>OX328125.1:70694229-71294229 GCA_946811695.1 Gonocerus acuteangulatus
AAAAAAAAAAAAAAAAAAAAATATAGTGCGAAAATTACAGATTGCATGTGTTGAGTATATTCGTTTTTTGGATGCAAGCAATTGCATTTTTAGATGATGCATAAAATAATTGCCTTTTTTATAAGCTTAATGGATTTCAATCCTACTAAAAGTACATACATTACACAGTAATATCTGGCTTAGTCTAATATAACTCTTAAAGCCCCATAACGTATTTGGTGCTCCTCGTGTATAGAGGAGTCACTAGGTACAAATCCCACGCTGCCAAGTTTATTTTTATGCAGTTAAGGAAATGAACGTACTGACGTTATATAATGTGGCTTGATAAATGTTGATACAAGTGTTTCATTATCTATTGTATTTTATATGTGGAATGGATGCTCTATGCTCTCTTTGACACTGTCGTATTTGATCGACAACCACAATGGCGCGTTCACTTCCACTGTTCATGGTTCTCTTTGCGGTAGCCTATACTGTTATTGTTCTAGCAACTGGTTAGTAACTGCTTAAAATTTATTATTATTTATTGATCCAAAAATCAATTAAGAACACATGCAATCTGTAATTTTCGCTCTATTTTGTACACAAATATTCTTAATTTATTTTTAAATTTTAACGTCCATTATTATTAACTTGGAATTTTAGGACGGGTTATCTATAGGTAACCACCCTTTTCTAGCCAGGATAGGGCTGACGCCATTTCTTTTTTTTTTCTAAAGAAAAGCCACCACTCCATAGTGAGAATCGAACCCAAGACCCTTGGCACGAAGTGCTCACGCCTTAACACTCACGGACACCGGGCCTCGTATTTTTAAATTTACTAGGCATGTTAATTCATTTTAAATAGTCACATAATGGACAGAGCTGAAAACGTTTTAAACTAACATAGTATCCTCCATGTTAGGTGACTATTGTTAAGGAATATCTACCGCATTTAATGGAATAAAATTACCCGTCGTTTTCGAGGTTTTTATTATTTGTTTCGATCACCACTTCGTTGAAAGTGGTCAAACATATTATTCCGGGGGGGGGATTCGTATGAATTCGACTAAATGTTGATCTGGAGGACCCAACTGGAGACAGCAGCCTTTGAGGCTCCATATATATATATATATATATATATATATATATATATATATATATATATATATATATATATATAATTTATATTTATAAATACACACTCATAAAGAGGCACTCAAAATTTTGTTTGTCCCAAGTGTAATTTGTAAAGTTTTCCTATACATACATATAAATAATTCGTATCCAACATTACTGCTAACTTATTTACATAATACATAACTATTAAAATATTAGATTTCTCTGCTATGTAGGTCGCTAATTAAGAAAAAATGATTTTTAGTTTAAACAATTTTCTCGACTAATGTACCTCTACTTGTCACCTGATCCCAAGATACAAAGTAAGCCTTAAATAAACAGGTCCTAAGTAGGAATTCCTTTTAATGTATACCTTTCATTCATCTGTAGTTTAAAATGTCGAATTAATTTATATCACCAATTTCTAGTCTTTTAGAAAGGGCCTACTAATACCGCTATGCAAATTTTAATTGTCCTAATATTGTTTATGATAAATGGGTCGATTTTATTTCTTCTTTAAGTGCATAGGCATAGGATACCCTACTATTAAGAACTTAATTACGCATTCTCCTTCAATCCAGATAACCTTGAAGTAGTGGGACTTTTTGTCAAATCCTTATTGGATTATTATATTTTAATTGTAAAATTTCCTTTTTACTTCAGATGACGTTGTCGTGGAAGAGGGAGAAGATGACACAGCTGCTGAGACAGCCATCAGAAACTACATGATGCCTGGAATCCCGTCCCGTGGCTTCGCCAGAGAGGTAGAAGCGTTTAAAGGCCCAGCAATGGGGGCTGAAGAAGCCAGCCCTACTGGAAATCCACATAGATTGACAAAGATCAAGTCTTCCTGATAGATTATCTATAATATTAGGAGTGAATCAACGTAGATATTAAAATACTTCCAGATCTAAAATCGTGTTTGTGACTTTTAAAGTTTTTTATCTACAAAACTATATCCTAACATTTGGTAGTTAATGTCCAAAGTCCCTAGGTACTTTGTACCTACAGTAGAGGTTGTCCAGGTAAAATAAAAAAAATCCTAAATGTATTTGAATTGAATGTATAGCAAATAAATGTATTTAACTACAAAAATCGTCCGTTTCCTTCCTAACTTATATTTCATGTGCGAGTATAGTGGCTTTGACAACCATGTATGTGTTTGCCCTGAAACAGAATTAAAACAAACCAACAAAATGTGATTATATATTTTCCTATAAAAAAACCATCATATAGCCGCCAAACTTTCTTGAGGAAAGCTTAATAATGCGCACAGTACCCTCAACAAGAACTTTCATCAAGAATTCTGCATAAACCTTTGGACGATTTCTTAACCTCCAATGGTACATTACAGCATCTTGTTTTTTAGGGTGCGTTTACACTTGACACTTCTCGCAGGATATATAAGTGTCGGATAGAAATTCTCTTGCAAGTTTACATACTGAGTGAAATAGCTAGGCATTTATACCATGGATATGTATACCACAATTCTGGATTTCTTGAAATTTGCGATAAATGTACGGCCCGTTTACACTCGTACATATGTGTCCTGTGTAGTCCATTCTGCTTGCAATGAAGAAAGTATCGAAACGCAAAATCACAGCCTGTGTAATTATTATAAATATGCTGAAAACAAAAAAAAAAAAGTTCTTCATGGGTTTGAGAATGAATCTTGAGACGCAAAGAATTAGGTTTCTTCAGTCAATTAATGTCTGAGCTCAGTATCGAGGAACCAGCGTAGTTTTAGAATTTTGTCAAGAATGAAACGAGCTTGCTTGCAAAATAGGCCCTCTTATATCAAAGCAAGATACAAAATTCAGAAAGGCTATTAGTGTAACAGTATGACTAGCTCCACCTTACGATTTTTAGCATCTGGTGAGTAGGTATTTACTTGATTAAATACTATTTTATATTATGAAATTTTATTAATATGAACTATGTTTTGAAACTGTATATCTCGTGATAGAAATATATATATCAGACAGAAATTGTTCATGGTTATATTAGTCAGAATTTCTCTCTGATATAAATATCCTGCAATAACTATCCTAGTGTAAACGCACCCTTTACACACCTAAGGTGCGTTTACACTAGGATAGTTATTGCAGGATATTTATATCAGAGAGAAATTCTGACTAGTGTAAACCCATGTAGAATTTATGTCAGACATAAATTTTACATGGTTTTCATTAGTCAGAATTTCTCTCTGATATAAATATCCTGCAATAACTACCCTAGTGTAAACACACCCTTAGTAAGGGCTTAGGAAAGAAATGGGTCGATAATGGGATTTCTGTGGGCGTATATAGGAAATAATTTCGGGGGGCCGGGAAAATGTCGGAGGGGGGCTGGGACCACCCCAGCCCATTAGTATGGAATACTAACAATTTAGATCTTGGAATAGTTTTAGGCAACTAAAACGCTATTAAACCTAAAATAAAATATTTTTATGAACTAAGTGATCTTATTTAATTTATTTTTAAGGGTTTTATGACCCATTTTTACCATCAAATCCAAATTTCGGGGGGGGGGCTGCAGCCTCCTCAGCAGCTCCTTATATACGCCAAAGTTTCACTAACCATGGGCTACAAGGGATGGTCATCAGAAGAACATACTCTGCAAAGTAGGAATTGAACGAAATGCCTGATTTGTAAAACATGGATCTCAGGGTAAAACTTTAAATTGCTTATGTAGAAATTTCAACAAAATTAAAAACATTAGGTCCTACCTAACCATACAAAGGCTTCCGGTGTTTTATGAGAGAGAAAGCGCTTAAATTCCTTCTTAGTGTGGATTAGGTAAGTTAATAAAGATGGTTGACAAACTCTTCAATAACATAACACACCACGTTCTCTCTTAAAGAATTCCTTCCTTCATGTGCGTATATAAGGGGGGGCTGCAGCCCCCCCCCCACCCCGGAATTTTGATTTAATCGGCAAAAATATGTCATAAAAACCTTAAAAATGTATTAAATAAGATCACTTAGTTCAGAAAAAATAGTTTGTTTTGGGTGTAATTGCGTTGGCTAACTCTTCCAAGTTCTAGATCATAAGTATTTCATACCCCCCAAATGCTCCCAGCCCCCCGAAATTATTTTCTATATACACCAATGACTTCATTGATTTCAAAGCCGTGGTTAGAAGTTTAGTTTCATTTTAAAAACATGTTTAATAACTAGACGGAGATCTAACGTTAAATGCCTTAATTTTATTTACTTGGAGGTCAAAAATGTCTGTTCCGAATCCAACGCATTTTAAATAAAATAAGTCGACTTCGAAAATAAAACCTTGTTTAACCGGTAGTTTGGGGGGGGGGGGGGGTTAATCCCTAACCAACCCATTTATATTTAATATTTCAGTATACTTCGCTTTACTTGCTGGATGTAAGCAGTGTGGCAGAGATACACGGGGATAATACTGAAGATGACGCAACGTTCTTTGAAGTAAGAGCAAGACAATGAAGATATAACATTGACATTGCCCATTCAAACATAGCTATCAACAAGCCTAATGATATAAAAGGATTGACATACCTGTATACTTCAAAGAGCAGCTGATCAAATATTTAGTACACACTGTCACTACAGCTTGTAGTCTCAGTAAACACGCCCACACATCTTTCTAGACACATATCAATAGGTTGTCCATTCCTGGAAAGCTTATTCGAGGTCAGTTATAGAAAACACTTAGTCCAATACATGGAAAATTAACTGTTTATTTACTTATTGACGTAAATAAAATCGAATAAAGAAAACTAAATAATGTACGCATAAGATTGACGTCTACAAGTCATTTTAAATTAAATATGTACTAATCTTATAGTCTATATTTCGATTAATTTTCACCTCTATCCATTTTTGTCGACATGCATCCGATAATCCGGTATGCTTCAAGACCCGAACGTGCCGGAATAGAGGAAGTTTATTGTACTTGAAAATCACTAGGCTGAACCAAGAATAAATATCCTAGTTTTTTAATTTAATTATACATAAATATTATCAAGATAAATCTATTTTAAATACAAACAAATGCATTTTAGCTAAACAAATGTATTTTAGTACTTGTAAATATTGATAATTGGGATTATTCCATGTTTATCGTGGACTTATCATGGGCGTATTATAGGAAACTAAAACGCTATTACAACTAAAATAAAATATTTTTTATGAAGTAAGTGATCTGATTTAATTTATTTTTAAGGGTTTTATGATACATTTTTACCATCAAATCAAAATTTCGGGGCTGCAGCCCCCTCCCCTAATATACGCCCATGGGACTTATTAGTGGACGATTTTTAAGGTTAAATTGAATTACGATTGAAATAGTTGAAAGTAAACCAATGTTCTAATATTAACATCCAAGTTGGTTCTCACCCTTACAGAACTAATTCAAGCTAACTTTGTTCGATCAGCTTTTTAATAAAAATCTGGCAATGAGTTCTTGAATTGTGTTAAATGATAAAGATCAGATGTCTGTTATCACGATAGCCGGCAGGGTTTTTGCTTTTTCGTCACGAAACTTGGTATATAGCGTTCACTATCGGTCCAGCGAGAGGGGGGGGGGTGTTTACCCCGGACCCAAAACACTAACTTGACCATGCCAGCAGTAGTTTTTGTTATATTTCAACGAAACTCGGCATTCGTTGTGGTCATCTAAAGAGAAAAATACGTTGTAAAATAAATTAAATCTGTTCATTAGGAGGGGGGGGGGACGTTTCCGGAGCGAAACGTCTGATGCTTTGTAAGAAAACTCGGAATTCGTCTTGATTATCTAATTAGAAAGAAGTGTTGCAAAAATGAACTAAATCGGTCTATCGGAAGGGGAGGTTTACTTTGTACAATGTTTGAATAGAATTTCCCTGTTTGAATTCTGGAACACTGCTTCCCCTTTCACGAACTTAGTGTTCGAATATCCCATTCCAATGTTCTCCAATACTTAGATAGATAGTTGACTCCACCTCTTCTTCCTTTGAACAGAAGCAGCATTGCTCAGGTGTTGCTTGATGTCACACAAGCATTTGATCGGGTGTGGCACGAGGAACACAAAACAATCCCCCCCCCCCCGAAACAAACTACCTTAGAATTATTTTTTTATCTTTCTGCCACGAAGGACTTCTCCAGAAGCTACGAAACACCAAGCCTCCTGCTTATCTCTTCTCCATAATTTCCTCATTTCTTCGTGGCAGGACATTCCAAGGGAGAGTAAAGACAACACTCAGCACGAAGAGAACCATCAAAGCTGGTGTACCGCAGGGGGCCATACTAAACCCATGGCTTTACATTTTGTACTGCAGTGATATGCCAGAGCCTGGCAACTCAGCCCTCGCTACATTCGCAGACGACACACTCATCATCACGTAGAGCACCAACCTCAATAAGTCGATTCTTCACTTGCAAGAAGTGGTAAATGAGGTATCATCCTGGTTTCGAAGAAGGAAACTAGCAATTAACTGATTAAATCTTAATGTAAAGTGTTTGCACTCAGAAAATTCCAAAATGAAGATTTACCACAGCTGAAAATTGGACATCACTCAATTCTTTGGACTCCAAAAGACCAGAGTATACGCTACCCCGGAGTAAATCTAGACACAAGACTAACTTCGCGACATCACATTGACAAAAAAAGAACTACAAGAAGCTCACATACGACTGTTACAAATGTATCCATTAATAAAGAGAAAAACTCCCCTAAAACACACCTGTGGTACACTACTATACAAATCGACAATACTACCCGTACTAACGTACGCATGCCCGGTCTGGCTTGGTGCCAGAATCACACACTTAAAACGTCTACAAACATTTCAAAACACGGTACTCCGAATAGTGTCCAATGCTCCCTGGAACAGCCAGATCCATAGAGAATTGGAGGTTGATCCATTTTTCACTCACATGCAAAAGCTAGTACGAAGATACCATCAAACTCTTCGAGGCTCCAGCAGTGCCGTCTTCTATCAGCTGGGACAACTAAAATCATCTCGAATAAAAAACAAACTTTATCAGAATATGTCAAATCTTGAAATTTAATCTGAAAAAAATACGCTATGTATTGGCTCAAATAAAATTGTTTTGTTTGTTTATCTTTCTGGCAGATCCTTCAACGTCTCATTCGGATCATTTCAGTCCTCTTCCTTTCCTCAGCTTACTGGTGTTCCTCAAGGTGGCATCCTAAGTCCTATCTTATTCCTCGTGTACTCTGCTGACATGCCAATCCACGACAAGGGCGTATATAGAAAATAATTTCGGATGGGGCTGGGAAAATTTCGGGGGGGGGGGGGGGCTGAGACCATTTCCGGTGCATGGAATACTAACAATTTAGATCATGGAAGAGTTTTAGCCAACTTAAATGCTATTACACCCAAAATAGAATATGTTTTATGAGCTAAATGGTCTTATTTAATTTATTTTTAAGGGTTTTAAAACATTTTTACCGATCAAATCAAAATTTCGGGGGGGGGGCTGCAGCCCCCCTTATATACGCCCATGATCCACGATTCCAAATCCCTCTTTACTTTTGCTGGTGATGCAGACATCCTTTCATCCAATTCAGATCCTATACTTGCGTTCAAACACCTTCAACTGTTTGAACCATAGTTCAAAAAATGACGGATTTTAATCAATCCCGTGAATCCTCCACATTCAGTCTTTGAAGATCCAAATGCCCTTCCATCAATCTTTACCAGAGTGAAAACTGTGAAAAAAAAAAAAAAAAAAAACAAGTTACCTACGCAGGACTTACTCTTGAGAGACAAATTATCTGGAGCCAACACATAAAAAAGTCCGACTCGCAGGAACTGCATCATCTTAGCGCGGTTCCGTTCTTATCCCTAGTCTAATTTGGAAAGATTAGAATAGAATCAGTTATTATTTTGGTTCCACCAGACTTGATTTATGATCTTACCTGTATGGGTCCGGCCAACCTATAAGTCGGCCAGAAATGCTTCTGCTCAGAGACATTTGGAAAGCCTTGGGATCTCTCTTTTTGAACGCTACAACAATAACAATAAATTGATCTTCTTATTTTACTTAATCTGTTTTATTGTCAAATACATTATCCGACTATAAGCAATTAAAAAATAACAAGGAATAAAACAGACAAAAAGAACAGTTCGAATAAGCGAAATCAATTACTTTAAGGTTTTAAGCACTTATTTCTCCGATTGACATCGCCTAATCAAAACCTTCATCAGAACCTTTTTTGTAGAGAATTTAGTAAGCTTTCGAACTGTTACATTTTACTTTCCACGATTTCCTAACCGTTTTCGAGATATTAATGAAAGTATACGACTTTTCATGTCTGTTCATAAAATATTTTATTCTAAACCTTCCTTAACTCCAAACGTAACCAAATGTTTAATATATTAGTGTTGATGAAATTCGAACATGCAAAAAATGTTTCAACGGAATCCCATGATTCTAAGTACCCAAACCAAAAACGGTATTCAAAAACTATTTTTCCAATTTTCTCGAAAACGGTTAAAGCTATCGCCTTGAAAATGGTTTCATTCGTTTTCCTAGCCCAAGAAGCCTATAAAACGAGCATGTACTTACAAGCTTATGAACTCAAAAACTTTACGATTTTTTTTGCGCGAATTCCACCCCAAACGCCATCTTCCAGTGGGCGGATTCTGCTGGTTAACGAACTTGACCTTTCAAATTAGACGAAAGATTTTTGTACCAAATTTCATCAAAATCGGACCATTATTCGCTGAGATATGCCGCGAACAGACAAATATATATATATATATATATATATATATATATATATATATTCTTTTTTATCCTAGTAGGCATGGGGTCATTAAAGCAGTCTTCCCTTTTTTTTATACTACTTTATTTATTGGGCCCGACATGTTTCGTGCGTCTTTTCTTCGCACCTCTTCAGGGGCACTTCTTGCAAGGAAGTCCTCTCGTTCCCAAGTACTCCCTATGGAGTCTGGCTTATTACAGTAATAAGAAAATCATTAGTACAAATAGAGTAGTATAAAAAAAAGGGAAGACTGCTTTAATGACCCCATGCCTACTAGGATAAAAAAGAATTTGGATATTTTAGGTCATCTATAAGAATAAATAATATATATACACACACAAATTTGAACCACCATCATTTTCGGTCTCTATGGGTTCTGAAACGCAAAATTTTCTAGTCGGCACTTCTGGATTGCGTCATGAGATCAACCTTATAAGCGGGGTTCCTCCCTATGGGGGAGGGAAAAACCGCGTTAAAAAGAAAAGCTACAACAACCAAGAAACAAACAAACGTTTTAGACTACTAAATAGACTGCTACCTGGACATATGGCTTGGAACTTTGGAGGTGTCTCAAGCGATCCAATATCCTGAGATTTGAATCTCTCCAGTAGAAAATACTCCACAAAATAGTCAGTGCTCCATTCTATGTTTAAACTTCACTATCCATAACGTCCAAGAAATCCCCTTTGTCCAAATCCTTAACTTCCACTCCCATTTGCCTGGTCACTACAATCCCCTAATCAATAAGGTATCCTCACTCTTCATTCCTCGTAAACCTCAACGCCGCCTCAAGTGCTCATGGCCTACAGATCTACTGTTATAAAACAATGTAAAATAATGTAAATATAAGAAATGTAATGGGCTTTTTTCCTGTCACACTTGTCATCTAATCATGAACATAAGGATTATAAAAAAAAATAGTTGGTGTATGGTATAATTGGCAAATAAAAATTAAACCAATTAAACAAAATAATTAAATAAATAACTGGATAAAGAAAAACTTATTATTCACATGTAGGTTTCTTCTACTTATACACTAAATTTCATATGTGAAGTAAATTACGAGTATAATAATAATTATGTTAAACTAATTGAAAGAAAAAATCACTTTAGCAGCAATGCTCTAAAAACAAATAAATTATACATTATTAATATGTAAAATAAAAATATATAGATCCCATTTAATTATTTTTTGTACAATAGGATCCATATTGTTCCAATAACTAGGTATTTTGTTTTTCTTTTACAAAAAAGAAGAGGAAAGTCCTACAAAACAAGTTGGGAGGCTCTTAGTAGTTGGTAAAAAAAGAGATATTAATAAATATTTTATTGTTACAAAATTAAGTAATTAAGCAGTGTTAAAATATTATATTTTCATGAAAAAAAATATCCTGCATATCTTTTCTTTTTAAAGTATTTTCTTGGAACAAAATGTCATCATTTCAATCTCATTGCAGCATAAAAATGCTTCTATTGGTCCTCAGATGTTTCCACATAACTAGTTTGGTTCTTCAGGCTGTAGCTGCTCTTCTTCATCTGGAATCACTTCCTCGTCCTCTCCAAAGTCTTCATCTTCAGCTGACGCTTCCTAAACCAAAATTTAGAAATGTATACATTTTTAACAGCATCATAATGTAACAAATATTTCCAATATTTAAAAAGTGTGATTTCTCCTTTCCTGAATGACTTGACTTGAAGAGGTTTTACAGAAACAAAAGAGCATCGTAAAATGGGGTCAAATTAGTAGTGTGGTGAAATTGGTAAAAACCTATACTGCTTGTACATACTTATATATTGGTCTGAGAGCGAACAGACAAATATATACGTATATATTTGTCTGTTTGCGCTCTTTGGGCAAAGTTCGACCCTTTGGCATCAGTTAAATAAAAATATCCAATCCTAGCAGTATAGGTTTGTACCAATTTCACCACACAGTACTAATGTGATCCAATTTTATAGTATAAAGTTTTGATACTATTGAAACAAAGTAAACACATTAAAAAATAAATATAATATTTTGCATCCTTTTTAATATGATTTTTTTTTATAACAGATTATCTTTAGGACATTCCTTGGGAGAATCCCTGTACCCAAGTGAGAATGGGATGTGGTCAGAGGCTATTTTTCTTGATATTTCTAAACTATTTAAGATCATCATGTTAAGACATTCACTAATGATTTTGAAATACAAAAATATTTCCTAGACTCCATTTCACGCAATAAGGAAAGGATGAACGTGAAGGGAATGGAAGGGTTAAGCCCCAAGGAGCCTTAAAGAAGCCTAAATTTTGAGTTTGCAGAGAGAAATGAATCAAGTGTCACTCTGTCGGATTGCAGAATCATTTAACTTCTTCTTATGACCAGAAGGTGGAATTGCCTTGGGAAGGTTTAGGAAGCTGCTATTCGGTTGTGTACACAATGAATGAAGCACTGAGATCTTCTATCATTATTATTTAATTTTGTTTTAGATTAAATGTTAACACATTAAACGTTACTTTATAATTTACTTGAATAATTACAAATATCCCCTTCTTGAGCTATTTGTTATTCTTATGTGTTTTCATTTTCCTCTCCCTCTTGATCTCAAACATATTATATATTATATGATAATAAACATATACTCAATTCTGAAGTACAAATAATTAATGAATTCCAAATACAAACCTGGTACTGCTGATATTCAGAAACTAAATCATTCATATTGGATTCAGCCTCTGTGAACTCCATTTCATCCATTCCTTCTCCTGTGTACCAGTGAAGGAATGCCTTTCTTCGGAACATTGCTGTAAACTGTTCAGAAATCCTCTTGAAGATTTCTTGGATTGCTGTTGTGTTTCCTATAAATGTTGCAGCCATTTTTAGCCCTCTCGGTGCTATATCACAGACTGCCACTTTTACGTTATTTGGAATCCACTCAACAAAGTAACTGAAAATAAATTATTTATGTATTTAAATAAATATAAATGTGTATTCACTTAGATAAGATTACACAGCCTTTTAAGGGAAATTTTAATATGTATTTACTAAATTCATTATTATACAAGAATTATTTTGTTGCAAACTTTTCTGGCTTCATGCATAAAATTATTCATTTATTTATTTAAATTTTAACATCCATTTATTATTGAAAACGAATTTTAGGAAGGACTATCTACAGGTTAAAACTCTTTTCAAGCCAGGACAGGGCTAAAAATATTTGTAACAAAGAGCTTTTAAATAGCAAAAAAAAAAAAAACAAACAAACAAAAGAACTATTATAATGAAGGAAAAAAAATTATGCTCGAATTGTATAATCGGTTCTGGACCAATGGTGTATTCCCCACTGCCTGGAAGGAATCAATTATTGTCCCAATCTTGAAGCCCGGGAAGGATCCCATGAATCCAGGAAGCTATGCGCAGGCATGACGACGTGGTAATAACCCGAATACGGATCGGTCATACCCGTCTCATGCACGGGCATCATCTGGTAGGACGACGCCGGCCTCAATTTGAACACTGTGACAGTATCCTCGATGTTTGGCATATCCTAGTGGACTGCCCAGCATTCCAGGATGCCAGGGACCGACACCAACTCCCGACTTCCCTTAAGGATCTCTTGTGTAAAAAAGAAGCCTCTGTGAATAAATTAATAGCATTCTTAAAAGACCTAAAACTGTATAATCTGATATAATAGCTCAAGTATTGTGTGTACATTTTAAATTGTAGTTTACTCTACTTTGTTTGTGTATAATTTTGCGTATGTGTGAACGTATTTATAGTATGATTGGGTTTGTGTTTAGTGTGACAGTATTTATTATGTGTGTTTGTGAGTGAGTGCGTGTTTATTATTATAATTTAAATACTCATTTTAGGATTAGATTTAGGAGATGAGTTAGATAATGTAATAAACCAAAATAACATCTTGGAATACCAGGATGTTGTTAAAAATGTTCCAACATATGTTAAAAATGAAACAATTTTTAAAGGTGTAATGACCCTAGCAGTAGAAGCACCTGTATAAAGAAAAAAAAATTGGAAACAGCAATATCCTGGTTTAGAAATTGGCATTACAATTCGCACTGATCTAATAGTTCGAAATGGAATGCTTTAGAAAAATTCTTCTCTCTTTACATAGTTTTCCTCTTATAAACATTAAATACATAAAAATGATTTTATTAGCAAGTAATATCTTAAATTTATTCTGGATAACTATGACATTTATATATATATATATATATATATATATATATATATATATATATATATATATATATATATATATTGTGGTGTTTAGTGGGGGGGGGAGAGAAAAGAATTTTAAATTATATTAGGAGAAGAAAAGAATAAAAAAGTTATTATAGAAAAAGTTGATTTGAAATGTTTTTTATTATATTTTCATTATATCTCAGGGTTCATTTAATGTTACCAAACTCACCACATACGGACTTATGAATAAAACCGTTTGAATAATTAAATTAATTTAATAAATTTCCTGAAAGAAAAGCATGAGAAATATATAATTAGAACCACTTCTTACCATCTGTCCTTTTATGTGTTGAGACCATATTAAATACCAGGAGAAAGGTTCATTATAAATAAAATAGAGTCGGAAATAATTGACTTATATTGAATAAAAGATATAATTTAAGATTTGGCATGGCTGTGATATAAAAAAGAAAAATTGCTTGATTCACATAATTGTATCAATGTTAGGCTATTAAAGGAAAGTTAGAACATAATTAAAATATTAACTTATATATTAAAATATAAATATTGGCCATTATGATATTTTAGATAGCTTTTGAATTTAATTGGCAGTTAACGAGTTATACTCAGCTTATGATACGGATGATGTTCTGGAAGTGAAGAGGCAGACTGGTTGTAGTTATGTTGAGGAGAATAATGGTCGGCTGCTAGATCTTAGATTGGTGTCTGGCCATCATGTGAAGATGAAGTGAGAGCTTGGTGTCGGCTGACCAGCTGGTTCTGCAGAGAGGCCGTGTGCCCTTCTTCTCTGGCGCTCGGATGAGCTCGAGTGGTGGGGGGAGGCCCTTTTTATAGACGTTACTCCCACCATACCAAGGAAGTTTGTCTTCAGCGATCGCCACCGAAAGGGGCAACTTTTCGAAGCACCTCTATTCTTATCTTCCTGGGAAAATTGTATCTCTCGATGCCTTATCGCTCCTAGCCGAGACATTTGGACTCTTCTTTTATTTCACACTGCCTTTTTTTAAAAAAAAAATAAATACTGCCAAACTAAGCACTGCCAATTGCTATCCCTTTTATTACTCTTTTATTTATTTAATTGGTTGACAAAAGATAATATTTGTGATGGACATATGGAACATAACTTAGCCTTTATTTTGAATAGGAATGCTACTCTTTGCTATGCCAGAAACTGACTCTTTCTAGAGCACCCCCTTATAGATCATTACAATATATATAGGGGAAGGTGTTGTACCTCTGACCATATTGTACCTTTGACCACCGACGCTGTAGCGGCATGTAGCAACATTTTATAAATTTTGGTGTAATTAGTGTTTAGCTGCTTTACTAGAGGGCTTGTGTAAACCTACTTTGGATTATTCAAGTCAAAAAGGATTCTTGCAAAAAATACTTATCCTTTTCTATCATAAAAAAGTAAGCTATTTGTTGATGATGTTTTGCCTCATAATATTTTTTGTATTCCGTCTTTTCAGATGGAAATCATTTGACAAAATAGCTATTACAATAAGAAATATGATGTAGCTTCTCAAATTGATTTATCTTAACCCTAACATTTTTAGCATGCTTTTTAATTTGCTCTACCAGGGTGCTGTACCTCTGACCACGACTAGTTGTTGTACCTTTGACCAGGTCAAAGGTACAACACACCTGAGTAATTTTTTCATAATTCAACTTATATGTTCTTCTGCTACAACTTTTTAAAAAATAATTAATATTGGTGGTTCAATTGTTAAAAAAAGTTAAAGAATAATAAATGAAATAAGTTCAAATTTACTTTATCAATCCTCAGTGTAGCAGTTTGAACCTATCGCCCCTTATCGTTCCACCTGAAGTTGTGTAGCTTCATCGAAAAGAGCAGGCAAGGAAAATGTCAAATAGGGGTCGGCCTAAATGGAAATCTCGTATCCTGACAGATACTCCTGAAAAGCTAATTATTGAAGGTAAAAAAACAAAAAAAACAAAAGCACCATGCTAAACGAAAGCCACCACATACAAATAAACCCCTTCCTAATAATGTGGTAAAAAAAAAAAAAAAAAAAATGTTCTACACAGTTCAGATTCTGATACGGACACCGAAATTTCTTCAGGTGAAAGTGACGTTGATCTGTCTGATAATTGTCGTGCGTGAAGTCGATAACCAGCAACAAGTTGAAAAATATGATTTGGAAAAAGGAAATTTTATACTTGTTAAAAATAAAAGTAAAAAGACTATTACATATTTAGTCGCTGAGATCTGTGGTATTAAATGCACAATGTTTAAGATCCAATATTTGACAAACAAAAAAAAATTTATGTGAGAAGTTTACGAGATGAAAATTTGTATGATATTGATGTTCAATACATTCTGGCTAAAGTTCCATACCCTACTATTGCTAGTGGATCTGCTTAACAATTCAAATGTTTATCGATTAGTCTGGATTAAGCACAATAAGCATAACATAATATCAATAATTGCTTTTTTAATTATGCTTACATCCTTGTCCTGAATTTATTAAACTTACAATTAATTACAATGTTACTGAATACAATTTTTTTTTCTGCACTGCTGTGTTGTTTTTACGTGGTCAGAGGTACAACACCCCATGGTCAAAGGTACAACTACATGTTGTACCTTTGACCACTGTAAGATTATTTTTTTTAAAATTAATAAAAAGTACTAAATGTAAAGCTAGAACCTTGTAAAAATTAAATATGATAAGCAATAAAATACTAATTACAATGAAATAAAAAAAATTAATTTAGCCTTAATATTTAAGCTAAAAAAAATTAAATCTGGCAAAGTGATCAAAGGTACACCTTCCCCTTATATATATATATATATATATATATATATATATATATATATATATATATATATATATATATATATATATATATATATATATATATATATATATATATATACATATACATATACAGAGTGTCTCGTAAATGTCTAGTCATATTTTGGGAGGTGATAAAAGAACCTTAAGGGAACAAAAAATGTTATGTGACGATTTTCCGAATTCTCACACATAAGGGAGAAAATGACATTTTATTGTTTTTTTGAGACAAACGTGGTTTTTAGAAGAATAATCGTTGTAGCTCCGTCCTAGGTGGTTGTACTAGAAAGAAAGTGAGACCAATCGAAAGCTGAGTAAATTTAGTATAAAACTAGTTGGGAGCAAACATAAATTAGCGGGGTTCCTCCCTATGGAGGGAAGGAGGAACCGCGCTAAAAGTCCATCACGCAGGAGCTGCATAACTAGGCACTTTCCTCAGAATTGGGTAGGGTCGAGTGCATTCCTGAATAATTTGCTTAAAATAAACTCTACAGATAAATAAAATAAAAACATAAATTGTTCTACTCTTTTGCATTTTTTATGAGCAGCTGTTTTAATTTTTTTTTTTTTTTTTTTTTTTTTTTTTTTTTTTTTTTTAACGGCGCATCTACTGCTATGGTCATTAGCACGGTGTTTTAATTATTAATTTTAAATTAATTTTAATTAATTAATTTCCTTCCAGAGTTTTGTGTATGCGGGGTACTACACTACGTAATGCATCCACAAAGCTTCACATTTTCATCAATTGATCTCGATGAGTTTTGCGAACCTACGTTTGGCGGAAGAATTCAATTAAAACATAGTACAAAGTAACACCTCCCCCCCCTTCCAATAGACCGATTTAGTTCATTTTTACAACACTTCTTTCTTATTAGATAGCCAGGACGTATAAAGAGTTTTGTAACAATACAGCAGAAATTATGACCGGTATACGGAAATTAGTAATTTCTGTCTGGAGCAAACCCTCCCTTCTAGTCAACCGATTTAGTTTATTTTTATAACACATTTTTCTCTACACTTGGCCACAAGGAATACCGAATTTCATTGAAATATAACAAAAATGACGGCTGGTATTGGCAAATAACTACTTTGGCTCCGGAATGAACCCCTCCTCCGGATGGACCGATTTTGTTGCTTAACGAACTCGTTCAATCGTTTGATGGGGGAATACTACATACCAAGTTTCGTGGCGAAAAAACAAAAACTGTGGCCAGTATCGTGTTAACGGACGCATATATATATATATATATATATATATATATATATATATAGATAGATATAAATTTTAACTGGGGTCATTTTCGGTGTC
The DNA here is from genome assembly GCA_946811695.1 of Gonocerus acuteangulatus. Taxonomy (NCBI): domain Eukaryota; kingdom Metazoa; phylum Arthropoda; class Insecta; order Hemiptera; family Coreidae; genus Gonocerus; species Gonocerus acuteangulatus. Next base: position 70,711,413 of record OX328125.1, read on the forward strand.
TACTAGGTAGGATCGATAAAGATTCGAAGTAATTTATCAAAAATTCCGTCATGAGTGCAACCTCAGTAGCTGCTTTCCTTCGGAGGAAAGTGCTAATGAACACACACCTCTTAGAAACTAAAAGTGCTAAAAAATGAATGAATTTAAGTATTTCTATCTTACCAAAAGGAAGCTATTCTAAATTTCCTGACTTTTTCTTGATATTTCTTACCAGCGTTACTCCTCAATGGGCAGGATCTGAGATTTCCGGGTTTCAGAGAAACTTCTTCATTTAACCAGCTTTCCATTCATGTATCACAAGCCTGTGTTATTGAAGCAAGTGAACGGTTTAGGGACAAAAGTTTATAAAAAAATATGGATCTGTGAAAAGAAAATTAATTTTTTTCCCTCGGTTCAGCTCAAAAGAAATAGTTATTTTTATAAATATTTACTTAAATATTAACAAAATATTTATTTAAAACAATAAAAAAAAATTACTTTCACAAAAATAAAAAAAGTTCTATAACAGTAAATAAATAAAATACACATTTATTTTGAATTTATTAATTACAGAAACTAATGCTGGGTCTAGGAGGTGGACATTAATGAACCCCAACCACACATTAATCTGAAAAACAATTATTTTTACATAGTTAACACAATTTTCTTTTCACAGATCCATATTTTTTTATAAACTTTTGTCCCTAAACCGTTCACTTGCTTCAAAAACACAGGCTTGTGATACATGAATGGAAAGCTGGTTAAATGAAGAAGTTTTTCTGAAACCCGGAAAGCTCAGATCCTGCCCATTGAGGAGTAACACTGGTAAGAAAAGGTGCGTAAAGAAGTGCGAATGAGCTCCTTGTGAAGTGAATTCGTGAATTCTGCGTGACCCGCACAATTCCTATGTATTCAATTCAGCGGTCAAGCAGATAATTAAATTTTTATTTAGATAAGTCATAGTTGAGTACCCTGAATTCTTGCTCTGCACACTCAGCATCTGCTCATCAACTTCCTTCATTGACATTTGTCCCCTGAATATTGCAGCAACAGTAAGGTAGCGACCATGGCGTGGGTCGCAAGCTGTCATCATGTTTCGAGCATCGAACATCTATAGTAAAAGGCAGACAGTTATCAATAATGTATTGTGTCTAATTTTGCTGCAAGAGAACAATTCCTCTTGGCTTATGAAGTTACTTTGATAGTGACTTAATAGGTCAAGATGACTATGATCCATAAAAAGTAATTCCACTTCAAAAAGTAAAAAAAAGTTTAGTTTTAATAAAACTAATAATAATCTCAGATTTATAAAAATGCTGCAGTCTAAAATGTTGAACATCTGTAGTTTTTCAGTATGACCATCTTTCCTATCTATCATAGATGGTGGTCATATAAAAAATTGATTTCAGATTTATTGAACACAAATAATTTATTTTATACATAAGCCTTGTAAAAATGCAATTATTATGAAAAATTACAAATTTATTCAATTATACTAGGAAGTTTTTTGTTGGCTCAGTTTATTGGGTCATTGATTCTAGGCACTGGAGGATCTGTGAGGCACAAATATGAATTCTACCTGGGGTAAGTTAGAAAGAGATCGCTATTTTTCAATGAATGTTTAGAAAGGTTGGAAATGAGAGTTTAGAAAGGCTAATAGCCTTGCCAACTAATGAACCTTAACGCGTTCACTGCCCACGCCCCGGGAGCCGGGGCGAGCTATACCTTCGCCGAGTGCCCTCGCCCCAGCTACCGGGGCCTCCTCCTATCTCCCATTTTATTGCTCTAGCAAAGGCTGGACATCTCACAGAAGGGTTTAGATTGCTTCTGGGCATTGCTAAGTAAACAAGTCTTGTCAGAACGTCATTGGTTCCTGAAGAAATTACTTTTTTTCGACAATTTCTTCAAATTTTACGTGAGTATCCAATAACAATAAATTAAATGTGTAAAACCTTTTTATAATTACACAGTACAGTTAATTATCATGGAACGTTGTTCTTTAGATCCTAGAATGTCTGGGCATAGTGGAAAAAAACAACAGCGGTCATGAATTTTATTTAAGGTTGTCATTTTTTTTTTTTAATATATTCATAACAAAAAATGTTCTTCATAAAATTTATAACAGATCCCGTTGCCTTAATTCTGATTTAATTAAATGAATAATTATTCGTTTTAATGTCGTGTTTTGAACCTTTATAATATATTTCTCAGTTTACTAAAAATCGATTTACGGAATGTGAAGCTAGTGTGTTGACTTGTCTGCCCGAAAGCGTCTCCTACTTTCGGGCAGACAAGTCATCGTAGTGTAACAGAAAGTAGTATCTCCTCTCCTGTTTCTTCAGGTTCGAAATTATGAGTATTTGTGTCATTAAATTATAAAAATGGAGAAAAGAATTTAGAAAAATACTTATAAAATATTCTGATACGATTTTCTGGCATCACCCTAAAAAGGAAAAGTTCAGAAAAAGTTATTTTACTTTTTCTTTATTGAATGTTCAGGAGTCATTTTATATTTTTAGAGTAATAAAAACCGCTTTATTTCGACAGTAGAGGAAATCCATGACATAATTTTCAATGCCTCTGATGACGAATTAGAAATTGATTTGTAAATTGGAAATCGAAAAAAATTGAGAATGCTCATTTTTCAAGTAATGCTGCTAAAATCACATTTTTAGTGCAACGCATTAGAGGGCCTGCCAAATCTATGACCCTCTATGACTCTATGAGGCTGGCGATAATAGAAACACTAGTCGACGGACTGCCTCAAATTTGCCGGAACCTTGTCTGAAAGTTTACAAAGGGTAAACAATTAGGAGGAGATGTAAAAACTGATCGGACAAACAGAAAATTAGAGAAAATAAGCTGTATAACTGTACTCATTGCTCAAATCAACCAGGACTTAGTTTAGGTTTCTGCTTTAGGGAATTTTGTAACTATAAGTAAGAATTGTTAGTATAAGTATAGGAATCAATAATTAGAATAGTATGTTAGTTAGTAAGATATTAGGAGCAGAAGGTAGATAATGAATAATAGTTATAGGTTTCACTAATAAATTAGGAAAATTGAAAATAAATAAAATAAAGTAATAATGCAAAATAAATTACACCTACATTGTGTGTTTATTTATACAATAAAAGCATATTATATTAACTTGGCCTTAAGTATAATATCACTCTATGGGTATTTCTATAATAGATTTCCCAATATATACAATGATATGAACCATTTCATGTAACCCTGTGAGACAAGAATTGGTGCCCACGCCCCGGCTACCGGGGTGAGAGTTCGCACGGTGTCCTCGCCCCGACTCCCGGGGCGTGCTTCAAACCGGATGTTAGCGTCATTAGAAATGCATTTCAACTCATTATAGATGATACTATTAGCTATTTATTAATGAAAATAAGAAAAAAAGTAGTTGGCTCCTGAGGAAGTTTTAAAATTTTGATGGGCAGTGAATGTGTTAATCAGGAAAAAATAAAATAGTATAAGAAAAATGTTGACTGCTCTAATAATTCTGAGAAAAAAATTATTTTTTGATAGTTTTTCTTCCCAGATCTATAGGCTGTGTTTTAATTTATTTATTTCAATTTTAATGTCCAATTATTCATGACAAAGACTTCTGGGAGTGTTTTTCTACAGATTAATACCCTTTTCTAGCCAGGGTCGGGCTGATGCCATTTATTTTATTGAAAGAAAAGCCATCACTCGTAGTGTGAATCGAACCCATGGCCTTAGGCATGGAGTGCATAAGCCTTAGCACTCACAGCCACCAAATGAGTTTTAAAGTGAACTGTTAACTCGCAAATATTCAAATTTATGACTGTGTTAATTTTATATTTTAAATGGTTCATATACAGCATAGAAAAAAAAAAAAAAATAAAAATAAAAAATATTCAGACCTTCTTAGACAAATCCAAAGTAATTACTTAGGAAGAAATTATAGTATGCCCCTTGATTGGTAAAATAAACAAGAACAGAGATTAATAAATATAAATTTTTACACTCAATTAAGGGGAAGGTTCTTTCTGCAATTTATAAATAAATATTAGAAAGAAAAACAAGTGTAAAAATGATTTTGTTACCTGCTGTGTGAGTTCAGGAACAGTAAGCGCACGATATCCTTGGACTCCTCTAGCTGTGAGTGGTGCAAAGCCTGGCATGAAGAAATGGAGCCTAGGGAAAGGTACCATGTTTACTGCCAGCTTACGGAGATCTGCATTCAATTGGCCAGGAAATCGGAGGCACGTCGTCACTCCAGACATTGTCATCTACAGCCATGACAAACATTAATAGAAAAATAAAATAGGCCAAAAATATTATTAGGACTCAGGGTGAATATTTAGTAAAAGTGGAACAAAAATTGCCTCTCTCAGGTGTACATTTTATTTTTAATTGTTTAAGTCCTTTTATTTAACGGCAAAAGTAAATTTGCCGTTAAAGGGCTATGGTTCGGAGCTCGAGGAACCATACCTAAAGAGACAAGCGCTTTCTTACAGGAACTCGGCCTAGATGTAAATATCCTCCCGCTCTTAGCCGAACAAATTTTGGTAGACTCCCTTGGGATCATCAACCATCATATTTACGGTTAGAAACAACGAAGAATCATAAGCAAATAGCACAATCAGTAAGGAGCAGTGTCATGTGTACAAAGGCATCATTATTACAACCCCCCGGTTCTCCAGAAGTAACCGACTCTTTGGATTAAACCACCTAGTCTTAAAGATTAACCCTGGATCCTAGTACTAAAAATAAACCCAAATAATTCATAAAAACATTTATCCCAAGACTGATGGTTGAGCTGTGTGGTTTAGCAACCCCATTAATTTGGGCAGCCTCACTTTAATTTTTTAATAAAGTGTTCTTTCTTTTTCTAACAGAGATTTTTTGGGAGAAGTTATTTACAGATCATCACCTGTTTCTAGCCAGAACTTTTTTGGATTTTCAAAAGCAAAGCCACCATCGGATTTAGTAAATCCACAACCCTAAGCATGGAGTGGAAATGTCTTTACACTTCCAAAACTGGAATAAAAACTAAATTAAAAATAAACAAGATTTAAGTTCATTCTCAATATTATTTTATATAATACTTATCTAAGAAAACGAACGGTTGGTAGTTTTAGGCATTATCCATATTTTAAAATTATTGTTTGGGTGTTCCAAATATGAAACAAAATAGATGAATTAATCTTGACAAAAACTGTTTTTCACATTTCATTTTTGAGTTTGTTTCAGTTAAACACCCACCTTCAATGCACCAAATTGGCTTATTGAGTCACCTGGAGCAAAGTCCATTGTAAAAAATTAAAAATCCTAATGGACCGTCTTTGCTTATGATTAACTTTGCATTATATATAATTAGTTTTGTACAAGAATTATGGAAAATTTGGTTTCTGAGAAGACACCTCCTATTGGACCAATTGTTTTTATACTCATATCGGAATGTGTGGGGAAATATCTTGACATTGATCTGTTTGGACAGTAGTCGTACTGTACCAAACAGGTAATGTAAAACAACCTTATAACTTATAGTGTTTATTTTATTGTGTTTCATTTTAAAGAAACTGCGTGATATATTTGTCCATTTATAATGACTACTATCTAAATATAATATTACAAAAATTTATAAACTATTTTTACTGATATGAATAGAAATTAATGGCTCACCGAGACCAGATGATTTAAGTCTCCATAGGTGGGTGAAACAAGTTTCAGTGTCCTAAAGCAAATATCATAGAGTGCTTCATTGTCAATACAAAACGTTTCATCTGTATTTTCAACTAGTTGATGGACAGAAAGTGTTGCATTATAAGGTTCCACCACGGTATCAGAAACCTGTAAAAATAATTACATTTGTCATTATTATTGTTAATAGCTCATTTGCCAGCTCAGACTATTTTTCTTACTATAGAAAATCAGATTGGAATTTCCATCTCTTCAGAACAAAATCTATTATATTACACTGTATAAGTACAGTGTTCAGCTGTTCATGAAAGATACTGAATGTAAAAGATTTTCTTTTAATTCTTAAAATAATTTCAGCGGTCATACTGATATCAAGTTTTTTGGAAATTTTGGAGATGAAGAGTGTAAGAAATTGGTTAGGATTCTTGACTGCCAATAGAACTTAAAAGGAATAGCAAAAGATTATTATAGATATTCTTTTTATTTTGCTTTCTACCCTGCACAGCATAAATAATAATGCTTTAACTTTAATAAATAGTGAGTTTTGCATCAAATGGGGATCTTTTGCAGTTTCCATAAAATGTTTCAGAAAACTTATCAACTAATATCCAGAAATAACATTAATATTTGTCTTAATTAAAATTTGATTCCGTGTCAAATCAACACAGTGATTTTTTTTTACCATCTCAGATTTAAATGAAATTTGGTGAGGATGTAGCCTTTGTATAGACTAAGAAAAATATGGAAAATTATTGAAAAATATCAACTGATTTGGAAATTACAGCTATGTAAAATTTCAAAAATTGTCAAAAAATGCCTGTACCTGAAATTCTTGAATTGCTATTGTGGCTCTTACATTTAAGCTAGAGAGCTGGGGAGGGGTGTTATTTTAAAGCTCTTTGTAAGAACTTTCTTATGATATGCAACACCATATATGTTAGGAGGAAAAAAAAATTCTCAAATTCAAAAACAATATTTCATTTGTATATATCTAAAAAAGCGTATTTTAAACATTTTCAAAATTTTATATGTTTTTCTAAGTGTATTTGAGAACTTATTCCTAAAGTTTTATGATGGGATTGCAATGGGTTAACCACTTATTAATTATTTGTTGTTGTTTTTTTAAGACGCTAATATTTTGGACGATATACAAAACATAATCATATATGTATATATTATGTACTTGCAATTGCAATACAACTTTAAATCTCTTGAAAATGTTTAAAATAATCTTTGCTTATTAAATAAAATTGGTTGATTAATTAGAAATTATAATTATAACAGCGAAAGCATTTTTATTAAAAAATAAAATAATCAGTACTAAATTAAACTTATATTATCATTACATTTTCTAATAACAAACCTGAAATAAAATTGTACTTGCCTTCAAGGAAAGAAAAACTTTATTTGTTGTAAATAAAGAACGCTGCTCAAATAAATTGAGTTGCTATATACACAGCCTGCTAATCATTCTTTCGAAAATTCATTTTATTAATTTTGGGGGTGTTAGTTAATTTATTTTAGAATATGGAGGGAAAGAAAAAGAAATTTAGTAATTTAGTAGTTCTATTTTTAGATGTAATTTTGTAAGTTAATTTTTAAGGAGGGTAAATTTTTGTTTGTATCAAATTTGCTAGATATTTTGTAAAACATAATGATCTCCGAAAGACTACTTTAAGAAGATGACAACTAAAATTTAAGTACCTATGCCATGCAAGAAGAGTATGTAGAAACTGGAAATTTCTTAAGTGTCATTTTTGAAAAGGCATTAACAATTTCATGATTTTTTACCCGTTGAAACCTTTTAAAAATCAAAGAAATTTCTTTTTCTTTTGATCATAACTCTGAAACTGTGTCTACTACAAGATAATTAGAAAAACTATTAATAAAGGATGTAAGAGGTAACGTAAGTGCTACATATGACACTAAATGGTGGTTTTGTATAAAAATGAAGATGAAGTTAAGGTCACATTCTTGCACCCACCTGGACCTTCCCCATATTTTTCATTTCCACGAAAACCTTATGTTCTTGGGATGCCAGTTAATTATAATGGACGCTCAAAATTTAAATAATTTAATCCCATTACACCAACTGGAAGAGTTTACACAAAGAAAATGATAATCAATCTCTTTAAAATGTTTACACATAATCTTTTTTTATTAAATAGAATCGGTTGATTAATCAGAAATCGTAATTATAATAGTAAAAGCACTTTTATTAAAAAATAGAATAAATCAGTACTGAATTAAACTTATATTATCATTAACATCAAATGAAGCTTTGCAGGATATGACATAAGCTACCCAGCATTGCTTTTCATTTCCTTTAATTTTTTTTGTTGATGAAGGCGAGTAAATTTGGTTTAAGGTTTGTTATTAGACAATGTTTATTCATTTAAATTTTAACGTCCAATATTATAAACTAAGAATTTTAGGATGGGTTATCTATAGGTTACCACCCTTTTCTAGCCAGGATTGGGCTGATGCCTTTTCTTTTTTCTAAAGAAAAGCCACCACCCCATAGTGGGTATTGAACCCACGACCCTTGGCACAGACTGTTAAGTGCTCACGCCTTGACACTCATCGCCACCGGGCCTTCCATTACATCATTAGAAAATGTAATGATAATATAAGATTAATTTAGTACTGATTTATTCTATTTTTTAATAAAAGTGCTTTTACTATTATAATTTATTTAAATTCTAACCATTTATTATTAACTACGAATTTTAGGACGGGTTATCTATAGGTTACCACCCTTTTCTATCCAGGATAGGGGTGAAGCCTTTTCTTTTTTCGAAAGAAAAGCCACCGCCCCTAGTGGGATCGAACCCATGACCTTTGGCACGGAGTGTTAAGAGCTCACGCCTTAACCCTCACGGCTACCGGGTCTCCAAGGGTATTATAATTATGATTTCTGATTAATCAACAATTTTATTTAATAAAAAAAGATTATGTGTAAACATTTTAAAAAGATTTAAAGTTGTATTGCAATTGCAAGTACATAAAATATACATATATGATCATGTTTTGTATATCGTCCAAAATATTAGCGTCTTAAAAAAAAAACAACAAAAAATTAATAAATGGTTAACCAAGAGGAATCCCATCATGAAACTTTAGGAATAAGTTCTCAAATACACTTAGAAAAACATAAAATTTTGAAAAATTTTAAAAATACGCTTTTTGAGATATATACAAATAAAATATTGTTTTTAAGTTGAGAATTTTTTTTTTCCTCTTAACCTATATGGTGTTGCATATCATAAGAAAGTTCTTACAAAGAGCTTTAAAATAACACCCCTCCCCAGCTCTCTAGCTTAAATTCAATAGCAACTCAAGAATTTCAGGTACAGGCATTTTTTGACAATTTTTGAAATTTTACATAGCTGTAATTTCCAAATCAGTTGATATTTTTCAATGATTTTCCATATTTTTCTTAGTCTATAACAAAGGCTACATCCTCACCAAATTTCATTTAAATCTGAGATGGTAAAAAAAATCACTGTTTTGATTTGACACGGAATGACCCTTTTATCTTCTAGTGTCATGGGTTGGATTCGGCCTCCCCCTGACCATCCCTAGGCCAACCCAGCCTTTAATTAATTTATTAATCCGGCTCTAATGGCCAGGATGTCGATGCACAGTAAAAAAAAAAAAAAAAAAAAAAAAAAAAAAAAAAAAAAAAAAAAAATAAATAATTGATACCTGCAAAGGGGAAAATCAAACGGCCGGACCGTACTATATATGCACTATCTCCCTAGAGTGCCATACGGGTATGAATCAGAGACCTCTATAGTATCTGCCCCTCTGGGCCCTCATGGCCTGTTACTGGACTGATTTTTTTTTTTTTTTTTTTTTTTTTTTCTAGTAATATCTAGAAACTCTCCTGCTAGTACTTCATAGGAAACCATGGTCATATTAATAGACCTTTGGAGATATTCAGAACTAGCAATTACTTCGTATCAGGCAGCATTATTATTATTATAACTTTAAACTATATGATTATGAAAGTTAACTTACTTTTGGTGAAGGTATAACACTAAAGGAATTCATGATCCTGTCAGGATACTCTTCCCTGATCTTTGAAATGAGAAGTGTTCCCATCCCAGATCCTGTTCCTCCTCCTAGGGAATGAGTGAGTTGGAAACCTTGAAGGCAGTCACATGATTCAGCCTCTCTCCTTGTTACGTCCATCACAGAGTCTACAAGTTCTGCACCTTCCGTGTAGTGACCCTTTGCCCAATTGTTTCCTAAAAAAATATTTGTTTTCAAAATAGTTAATTTATTAGAGAAAATTGTGTTCTTAGTCACTGTGACAAGCACAAAAAATCCTTATGGTTGAGGATTAAAACCTTGGCACAGAGTAGCAATAAGGATGTTGGAAGTTTAACTTTATCTTCTTTGCTCTGATCATTATAAACCAGTTTTCTTTTTGTTTTTATTTGAAAGGATCAGTTCTTTTATTTGTCTTATCTCTGGCACATTAGCCGTAGACCCCTAATCCAGGTTGAAAGCCTGAATTTTCCAAATAATGGAGAAGTGGGTTTGAAACAACCTCTATTCTAAGAAAAAATTATCAACATTGGGACATACTGAAAGACTCATTTCCTGCTGCATAAAAACTGCCAAGTTTACATGTTCTGCAACATTCTTGCTGTTCCATATTCAAATTCTTGTCCTTGAGCTATTTTACCCTAGGCTTAGGATTATATTGTATTGTAAAATATTTTTCTGTGAATTAGCATTGTTTTAGTTTGGCTTCTAAATTAGGCTACATGAATTTAAAGTTACTTCCTCTCAATGAAGTCTATATGTATTATTTTGATCTGTATGTGAAAATTGATTATGACATATGCAGTAAATTTTTGTGATTTGTGGTCTTCAATTTACTTTGTTGAGTTTGTTTTGTTGCATCATGCTTGAAGTAAAAATAACAGATAACTCGAAAATTCCTATGAATCCTTTATGCTCATTTCAAGTCAAGGTACTGTTATATTTTAAATAAAAAGATTTTTATAATAGCCACACGTTGATGTGCCAAAATGTTATAATGCAAATAACAAGAATTAATTAAAATATTTTAATTAGAGAATTGCGCCAAGTTGGGTCGACAAAATGTATAATATTCAAATTTAAAAACTCTTTATCTCAGGGGTCGGGTTCGAGTCCAGTAAAGTAAAACAGAGATAATTTTAAATAATAAAAACAAAAGACTCATGGATAAGCTACATCCAGGCATATGGATAAACAAGCATTACCTGATACAAAGGCGGCTTCGTATTAACTGTATATGACTCTTCTTTAAAACTGTATCTCCATTAACGGACTGACTGTAGCTTCTTTTGAACTGAACTGCATTAATGAGACTGTATCTTCTTTTCAACTCAACTGCACTTATGAGACTGGAGCTTCGTTTCCACAGACTGAACTCAACTATATGTGACTGTATCTTCCATTTTAACTCAACTGCACGTATGAGACTGGCTCTTCCATTCCACTGAACTGCACGTATGAGACTGTAGCTTCGTTTCAACAGACTTGCACATAGGAGACTGTATCTTCCATTAAAACTCAACAGACTGAACTAACTTTCATGGCTGGAGCGTCCTACCGGTATCCAATGCTACCTGTATAGACTGCTAGACAAATATGACAAATAATAATTGTTTATCCCAATGAATTTAACATATCAACGAGCTTTTTGATTATCTTCAGAATTTTCTGTGTTAATTTTAAAACTTTTAAATATGTAATGTAAAATATCATTACATTTGCACTTCTGTCAAAAAAAAAAAAATATATATATAAAAAAGATTTATGCTCGGTTTTAAAATAAAAATAGAATTCAAAATTTAAATTTGGTTATCGAGATTGTAACTATTGGCTAGCCTGTTATTATTTCTTTAAATTTTCAATAACTTATTTCATTACATCATTTTTATTCATTATCATTTCTCAATTTAAATTATCAATTTTCATTGTTCATTTTTAAACATTATCATTATCAAAACTATCTTATCCTAAACTAATATGATTATTAAATTTTTAAATATTATTATTATCAATTGAATCTTATACTAAACTAATTTTTGTTATTTATAAATGCTTAACTCGTACTAAATTTAAAAATTGTCCTGGATCCACTATTTATTATTAATATCTTTTCTGCATCTGTCCGAATTATTTCGAAGGATTTGTTTTATTCTCTTTCTTGGGGGCCGATTTAATTTTGCAATTTTTACTATCCCATTTTGACATTGATACTCAAGAAGAAATTTTACTTTATTTCCAAATTTGATGTCCAAATTTTTCAGATGATTATTGTTGTTAACATTTTTATTCATTATATTCTTTTGATTATTACCATTATTATTACTCATTATTTTTAAATTAATTATATGATCATCAACTAATTTTTTAATGTTATTTTGTTTCAAAATCTTTTCCATAACGTCTGTACTTATTTTATTTTTTAAATTATCATTAGTTATTTTATTTTGAATTATTTGATTTATTTTCTCATTTTTATTATTCAAATTACTCAATAATATTTCTTTACTTTTACCATATTCATTCACTAAACAAACATTCTCACTTTCATCTTTAGTTTCAACAAATATTTTATTTTCTTCAAATTTGTGATCATTAATACTACAATCATAATTCAAATTATCTTTTATTAATTCACTTAAATTATCATTACATTCAATTACATTTTCATCATTTTTCTCATTATTTTTATTAAGAATGCCATCACATTTTTCATTGCATATCTGTACTATTTTGGAAATGTTTTCTTCGTGTTTAAAACAGTCATTTTTTATATCAGCGATATTTGTTGTGTTTATTTTTTGTTTTTGATCTAAATCATTAATAGAATTTTCTGATTTTTTATCATGCCCATTTATACCTTGTTTTAGCAACTCGATTTTAATATCTATATCTTTAGATATTTTCTTTTCAATGTTATCAAATGATGTTTTTAAATCGCTAATTTGGCTTAGTAACATTTGCAGGACCTCGCCCATAGTATTAGCCATTGGTTCCACCTATTTTACTTCCTGTATTGGTTGTAGGAACTCGCGCCTAGCACCAGCCATCGGTACCGCTACTCGACTTCCTCGCATTGGATGACGTCATCACCAGACACGTTCTGGCTTCTATTCGAAATATTTAAAATATTATTTTCCGACATTTTAATTTCTTTATTATTACATTACTTTGCCAACAAGTTGGACGCCAAAATGTTATATTTTAATAAAATGAAATTTAATAGTCACACGTTGATGTGCCAAAATGTTATAATGTAAATAAAAAGAATTAATTAAAATATTTGAATTAGAGAATTGCGCCACGTTGGGTCGACAAAATGTATAATATTCAAATTTAAAAACTCATTATCTCAGGGGTCGGGTTCGAGTCCAGTAAAGTAAAACAGAGATCATTTTAAATAATAAAAAACAAAAGACTCATGGATAAGCTACATCCAGGATTATGGATAAACAAGCATTACCTGATACAAAGGCGGCTTCGTATTAACTGCATATGACAGGATCTTCTTTAAAACTGTATCTCCATTAACGGACTGACTGTGGCTTCTTTTGAACTGAACTGCATGTATGAGACTGTATCTTCTTTTCAACTCAACTGCACTTATGAGACTGGAGCTTCGTTTCCACAGACTGAACTCAACTATATGTGACTGTATCTTCCATTTTAACTCAACTGCACGTATGAGACTGGCTCTTCCATTCCACTGAACTGCACGTATGAGACTGGAGCTTCGTTTCAACAGACTTGCACGTAGGAGACTGTATCTTCCATTAAAACTCAACAGACTGAACTAACTTTCATGGCTGGAGCGTCCTACCGGTATCCAATGCTACCTGTATAGACTGCTAGACAAATATGACAAATAATATTTGTTTATCCCAATGAATTTAACATATCAACGAGCTTTTTGATTATCTTTAGAATTTTCTGTGTTAATTTTAAAACTTTTAAATATGTAATGTAAAATACATTACAGTACTCTTCTCAAATCTAGAAGAGAAAGGCAACCTATAGTAAAAAGCTTTATAATAAGTCGTAGTAGAATCTTTATTGGGTTACTCAACTGGTGAAGGGTGTTACTTGATTCCATAAAAAGGGAGTAAAGAATAGGAAGAAGGATTTTGTTCAAATTTAGATTTCATACCTGCACCAGATTGACCAAAGACGTAATTGTCAGGCCTGAAGAGCAGGCCGAATGGGCCTGACCTAACTGAATCCATTGTTCCAGGCTCAAGGTCAACAAGAACTGCCCGGGGCACATACTTCCCAGCTGTAACAGCCAAAAATAAGTTTGTTAATTAAGTTTGTATTTACAAAAAAAGTTGATATTCAGTTGAAATGTTTTGCATCCCTTCTTGTTAGATTGGTTAAAATAATAATTACCTTATTTTTGATAAAAGTAATGTAGGGTGGCTTGTTATGGCAGGGTAATTGCATGATGGCCTACCATAGAGAAGATGCTGGTTTGAATCCAACATGACGTGGGTTGAATTATTTAACAGTCAGCGAGCTGCTAATTTTTCTATACATGTTTAGTAAGGATGGCATTCATTAGATAACCAGGAGTCACTGACTGAAGAACTTGAAGCCCCCAAAAAATAATAATCCAGGTGTCCCGCTATGTCTGCGGTTAGTGTAAAGGCCGTCGTCAAATCAAATTTGGGGTAGGTCAATTTGTTTCAGGAATGAGCTAACTCAAAGAGAGCATTCCTTCAACAAGTTTAGAAAGGATAGCATACAGTAAGTGGGCTATGACAGTCGATGCAAAAATAAAATAATAAAAGCAATGTAGGCCTTAAAAAAATTGAAATTGAGATTTTGCATTCTTACTCTTATTAAATCCAACAAACTTTTCTTTTATTAATTCAACCTCTGTTCAAGAAGTTTATAGTAATTTAATGCAATCTTCATCATCAGAGTAAAGAACTTATCTTATATTCCAATAGTTAAAATATTAACTAAATTTAGGGTCTCCCCGTGGTCCAGTGGGACACACCTTGGATTCTCAAGCGGGAGATGGGGGTTTGAGTCCCACCTGCAGCAGGAATTTTCTCATCTCACGGATCGTTGAGAAATTTCCCACTGCACCATTGATGTCGGGACTCCGATGTTCCATACTAAAAAAAACAAAAAAACTTTTTTCCTGCTTTCAATATATGTATACTACCAAAAAAATAATTGGCAAATCTATCATTGATATAGCTATGATCCTGTACATGTTCAAAAACATGTTGGAGTAATATTTTTTGTAATATTAACCCTTTATATTTATTTAATTTAACTTTTCTAATTTTTTTGAGAAGTGAAGTCTATAAAATTCTATAAGGTTTATTTTATTAATTTTTTTTAGCATTACATATTTTATTCATTGCTCCACACCTCTTCAGAAGATAATTTTATTAGATGCATGACCATATTTGAAACTGTGGGAAAATTTTTAAAACAAGTGGGCTTGTTAATAAATTAGTAAGATATAGTAAGCCTTAATAAATTAGTAAGAATGAAAAAAATGCGTGACTACTTTTTGAAACTTGATGAATCAAAAGAAAATATTTTGGAATATTTCTTTTATGTTCAATGTGGTTGCGCGAAGAATGGCAAATATTTAGCAGCACTGGCTTAGTAATTATACTAACAGTTTAGAAAATATATAAAAACAAGAATTGTAAAAAGATAATCTACTGATAACATTCATTCTCATTTAATTCACATATAAAACTTAATTTGACTCAATTAAACTTACTTGAAGCCTCGTTATAGTAGACATCAATCCTCTCAAGCTGGTGTGGGTTATCCCCATGGTATATTCCCATTGGGTCGATCCCATGCTCGTCTGAGATTATTTCCCAAAACTGAAAGAAATAATTGAATAGTTTCTAAGTTATACATTTTAAATTAAGGGCTCATTAAATTCACTTTTTACATAAAAATTAAAAAAAATAAATGTTTTCACCTTTAAAGCATTACTATTAACGACTACAGCATTACTATTATTTTGGCTATTCCTTCTTATTTATCTATTTGATTGTACATAAATTTGAATTCAATAAAAAAAATCATGTTTGTTTGCCATTCGAAGTTAAGCTTCGATCTCAAACAAATGTGTATGTTCAATATGTTGGCTACATTTTTTTATGAAAGGCTAATAATCCTTGAATTAAATGCTGTTTTTGTTTGTTTCTTTAACGCAACCTGGCAAGTGAGGACTGAGAAAACATATAGTAGCCAACAGAAACACACAGGTCAGAATTATTTTAAACTTGATATTTCTTGCCTTGACAAACAAATCATGACCATATAAGGTTTGGAAAGCAGGTTAGCCAATACAATTATTAAGAAAATACTAATACTACTGAATAATGTCTCTCACTTTTGGTATTTTATAGACAAAAACAAGTTTGAGTTAGGACATACATTTTATTGTCTAACTGACCTCCTAAAATAATTACAATTTATGGTAAAAACAAAAATATTACAGAATTAATGCTTTATTTTCCCAATAAAGGAAATATTGTAAACAATGAGTGAAATAGATTTTTCGAAGGAAATATATATCTCTATAAACCCAGAAAACAATATTTTTTTTTTCAATATGCCTATAGCTTCAAAATCAAAGGAATATCAGAGATCTTAATTTGAATAATTAATATTCATTATTTGTTATTAATATAAAATTAATTATACAGTAAGTATTAGTTTCATAAAGACTAAAAATTCAATTTCAGAATCCAATGCTTAAAACTCACTGCTCCTTATTTCAATAAGGGGAAGCAAAAAAGTACATTTGTTTTAGAATATAGATTTTCTTGGAAAAAAATGTTCTGCCAGAATATTAATATTTAAGATTCATGAAGTTTCGTGATGATCTCTTTTTACAGAATAACATTAATTAAGGTAGAGTCCAAGCTTCTACACTTCACCCAAATTTAATCTATTTATTAATAAAAAAAATTAGCGCTTGGCCATAAAAATGATAATTGATTAAAATTTGTATCTAGAATTTCATAAATGTGATCATGAAGAAAACTGAGAATTAGAAAAAAAAAATGAATTAGTTGATACAAAATGCTGAATTGTAAATTATACTAACATTTATAACAAATTAATGAAGCTAGCAGAAAATTAATAATAAAAAAAGTAATACAAGCTGCAAGGTAAATTACCTTTGATCCAATTTGATTTCCACATTGGCCTGCCTGTAAGTGTAGAATCTCCCTCATGACTCCTGCTAAACGTGGCTCCCAGAAAAGCCAAGACACATTTAGACTGGCACTAATAACTCCTTTATTTTTATAAGTTTATTTCCCCCTCCAGTTCTTATATGAATCAATTTGTTTACGAAGTAAGCAAATTAGCTTTTTGGTGAAAAAAAGAGAACTGACAATTATTTTTTTTTAAATATGCATATATCTTTTAACATTTAAATATTGCTTTGATTGAAGCTTACTTAATTAATTAATGAATGTACAACAAAAAAATTGAAATAATGTAAAATAGGAAAATAGAAAAAAAATTGGAGTAAAAGCAATAAGAATAATATACTTTTACTTACCCAGTATAAATTGTGTTCATGCGTTTTGAAGGGAGACCAGAGTTGAAAATTGTGTTCATAAAGTTTACAGAAATTATTATAACAACTATAAGGTGATTATGGTCTAGGAAGTTGTAAATAAATAAAAATACCAAAATATATGGAAAAGATCACTTTCTATAGATGTAAATTTCCTTGAGGAGTGCTAAAACCTTATCTCAGCAGCTCCTTCGAATGGGTCGTGCTTCCTGAGAAAGATGAGGATACTTTGGGCTAATAGCTGTCACTTCCTTAAATTTAGATGTCTCAGGATTCTTTGGGTATTTGTGTGAAATGATTTAGTTTTATCAATCAAATAAAAATGGCTGAATGTTTTGTGGCCTGGAAGTTACATAAGGAGAGTTTTCATATAGGATCGACAGCCATGAGGGATAAAAGGGGAATCAAATCATGAATCTCAATAATTATATAAGTTTGAAGACAAAAAAAATGTTGGTTTCCGAGAACAAACTCTTATAACAAAACTTTGAAATACTTAGAAAACAACCATTTACAAAGAATTTACTCATGTACTCTTAGAAAGAGTCACATTAATAATAGCCCTCAGTTTTTGACAAAACTTGCTTAGTTAAAAGTGAAAAACAAACTATGTTAGAACACTTTTTGAGGTAAGACCTGGTTGTGAGAGTGCTTGTAGAACAATTATTGAACATTGCTTTCATTGTCTTCGATTATTTTTTTCCAAAAATCTTAAAGCTATTATTTTTATTTAGCCATTTATATTTTAATCAAGAGGAAATAATAGCAGTGAAACAGCAGGATCTATTGAAAAAGTAAACGTAAAGGGAAGTTAATCATTAAAATTGAAGGGTCTGGGATAAATACGAGTTATGTGAATTTGAAATAAAGGTATTATCTTCAAGGAGTTCACTGAAATGTGGCGGTAAGCTAAGTGAAATCTCTATAACGAGTGGTTGGACAGGAGTCATAGTGGAGTATTTCATGCTACCTGGA
Organism: Gonocerus acuteangulatus; assembly: GCA_946811695.1. Lineage (NCBI taxonomy): Eukaryota > Metazoa > Arthropoda > Insecta > Hemiptera > Coreidae > Gonocerus > Gonocerus acuteangulatus. Next base: position 70,729,675 of record OX328125.1, read on the forward strand.
GGAACAGTTCTTTAATGATTACAATCAAATCAATGGAACCACATATGCCTCTTCCCAACCCAGGGCTAACTTCCAGATTCGATTAGATTATTTAATGATATGGGTTCTCATAAAATAACAACAGTCAATGTTTTAGTAGGGATGATGCAGGCTGCCATCTAGGACTAATACTAAAACTGTCTGACTGCAGAACTGTGTCATCTTAAGGTGTTTCTTTATAATCCTCATGCCTTATGAGATTTAAAAAACTTAGAACAGAATATAATATTAGGTTTTTTTATGGTTAACTTCCACATATCAAGGCAAAACCCATTTTTTGTAATACTTTCTGTACTCAAAACTATAAAAAATGTATCTAAGTTTAGATGAATGTCAAACTAATGAAAAAAGGTTTAACTTCATCTGCCATTATGGAGTAGAAGGATGTGATTTCATTTAAGTTCCCATGCCAAAATACCAACTACGATTTTTGTTGAACAAATTTTACTGAAAAAAACAGAGATTTGGGGGTTGCAGATTCTGCTGATTAACGATCTTACCCTAATGTTTTAGACAAAGAATTTTTGTGCCAAATTTTATCGAAATTGGATTATTTTTGTAGATGTAGAGCATGAACAGACAAATATATATATATATATATATATATATATATATATATATATATATAAATGTGTATATTCCCTTGCCAACCTACCAAGGATCCATGGAGGAAGCTAGAAAAGGCGAAATGGAGAAGGAAACTGGCAAAATACATATATATATAAACATAAACAAATTTGAACGTTTTTCTTTTTTAACTATGAGATACAAAAGGGGTCTATATTTTGTTTTTCTTAATCATAGCACAGGTTCTCCTAAAAAATTCAACAACTTGCAAAGCAGCGATATTAAGTGGGGCAAGTTATTATTATTTGGTTGAGGCAGGGCAGAGGATTGGGTTCAAATTCTAGGCTGGTGAGTTAATTTTTTCTCAAGTTGAAAATGTTTAATCTATCATGATGATGCAAATAAAACCATTTGCCTATTTTTAATTATAGCCTGCTAAATATTTGTAGACAGATTAAATACACGCCTTATCCAAATCCTACATGTGTTTTCGATCCATTCAAAATTGTATTTAAATTTTAACGTCCATTAGAATTAAATAAGAATTTTAGGACAGGTTATCAGTAGGCTTCCATCCTTTTCTAACCAGGATAGGGCTAATACCATTTCTTCTTCCCAAAGAAAATCCACCAACCCTAGTGGAAATCGAACGCTTGGCATGGAGTGTAAAGTGCTCACGCCTTAACACTCATGGCCACCGGGCCTCCAAAAATAAAAAAAATTGAAAACTGAAGGAAATGACCTGAAATTCACACACTTCTATAGACAATTTCTGGAATAAATTTTATTTTCAGTCACCATTCTGTCATTTTCATTCAAAGCCTGTCTTGAATTATGTTAATCTGCTTAAGCTATTTATAACCTTTCACAATATTTGACTTCAGTATTCATTTCAGAGTTTATAACACCTCAAATCAGATTAAGAGCAGCCATACAAGTTGGTGATTGACCTGTCGACTTTTTAAAAAACCTAAACTGGGCTATCCAATAAAAATTGTAAAAGTCCTTTTAATTTAAAAATAATATAGTCACCGTTACGCAAATGGGCAGGATAGATGGGCAAAGAAAAACTTAGGAGAAAAAAAGAGTATATTTAATAACTGTTAAAAATGAAAAAGAAAGATATACATTTGTTTATCACAAATTTATCACTAAAAATATTATTGCATATTGAAAATCTGAAATATGACTAAATATGATGCTGATTGCTTAAGCTCTCTCTCTGTAATTCCTCACATTGGACAAGACGTAGAGTGGAATAACCATGAAAGAAAAAGCTATTAATCCCATGTGAGCCAATTTCTCCTGCAAAAAAAAAATAATAAAAGGTAAATTATACATTATTATATTTAATATTATAAGATAGTGACCCTATTTATATAAGGAAATTATTATATTTATTTAATATAATTTCATAAAAATTATATTATATACTAAGTTCATAAAATTGATTTATTGTCATTAAGAATTTTTGAAAAAAAAAAAAAAAAAAAAAAAAAACTCTGGCGTTAATGGGTTAAGAAATAAAATAAACAGTACAATATACGTTTCCCAAATTACATGGAACTGTCCAGAAATAAATCCGGAGGATTGCTTGTTATGGTATCATTTATTTCCAGATCAAAGACGTGTACTCTAAAACATAAACTGCAGAGATATACAAAAAAAAAGCTACTCCAGAAGAAGTTGATCATCAAATCGCAGACTATAATTTCTCAACTTACTCATAAGGAATTGAAAATGTAGATCACAGAGAGCCAAGAATAAAAGTGAAGAAAATAGTGCACTTTGTTCACAGGATTTGTTTGCAAAAGACTAAGGACCAAATGGAATCTTGTTCAGGCCAAATACATGTTTAATCAGCTACCAAATTACATTTAAAACAATTTAAATTACATTTTAAAAGTTATATGAAGCAATTATTAAAACATATAAATGAGCATTATGATTAATACTAGACAGACAATGTCAATTTGTATGCAACGATCCAAAAAATGTGTTTTTGTAGTATATGGAGAAATAGAAGTAATCCTCTTCTTAATATTACTATCATCAGCTATACATAAGGCAAGGCATCTTTTAAGTTAGGAAGTTAAAGGTCAAAACCTGGTTTAATGAAACTGTTAAATAATTTCGCTTAGAAAAAGAAAGGATGTTCGGACCTGAAAAATGGAGACTAAGATGCAATGAGGTACAAGATGTCACCTCATAGAAACGCATTTAGAATAATTTATGACCATACATTTAATATGAAAATGCCTGTGATTTTCAAACATTTCTGAAAGTCATAGCCGGGATAACATCCACGCAAAAGTGAGGCAAGGATAATATTACTGTAATTAATACATTTTCTTAAAACTTCTTAATAAAATAACATGTAACAGTACAAAGAAATTTATAAGGTACAAAATTCAAACATTAATTTCTACAGTAATGAAGATTGTTAAGCAAGTATCTATGAATTAAAATTTAGGATTTTATGGGTTTAATAATGAATATAATGATCCTATAACACAATTGTTATATGCAATCTAACTGCCTCCTCCAGCAATCAAGTGGGAGAGGTTGAAAGATTCACATAAAGTTTTATCACACATAACAATACCCAATAATTATATAGTATTTGATTTCTAAACTATAAGAACTCAACATATGAGAATTTATTAATTAAAAAAAACACAGTTGACTATTCAGGCTTATTTTTAAGTTAATGAGTAAAGAAAGGTCTGCTCAGGAAGTTCCATCTAGGTTTCCTTTTACAATTAACTGCTGTAACACAAATATTAATAAAAAATAGCCGTTAAATATAATTCATTGATTACAGAAAATATTGAAGTAAAATAAAACCAATGCACATTCAGCTGAATACAATGTAAATTGCAGTGGCTTAACGTTCTTTTCTTTGCCCTCAAATGTCCAGATACTTTATATTTATTAATAAAAATTGACAAAATAACTATTAATATAAAGTTTAGTATATGTACCGCCGAACGAATAATATAAAGTTTCATTGCGCACTTACCGCCTTGGAAATCCTTACTGATGGAGGGCCCGACGTTATATTCCTTTGTTGAGTAGGAATTAAACTGTTTCTAGCAACTGGCACTGCTCGGAAAAGGCTTCTTGCTGGGATCATTTTGAAATTTTAAAGCCTAGAATACTTGTAATGTAACAATTGCAGGTTAAAATTATCTCTTCTTCCAAGGATTTTTGCTGTCACTGCCACTATTATATGATAAAAATCATTACATCATATTGTCAATTTTAAAATTGACTCTTGGATAAAAAGCAAGTAAATAATTAATGCTGAACACCCATATCAATCAATTTTTTAAAAAAATTAATTACTCTTTCGAAGAAAATACCAGCTGTTTGATCTCAATACCCATGGATATTTGTATTCCATGTTCCAAGAGACCGTTGATTTGGTTTGAACCTGAATAATATTGAAGGGAGACTTGTGCTTGGAATTAGTGATTTTGGATTTTTGGTAAAATTAACGATTGTCTGGAGGTAGATTATTGAATTATTTATACCCAGCATTGAACATTATCGCAAATCAAAGATATTTAACTCGATTTTCTAGTTATATCGTATTAGTTGGAATGTTACCTATTCAATTCAAATCACGTTTATCGGCTTGCTTTATTTCTCTTTGAAATTGTATTTTATTTTTTCAGGATCTTTAATCAAAGAGTGTTCTCTCTACTATGGCACAGTTTAAATTCGTAGAAGACTTAAATAGTGTTCTGAGAATGGATGATCCCATCACCCGGGGGCCTGTCCCCCGATGGCAAAAGAAGAACGATATTAGGTGAATCCATTGTGGCCTTTAAGGATTAACCCCAATTTTTGGATAACTTTTTTTCCTCCTTATTTCATTCTGTATTTATCTTTTTCAGTAATAGTAGTATTGTAAACTCAAGCCTTGACTCTTCTAAGATAAAAGGAACAGGCTCATCTAAAACACCAAAAAAATTAGATAATAGAAAGACACCATCTAAGACTCCCTCTAAAACACCAAAAAATTCTCCTGGTAGATACTCCTTTTTTTCTGCATACGTATATTCTCATTGTCTGCATTTAATTTCATAGTTCCATAATATTTAGTTTTGTGTTTACTATAAGAATAATAATCTTCATACTTTCAGATTCCAAAACACCAGGTAAGGGGAAGACTCCAGGGGGGGATAGGTTTATTCCTACAAGATGCGCATCTGACTTTGAACTGGGTCATTTCAAGGTTTGTGTATTGGTTTTTCTTTTATTAGTTATTTTTAACTAGAAGATCATTAGTTACTGATCTTCTGGGCTATTAAGTTTCAACCTTGTATTGTTTTGTAAAATATATTATCTAATTGAAGTCATTTGCTTTAAGGAGACATACCAAATTCGTTTAGAGTCTTCTGGTCAAGGATCATAAATATGCTTTGCTCCACCCTATGTAATGTACTGTATAACATACAGTCTTCTTTTTCGAACGTGGCCACCCCGCCACCGCGAACGCCAGCAGACACTTTTTTGTAACATTTTTTTCAGTTTTGTCATTGCTAAAGCATATTTATACTAAAAACGTATACTTAAATCACTGTTAAAAACTTCTTTTTTTATATAAAATAGGGTGGGACTCTTGTTAGGCTATGTGATCGACACTGTCGATCAGTACCCAGAGACTTTATGAAAGTCTGTGGATACTGGTCAACAGTCTCTTAAAGGCTAAGAGAGGTCATTTTTAATTCTGAATTGAGCAAAGAAAGTTATAAATATTTCTCTCTCTCTCTCTCTCTCTCTCTCTCTCTCTCTCTCTCTCTCTCTCTCTCTCTCTCTCTCTCTCTCTTTTTCCCCCCTACATATTACTGCTAGACATCATAATCTATACATATTAATAATAATATTCTGATTTTCTTTGATTGCATATAAATAGCTATACATACTTACACTCACAATTTAACACAGACACACACATACACACATATATACAACTGCACACATATAATTACACACTAATTAATTACTACTTAACATAAAACTAATCTTAATGAGTTATTATTACTATATTAGTCTAAAACATACATTTGCTCCTAAGAGTCTTTCTTTGATAGCACTTCTTTTGCGAAATTGCTAAATGTCTTAAAAATGTTTTCGTCCTTCACTATATCACTTAACTTCTCCGGCGGCCACTCTAACAAGGAATACTCTCCTGCTAGCTTGAGTCTTTGCCTTGTGTATAGAGGGTAGTGTAGAATGATATGTCTTGCATCTTCCTCTTGGCCACACTTACAGCGAGGATCTTCTCTTCTCTTGAAGAAATGCAGCTTAGAGTTGATGTTCCCGTGGCCTGTCATCAACTGTGTTCTCCGGAAATCCGGCGCCATCCAATCTGCTTCCAAGCGAGCTCGTTCGTCTGGGAAGAATTCGTACGTCATCCTTCCTTTTGTACTGGCAATCCACCGTTTTTGCCATTCGTCTATTGCTGCATTCTTGACTACCTCTAGCAGCTCAGGGCTGTAGCTCGTAGTAGTGAAGATCCTTGCCGATTTTTGCTGGTAGTACTCTTTGCAGGTTATACTTCGCTATTCTCAGCTGTATTTCCAGGTTGATAGGAAGATAACCTGCTATTACTTGTAGCGCGTCGTTGGACACCCTCGTCACAAGTAGAAGAGCTCTTTTTTGGGCTTGAAGCAGGATATTCTTCTCATTCTTCTTCAAGTTAGTGCACCAGGCAGCTGCTGCATACGTGATGAGAGGAAGAACGCCTGCATTATATAATATCTGCCTATTATTAAAGCTGAAGCCCCAAGTATTACCGGCTAGTCGTCTAAGACTTGAAAATCTGTAGCAGACTTTACTCTGGACTCGTTTGATGTGCTCGATGAATGTTAGACGCTTGCCTATAGTAATGCCAAGATATTCAACACTTAGTGACGGTTTAATCAACTTTTCACAGATGGTGATTCTTGGAGGGGAATTTGGATTTAGTTTTCCTTTCAGGAAGAGAGCATTGGTTTTCGTCGCATTTATTTGTAGATTATTCCAGGTATTCCATGCAGTGCTCCATCTCTCTCTCTCTCTCTCTCTCTCTCTCTCTCTCTCTCTATATATATATATATATATATATATATATATATATATATATATATATATATATAATATTATATTAAAGGACACCTTTAAATACTAATTTAATAAAATAGGATTTACTAGCTGAAAAAAATTATGGAAATGGCCCAGATGATGATGCACTGTAAAAAAAAAAAAAAAATAATAATAATTATACTCAAAAGCTTTTTAATGAATATTCAACAGAGAAATGCTGTAATCATGTGTATAACATTGAACAGGAATATAAAGTTAATAAATAAGTATTGCAGCTACTGAAATATATAGGCTAATTATTAAGTGAAGATTCAAGTACTGACGATAATAAAATTAGCACTGACTCAGAGTGAACTATAAACGACTAGTACCAATCTCTAGGGTCTCCCCATGGTCTAGTGGCTAATGCCTTGGATTCTCATGCGGGAGATGGGGATTCGAGTCCCACTTGCTTGTTGAGAAAATTTCCTGCTGCACCATGGATGTCAGCGCTAATGGCCTATAAGTCAGTGGACTGTAAAAAAAAAAAAAAAAAATTCCAATCTCAATCAATCTGAAATATTTACATGTAACTTAATATATTCCTTCTATTTGTAGACTAAAAAAAAAACTATGCACAAGATTAAGGAGACAAATTTGGAAACCATTTATCTAAAAAAAATTGTAAATGATACTTCTTATTAAAGTATATTGAAAAATAAGTTTATGGTAGTAAACTCAAACGGGACTGAAAACTTCCCAGTGATAAGATTGTAATATAAAAGAGGAAATTTTTCCCATGGAGTTGCTCTCTGGGAATTTAGGGCAAGACCTTTTTCTCTTTGAAATGCACAATTTATCTGACCTGGCTAAAGAATAGCACTTTTTTAAAAACATCTTAGTTTTTAGTTTTGTCAAATCAATAATGCCTTCACTTTTTGTTTAGTTAAATGAAGATAGCAATAAACAAAATGATGAATTAAAATCCCCGACCCAAGTTGAAATGGAACGTGCAATGACCGAAAACTTGGCAGGTAGAGATCTTATGGCTGGACGAATCCTGGCATTCCAGAAGAAAGCCCCTGAACCACCAGGTGGATACCAAAATCCTCTCAAAATTGTCTACTCACAATCAAAGACTCCTAAAAATCCTGTGACAAGATATATTCCTCAGGCACCGGACAGAATATTAGATGCTCCCGAAATTCTTGACGACTATTGTAAGTATTATTTAAATCTTCATTAAACAATGAAAATTGAAGAATAGTTCAATGTTTGACTCTTTGTTATTATTTATTTGTGATATCTATAGGTAGTTGGTTCAGATCCGGGCCGGAGGGCCAAAATGTTAGGAATTGAGTGGACTGTATTTTAAAAAGTAGGGTTAAAATTGTTGTATGTTTACTGGAACATGGAAGCCGATGAAGTTATGTGTGATATGTTAAACTTCATAAATGAATGTCGTCTGTTCTTCAATTTTCCTTCATGCTACCTATAGTTGTTTTAACACTTTCAGGACCGATGGCTTAGAACAAAAAATCCATCAGGGCCCCAGTCTTCTTTTTGTATAGTTAATTCGGCAAACGTATAAAAAAAATAATAAGTGAAGAAACTTTTAAAATGATGTACTTTTAATGGACTAATTACAATTTAGTAAAATGTCAATTACGCCATGATAGCGGGCCCACTGACGGAAGTTTTCGGGCGGATTCAGTATCATATGATACTAGATCCGCAAACCTAACTGGGAATTTGTCATGAGGTCCCAAATCAAATACGAAGCGTATAGGACAAGGCCTGGAGTAGCGGGATCGAAAGAAAATCAAGCTATCTGCTGACGCATATGCCACAACACTGGTCCCGAACGTGTTAGCAAGGATGAAGAATAGAAATGGCTAGGTTGAAAAGAGGCAGGATTGAAGTGGGAAAAGGCAGCTCAAGAAGATAAATGTGAATTATCCGGAGATCTGAGGCAGAGTGTGTGCGAGCGAGGGGAAGGGTGGGTGTAGATTGCTAGTTTGGGCATAACAATTTAAAAACCAACCAAATAATAACAAATTACTTTAACCGAATAAATTAATTTATGTGGAAGTTAGTTCATGGTTAAAAAAAAAACAATAAAACCTGGAAATAATCCAAGAATTTTTAAATTGTCTACACTCAAACTACGAAGCTCTGAAAGATCCTGTGGATTACCAAGTTGTTGCTTGTTAAATTCTGTATTTTAAAATGTTGTGAAAAATTACTGTAAATTGATAATGATAATAATTACTGTAAATTAATGATGAAGACATCAACTCACCATAAAAATAATATATCAAAATATTTATCACTCATTTGTATATTTTTAATTTCCTTTAATATATTTTTCTTTTTAACTTCTTGTGAGGTTATTTGTTGTATATTGTATATGATACTTGATATTAATTCTTGTCATTTTTTAATAATGAATTTTGAACTTCCATTCTTTTTGAATAGCAGTAATTTGGGTTTCATGAAAATAAATATAACACGTTGGAAATAACTTAAAGCAGTTATTAATTTGACAAAAAAGAATGCTAGGTTAATGCGAAGACAAAATTGTTTGCATAAAAGGTTAGGTACGCCAAAGTTGACAGGTCTCATGGCTTATCAAGATGGAGCTCGTAAATCCCCAATCTCGAATAATAGTATTAGAAACCCAGACAATTTGTCTTTTGAATATTTCCGATGGACTATTACAAAATAGCTAATTTAAAAAGAATATGGTACATCTATTTATTTATTATATTTTATTATATATATATATATATATATATATATATATATATATTAAAGATATTAAGAAATGTATAACCTTATGGCTTGCCGAGCCCTCCATTGTTGATTCTAATGTTAATTGGATAAATCAGTGGCTCTTAAATCAAATTATTGTCTATTACATGAAATTAGATAATAGATAGGAGTCATGAAAAGAATCAATTTGAGATTTTTTAATCTTTCAACATCTTTGTTAATTTGTTTATTTATATGAGCTTCTTCACTGAATCGGTTAGCTCTGAATATAGGAACTTAATATAAGTAAGTAGTTTAATATGTCAATAATTATAATAATTGCAATATCTTGTTTGAAAAAAATATTTTGGTATGTAATGTAAAAAGTTGAACATATCTTGCAACAATAATTACACATTTTTTAAAACAACATGAACAATTATTTATTGGTTTGTGTTTTGAAGCTAAGTTAATTAAAAAATTCATAATGAAAAATTTAGATGTTAACATTTTCATCAATTATATGCAGTCTTGTGTTAATCAAGACTGCAATCGTATAGAATACTATCTCAATAGTATATTATGTATTAGTATATATTATATTAGTATATGTGTAGAATACTAAAGTTCACAAATAAATTAGAAACATATATTCCTTTCCTACAGTCATAGTCTGTCAAATGCATTTTTATTTGTCAAGCTTGTGTATCTTCTATATATTGATTCCTTTTGGGGAATAGTTCTGTCATTGTGTCCGGTAAGTCAGAGCTTTGTTTCGCTAGACATTTTGTCAATATGTGCTTTGTAGTTAATGAGGTATTACATGATTCATATGTGTATATGTTTCATATCTTTTGTTTCCTCTTGAGATGTGTATGTTTTGTTTTGTTTTGTTTGTTTGTTTAGAAAATATGGGGCAAAAAACCTCATGGACGTCAGTGCCCTACTATGTTATTGCAACGCACAACCACTCATCCCATGTTCCCGATGAAAGGTGTGCTTTCCTTAGGGAGTCAGGAATTTTTTTTTTGTTTTCTCCTTTTTTTCTTTTATTTATTTTTTCTTTTTTAAATGTTTTGTGTTTTTATTATTATTTAAAATAAAACATACACATAAAACCTGGGTTTGCCAATCCTTTCAATTCCATCACAAGAACGTTTTTATGCAGTTCTAGTGGATCAAAAGCACCAAATAATATCAACTTTAGATTGTATAATTACTTTTCCAGACTTGAATCTTGTTGACTGGAGCAAAAATAATACCCTTGCTGTTGCTCTTAATTCAGCAGTTTATTTATGGAATGCTAGTTCTGGTTCAATCACACAGCTTCTGGAACTTGAAGGACAAGACTACGTCTCATCAGTCTCATGGATCACTGAGGGAGACACACTTGCTGTTGGTACAAGTCTCGGCAGTATTCAGGTAATATTCTCAAGGAAATTCTAAAAAATGTTCTATTAGGGCGAAAGAAAATTTGAATTTGGGGAGGAATATTTGAAGATATACACACACATACATACAACTTTGAACAACCGTTATTTTTATGATACATGGGTTTTGAAATATGAAATTTTCTATATCTTAGGGTTGGGTCAGAATTGTAGGATTAGAGCTTGGGCTGTGGTGGAAGAGTCAAGACTTAATGGTATCAATGCTAGCATGGCGAAAAGACAAGGGTATGAAAATCCAGAGAGAAGTGGCAACAAAGAATTTGAGAAGTTGAAAGATATTAGAATGTCTTTTAAATCGAATGACTTGGTAAAAAACTGAACCTCGAGAAAACCCTGGTGAGGAGAGAGAGGAAAGAGCCAATTTAACTCAGGGTAGAAGGTGAGATATGTAGGAATTTCAGGAGATTCATAGGGTAAAACATTTTATTAGTCATTAGAGTTTGGCCTCGAGATCGCCAGTCTACCATATACTAAACTACCATTGACGGAAGGAATTGACTCCATAGGGGGAGGTCGCAAGGAATTGACTGGCAGTAAATTTGAATTGACAAGGAATTTGTGAGATGTAACTTCTTCAGGAAAAGCTTTGCTCAAATGTATTCTAAAGGTTTTTACAGAGGTGCAATATTTTATTGGGATTTTCAAAAATAAAAGTAGGAAATGAGTAACAAAACTCGTGAGGGATCGGGAGACTTTTACAATGACTATGATTTAGTCAGGGTTCAAGGAAAGCTTTCCTGTTATTAAGATCCACCAGAAGTGACAACAGCTCCTTAAAGTAGAGTAATATCTCTCTTTAAAAATGGTAATGATGGTTTGTGAAACAGATGAGAGGAAGATTATTATGTATAAAGAATGAGGAGCCCTAGGGTGCATCAGAGGAAAGAGAGGAAGGGAGTTAGAGGGATGACAACTGCAATCAGTTGTATAGAACGAAAGTGCTTCTAACAGGCATAATTGCTGTTGTTTTGATCCGCTAAAGTTGCAAACAAAAAACACACACCCACACAAAAAACTCACTCATTTATTGTCCTTCATCATTTACATTTGTTCTTACAAAGTGTAATTTTTATTGTTTTCACTTTATTATATTGTTGAAAAGGAGAACATTCTTTCAGATTTGGGATGCTAGTCAAGCAAAGAAAATGCGAGTAATGGATGGACACAGTGCTCGAGTAGGTTCTCTATCATGGAATTCATACATTCTGAGCAGTGGATGCCGAGGAGGACTACTTGTTCATCATGATGTCCGACAGAGGGATCATATTGTTTCTTCAATTGAAGCACATTCTCAAGAGGTATTCTTTTTATCTCAAAATTATTACTCATGTTAAATGCCAACGAGTAAGGGATCCATGGGAAAATAATTCCATCAGTTTTCTTTATTTTTGTTTACTCTAATTTTCCATTCATCTTTAACAATATTTTAGAATGGAGCACGCTTTAGTGATGGCCTAACTGCCCAAAAATGGTATGTGAAAGTGGAGCGAAAATGCAACACCAAAGTAGCGCAATTTTAGTCTATATTTTTGTCCATCTGTCGATCTACTTCCTGTTCTATTCTGAGGCCACTTTCTGCTCACAAGAATACTTGTTTATTTTGGAAAACATGACTTCACAGGCTGGGAATCGAAAACCCACAAATCCAGCCCATAAAATCATAGTGATTTAATGAGAGAAGTGCTTGTAATTTTCTAGTGAGTTCTGTGCTGTTTCATGGTCCACAAAAATTGTGTCTCCATTAAATTAAGTGATCATAAGGATACTTATAAAATGTGGCTGAAACTTTATAGGCTTTTTTTTTTGTAGATATGTGGATTAAAATGGGCCCCTGATGGAAAATACTTAGCAAGTGGGGGAAATGACAATGTACTCAATATCTGGGGCTGTGTTCCTGGTGATCTCTTTACTCAGACTCAGCCTCTCTACAGGTTTAGGTATGAATTAGCTTTTATTATATACAGGCGTATAAATTAAAAATATTTAATTTTGTAATTTTTTATTAGAGCACTCCTTGCAGCAAAATGTTTTCCAAGAATGGATTAAAATTAGTCCAACAGTTCATAAAAAAGAATTATAATGATAATACTTTGTTATGAACTGTTGGACTAATAATGTAAGCAATTACATGAATTTGACCTGACTAATTTTATTAACACATTCAATGCCCCCAAGACGCCCATCATGGAATCATGATGGACGCCCAAGGCGTGTCCATCATGGAATTCCCCAGGTGTTCCCAAAATGCCTGGCGTGTCCAAGCCCTATTACCTAAAGAGTTAATGCTTGTCGGATTTTGTGTTTACTTCTGAAGTTAAATACAACCATACTTGGTTAAATGGTTAGCCAAATATGATATTCTGTAGCATTGTTCTAGTAGTATAGTGTAGATCACTTATCAGTGGATTGAAAATCTATGAACGTCACTACCAATCATTCTTGTTTCAAGCTCTAGAATAAAAAAAAAAATTATCGCATCAAAAACTCCAAGACCACCCATCTAAATAATATCTAACTGTATTTATAGTGAACATCAGGCAGCTGTGAAGGCACTGGCGTGGTGCCCTTGGCAACCGTCACTCCTCGCCAGTGGGGGAGGAACTGCTGATAGACACATCAGGTTCTGGAACTGTAACACAGGCCTCTCGCCCGCAGCAATTGACACTAAATCACAGGTATACATTCATTCCAGTTTACATTGTCTGCACAATAATTATTTGTATACAATATTAATCAGGATTAATTAACGATTATTAAAATTAAGTAAGTAGTATTGAGAAATGAACTTTCACCAACCAGCTCCCAACACCTATGAGATAGAAAATAGGAACTCTGTATTACTGATTAAGGAGATTAATTTAAAAAATCAATTTATTTAGGAACAGTAACAGACAGTTTAAATGAGTACACATTCAAGGCACATTACAAGAATCATTACAATTTTATTGAACAGTCTTTAAATATAATATGACTAAGAACTATTAAATTTCTAGCTATTATGCGAAAATTGCTAACATCTCAGTAAAGAAGCAGAGATCAAATATTGCATTTATTGTTTATTGTTCCTTTATATCTAGAGTCCGAAGACAAAATTTGCCTCATTCTTACATGCATATTGATTCTACCACTACTAATAATGTTATTAAAATAAATTATGACTTTGCTTTTGTGGCTTTCTTTTTCTTTTTTTTTTTAGGCTTGCAATATTTTAAGTAGTTTTTTCTATCATCTTTCAGTACAATGCACTTTCTTTACGACATGTATTTCTTTAAAATATAGTATAAATAATTGTTTTAGTAATTAAATAATACAATAATGGCATAGCACAAATTGTAATAATTAATTTATGTTAGGTTTGTGGTTTACTGTGGTCTACAACATACAAGGAACTGATATCTGGACATGGCTTTGCTAACAATCAGCTTATCATTTGGAAGTACCCATCTCTCACTAAGGTTAGCTTTTTTTATCATTCATTCCATAGGTAGTGGAATTCTATCTAATTATATTGTAGATTGTTTACTTCTTACAGATATACAGTTAGTGTAAAAAGTATTGGAACACTCATGAATATTTTACTTTTTTAACATTTGCGACTCAAATAGTGGTGCTTTAGGTAAATAGAAGGCATCAAAAACATGGTGATAGGCTATATTTTAAATATTCACTGAAAATCAACATCAAACAATGGTATTTGTGTTATTAATTTACATTTTAACAATAAAATGCAATATTCTATAACAAAGTAAAAAAGTAAAAAGTATGTAAGTAAAAAGAAGTATGTAAAGTACACCTGATTTCTTTACTACTGCAGCTGGACTTTGGAAGGGATTAACTTCATATTATTGGTGAACTTTGTCTGGCAGGATGGCTCGGTGTCTTATGTGTTGGAATCAGACGGTTTTAGTTCAATTTTTTTTTACATTGACCCGAAAGGAAAATTAATCTGTCGTAAAATGCAAAAATCTATTATTAAGATTAATAATGAGCGCAAATGTTTGCGAGAAATTGGAAAAATTGTAAACCTTAGCTATGTCTCCTTATCAAATATTTAAAATTGATATAGTACAACCAACTCTTAGCCTAAGAGTTGGTTGTACTAAGAGTCTTAGGCAGCAAAAGATCATATCAGGAGACTGAAGAGTCTCAATGTATGTGATGAAAGATCAATTTTAAGAAAAGCACAGGCAAAACCACGGCTGATTGTGCCAAAACTTGCGACTGAAATCTCAAAGATCATCTGACGGGACGCAAGTAGCAGTACCGACACCGAGCCATCCTGCCAGACAAAGTTCACCAATAATATGAATTTAATCCCTTCCAAAGTCCAGCTGCAATAGTAAAGAAATCAGATGTTCCAATACTTTTTACTTTGTTATATAATATTGCATTTTATTGTTAAAATGTAAATTAATAACACAAATACCATTGTTTGATGTTGATTTTCAGGGAATATTTAAATTATAGCTCGTCACCATGTTATTGATCCTTTCTGTTTACCTAAAGCACCATTATTTTAGTCGCAAATGTTAAAAAAGTAAAATATCCTTGGGTGGTCCAATACTTTTTACACTATCTGTATTTTATTGAGTCTCCCTTCTTGTAAAAAAAAAAAAAAAAAAAAAAAAAAAAAATATTCAGCACACCTCAAATTTGTCAATGTATTGTTTGTTATCTATCTGATAACAATTGAAACCTCTTAAATGGACTTTGGAAGACTTTAAAAATTTATTCCCCTTCATATTATTATTTTTATCGCACATGACATTGTCGTTATACTCAAGTCTATAGGCTACATTCATCTTTCCATAATTTTATTAATAGGTTGTTGCCGAGGGAATGTCATTTTTCTTGATCTGGACACCCTATCTACTCGCTAGCCCTAGAATCGCCAGACCAATGGTGTTGAAGCTTCTTGCTGTTAGTTGGAAGATGTACGTTAGGAGCGCTGGTCCATTTTTCCCTATCGGTGGTACTCCTCCTCGCTTCTTCCTGGAATATTTCATTAGGTTCCTCTCTAGCTTCGTCAGCGAACAAATTTAAACAAATTATTTGACTTATAAGGCTATTAGAAGAAAAAATGTTTTATGAAAGAAGTCAATATTTTATAATATTCATATAAATGAGTTTTACATTTTAATTAGGACAGTCAAGATAATGATTTTGTGCATTGATTTTTGATGAACTAATTAAACATAAAAGTATATGTGCATGCTGGAATATAATGACGCACTTAATTTTCTCGAGGATAGGGTAATACCAAAGAAAGTATAAAAAGATAATCTGAAAGTGATTATTTGTAGGTCAAACAGCCTTTTTTTAATCTAGGCACTTGAATTTAATTTTCTGAGAACCTTTTTAGGATTAAGGAAGACTCCTTTAAAAATACCTGTTACATTTCTTCCTTAGATGACTAGAAATAATATAAAAATATTGGTAACATATAATAATTATTATAAATACTTCTACTAATATAGCAACAAACACATGAATTATAATAAAAATAATTATTCACCATAGGTTTTCACAGCCAAGCTTCGTTCATAACAATACATAATTATAGGCATGTTATATATAAATCATTAATGTAGTTTGTAACTACTGAAAAATTATATTAAAATAAACAGATTCAAAGCACTAGTGTCAGCAAAAGACTTATTATAACACTAATAACATCCATTGAATATATTCCCTTTTTATAATAATTTAAATAATTTACAAATAAGTACTTAAAATCTCCAAGTAAACTTTATCTGAATAATATTTCGTTCATATTTTTAAGGACTTTTATTCAGTTTCTTTAAATATAGATGTTCTAAATTCTTCTCGAAGAAAGAATTACGTTCCCTAGCTCATGATCAATTTTCTGTCTCAGTAAATTGAAGAAGGAATATCAAGGTGAAAAGAGATTCCAAAAATTTGTCTTAAATATATTATTTAGAAAGCTTACTTTCAATGTTTTTACTTCATCCTACTCTCTCCCTTGCTTGTATTCTCGATTAAATCACAGAATTCTTGGGGGCAATAGCTCCCAAAGCTAATTTTCTAAAAGACTGATTTAAAAGGAATTTTTATAAACAGTTTTCACCTTCATTGCGGACAATTCCACAACCACTGACTCACGCCATTTTAGATGAATATGAATAATTGATACCTGACGACCAGTAATCATCTCTATTTAAATTGATTTACCCATACTCATTCATAATAACCATTGGAACTAGTGTCATGCTTTAATAATCCTCAAACTCATGATGCGCACTTTTCTATTCATTTATATTTACTACCTGTCTTTTAGAAGGAAGATGAAAAAGTTATAGCATCAGAGTGTTATCTTGTGAGAAATTTTTCCCTTGGACTAGAGTAACTTTTTGTTTTCTTTAGCTCCTATATCTAATTATTTAAAATCTAATACTCATAATATGATTTTATATAGATTATTAAGTAACTTCAAACAAACAACAAATTTGTACCAAACGTAAATAACATACTAAAGTATCACTGAATTCAATTATCACTTATTTTGTAATCTTTTGGTCATAAATTAGTAACTGTTTTGTTCTGTAAGTAATAATAATGTATATAAATTGTTAATATTTATCAGACAGCGCCTACTCATTCTCCATCTACTTTAGAATCTATTCATCACTTTGCTCTAGTCTAGTTCCTCTCATACTTTATGACTCTCCTGCATGCCTAATTATCCAATTCTACATAAAAACTCGAAGACCTTCTGCAAGTAGGTGAATCTTCTTCCTAAATAATAAATCATAATTTTGTTAAGTTTAAAATATTTTAAAAAAACATTGTTTTTTTTTGAATGAGTATTACTTGCCTGGCTCTCAGGTTCTTGTTCAACGACACTATTGTTGCACTCTTCTACAAGCTGAAATATAATTGTTTTTTTATTATTGTGCATACATATATTTTTTATATTTCTCCATTAAATATCAAATTATTCAATTGTGCATTTTCCAAAACATTATTACAATGCTTTTTACTAAACCATTCTTATTTGTTTCTGTATAAGATATTTAGTCTCTATATTTTCATCTCTCCATGTGTACTCAAACCAGAAAGAGCTAAAAGAAAATGAAAAAAAGACAAGTGCAGTTCAATGCTCTCACAGATGTTTGTTCTCCTCACTTTGGCTTCTCTCCACAGCACACTGCCAACATTTTTCTTGCTACACTATTTTGATATAATTCAAAATGGCTTCATCAGATAATAGTGTGGAATCAAGTACTGTGGTAAATTAGTGTCTATTTTCTGCTTTGCATTTGTGGAGCATAGTATATTGGATAAACAGAGAAAAGGATAGCTATGAGTGCTGTTTGTGCTACTTCTTTATTGCACAAAAAGTCTGCAGATACAAAGAGGAATATCTCTACAAATGCTATCCCACTACATGCTTTATTGTCTCCAGATGATCCTGGAGACAATAAAGATTTTTAAACTGCTGGGAACCTTGTCCTAAAGGACAATCCAAGAGAAGAATAGGGAACTAAAAGTAAAAGAATTGCAATTCAATGAACTAATACAAGGGAAGCTCCTCCCTAATGAACGAGGAATATTCCAATCTAAGAGTGCAACTTTATAGGGACGACTTAAGAGCCAGACTAATGAAGCAAATAATCATGGCAAAATGTATTAGCAAGTTAAATGTTTAGAAATCACTGGAAATGTGAACCAGAATGGTTTTTCAGGAGGAACATAATCAACAGAAATCAATACAATATGTTTTGTTCTTGAGAAAGCTTAAGAACAAAAAGTCCGACTCGCAGGAGCTGCAGCATCTTAGCGCGGTTCCGTTCATGTCCCTAGTGCCATTTGATAAGCTTAGAAAAGAAATAAACTTATTTTTTTTTATATATATCTCGTGAAAATTGTCAAAATCCTCTTGAACATCTCGAATAAAAGTGATATTAAGGCGTCAGGGACACCGACAGTAGCTAACTTTTACACAGAATCTGGCTCTCATTCTAAAGCAAAGCTCTATAAATCAATACAGAATATGCCTAATAAAGCCTTTCTAGAGGATACAGAAGCATGGGCGTATATGAGGGGGGGGGGGGGCTGAGGGGGCTGCAGCCCCTCCCGAAATTTTGAATTGATGATAAAAACTTCTCATAAAACCCTTAAAAATAAATTAAATAAGATCACTTAGTTCATAAAACATATTTTATTTTACGTGTAATAGCGTTTTAGTTGCCTAAAACTATTCCAAGCTCTAAATATTTAGTATTCCATACCCTGGAAATCGTCTCAGCCCCCCCCCCCCCCCCCCCGAAATTGTTTTTATATACGCCCATGTACAGAAGGATCAAGAAGAAGTACACAAGATTGAGTAGAATACCCTGCCTAATATAGCCTATATAGAATAATATGCCGAATAAAACCTATCTAGTAAATACACAAGGACAAATAAAAGTCTTGACGAATAACAAGTCAAGAAAAAAAACTTTATTTAACAAAATAAAACAAAGTTTAGTTGCCCAACTACAATAGAATAATATACCTAATTAAGTCTATGGAGTAGACACAAATGGACCAAAAACAAGTCTTGTGGAATATTGTTTTTTTTTTCTAAGTAAATACTTTTTATCAATATTTAGTATATAACCTTTGTTGAAAACTATTGATTGCTAATTGATGAATCGGTTTACAACTAAGTAGTCTTTATGAATATTTAGTATATAACCTTATGTTTGGATCTGAGTTTTTGGGGTGCTCTCCGCCTAGGCTTTGTATTTGTGTCGGCAGATACCTGGGGTATATTTACAGCTCTTGAGCATTAACTCTTAGCAGGTAAATTTCCTGTGGCCCCCTTGTTTCTACGGGCATTGAACCGCCATATTCGCTCATAGTATCTAACCGTTGTGAAGTTTATTTTTTGGATTTAGGACTTAATATACATATGTAGACTAAATCATAGCAAGAAGTAATCCTCCGTCGTCGGTTCTTAACTATGTAGACTCGCTAATGTTATCCAATCTTAGATACATCGTATTTAAAATCCACAGCAAAAACACGACATTTCATCAGAATCCCCTGCTGAATAAAACTTATATAGAATAATATGCAAAATAAAGCCTATCTAGTGGATAAAAATAGAGGAAAAAAGCCGTTCGTGGTGGTAGAAAATCTTAAAAGTATTTCGCTCAGAAATCTCCAAAATATTGTCACTAATTTTACGTATCCTGTTTTATAGCCAAATAGATTTATATTCTATAATCAATAAGAAAAACCTACTAACAATAAAAAACTATGGGTAACAGATGAACATAGGGAAAACCAAGAATAATTCTAAAGTACGAAATCAACACCAGTACTGTAATCTAGATATTCATAAGGCATCTTTGAATTCTAACAAACAAAATATTGATTCTAATTATACGTATCCTGTTTTATTGACAAATACATTTGACTACTATAAGCAATTAAAAACACTAGGGAATATGCCAAAGAACTCGGAGTAGGAGCCTCGACAGTTTCAAGACATTTGAAGGAAATCGACAAATCCAAAACTGACATTTCATACGGTACAGCCTGATATATTTTTAACAATGAATTGTTTTTCTTATTTTAATTAATCTGTTTTATTGTCAAATAAATTATCCAACTTTAAGCAATTAAAAAATAACAAGGAATAAAAACAAACAAAAAGAACCGTTCGAATAAACGAAATCAATTACTTCAAAGTTTAAGCACTTATTTCTCCGATTGACATAGCCTAATCAAAAATTGTTTCAGAATCTTTTTTGTAGAACATTTAGTAAGCTTTCTAATGGTATTCTTCCATTTCCCAAATTCTCAACCTTTTTCGAGATATTAAGGAAAGTATATAAAGTTACCAAAACTTTTTTATGTCTGTTAATAAAATATTTTATTCTAACCCTTCCTTAACTCCAAACGCAACCAAAATTTCAACATATTAGTTTTAATGAAAGTAGAACATGCAGTAAATGTTTCAACTGAATCCCATGATTCTAAGTACCCAAACCAAAAACGGCATTCAACAATTATTTTTTCAGTTTTCTCGAAAACGGTTAAAGCTATCGCCTTGAAAATGGTTCCATTCGTTTTCCTAGCCCAAGAAGCCTATAAAAAGAGTACTTACAAGCTTATAAACTCAAAAACGTAAGCGTTACGATTTTTTTTGCGCGAATTTCGCCCCAAACGCCATCTTCCAGTGGGCGGATTTTGCTGGTTAACGAACTTGACCTTTCAAATTGGACGACTGATTTTTGTACCAAATTTCATCAAAATCGGACCATCAGGGAAGCCAGAAATGAGCGAACAGACAAATATATATATATATATATATATATATTGTAATGATAATTTTTACAATAAGAAATAAAGAAATTATAATTATTTTTATTATATTAATTTAAATTAATCTCAGGGATCAAAGTTCCGAGTGAATGAAATTATATAACAATTATCTCCAGACAATTCTGAGATACAAAGAATATTAAATCACATACAAACAATAATAAAAGAATCGACACTACAAAAAAAACAATTCTTACCTCTAAATCAATCTGCTTCCAACAAAACCTCAATTCACTTGGTATTCCTTGGAGAGGTCCGTCTTCAACCAACGCTGAGAATAGAATGCGAGAGACGCTCCGTTCGAGCGGGAAAGTTTGGCTTCTTTCTTTCTAACTTCTGCAGTTTGTTGGATTATATATAAAGATAACAATTATGTTTTTTGCAATACAAATAATTAATTTATTGTTATCTGGATGTAAATTTAATATGCATATATTGTAGACCAGTATTGTCCAAAAACATTATTAATTTTGATCGTATATAATACAATGTTATTTGTACATATGGTTTGTGATTTGCGCGGGCTTTTCAAAATATCGATGGTTATTTGAATTTCAAAATATTTTCAAGAATGTAATATATCATTACATTTGCACTCCTGTCTAAAAAAAAAATTTAAAAAAAAATGTTTTTAGTCCGGTATAAAAAATAAATTTAAAATTGAATTTTTTAATTTGGAGTTTCGGGATACAGAACTATTAATTAGATTGGTCAATCATGTTCTCATCATCATTTGGATAAAATTTCTTTAATAAACTGGCATGAAATAGTCCTCTTCTAATTCCATCCTTGTTTTCTAAAAGGTACGTATGTCTGGAGACTTTGGTGTTAACATTATAAGGTCCCTCATATAAAGGTAGTAACTTGGCATTTAGACCTCCGTTCTTCGGAATGCGTAGTGCTCTTACAAGGACTTTATCATTTATTTTAAAAGTTGAGAATTTGACAAGTTTTTTATTTACAATTTCTTTTTTATCTTTTAATTTTTGAAAATTATTTCTAATCTCTTGTTCTATTTCCTCTAATGTTAAAATTTCTTCTTGATTTAAACCTTCTCCTATGTAATGATCCCAAAACCTTCTTGGTTTTATACCAAACATAGCTTCAATGGGGGTAAAACCGGTAGTAGCATGATAAATAGTATTTATACAATCTTCAATCTTTTCTAAATTTGTTTTCCAACGGTATTGATTTTTATCTAAAATAATTCTCAAGTATGTGAGCACATCTCTATTAGTTCTTTCAGAGTTATTCCCACAAGGATGTCTTATGGATGTTAAAATACGTTTAATGTTGTTTTTAACAAGAAAATTTTCCCATTTCATTGATGTAAATGAAGTAGCATTATCACTTAGACACTTTTTTGGTTTTCCAATAGTTTCAAAAAATCGTTTCATTGAGTTGATAGCTTCTTTTATGTTAGCTTTTTTCGTAGGGTATAATTTGGTTAGTTTAGTAAAATTTTCTAATATTACAAAGACATAGCGATAATTCCCAATTGAGATTAAAGGTCCAAGATAATCAATGGATATAAGGTCTAAACGACCTTTAGGTATAATGGTTTGTTCTGGTACTTTGTTCACTTTTCCTGGTTTATTTAATTGGCATTTCAGACATTTGTTAATTTCTAGATTTATAATTTTTCTTAATTTTGGAAAGGTAAACCTTTCTTTTATAATTTGATAACACTTGGTTACCCCTACATGACAAAATGTATTATGGACTATATTTATTAATTTCTTAATATCATCCTTTGTTGGAATTACAAAAAATTTATCTCTCACTTTTTTATGAACCATATTATTTATAAATTGGTATTTATTTGGTTTTCTTTTCACATTTTCATTTAGGTCCATGCTTAATTTCTGGTTTGTTACTAGATTCTGAAAAAATGTTTCTAAATTCAAATGGTTTATCTGGAATTCTTTTATTCTTGATTTATTCATGATTGGTATTCGGCTTAAATAGTCTGCCATAAAATTGTCTTTTCCAGGAATATGCTCATACTTTAACGGTAAATTGTTTAAAAAATTCATCCACCGAATAATTCGATCTGGAGGATTTTTGCAAGATTGCATAAAAAGAATGGATTTACAATCTGTTCTTATTATAGTGGGGTATCCTGCTATAATGAAATAAAATTTTTTAATTGAGTGGATAATGGCAAGTATTTCTTTTTCCGTGCTGTAATAATTTAATTCAGCGGCTTTGTATGATTTACTACAAAATCCTATTATCTGTTTTTCTTTATTTTCTCCCAACTGATATAATATTCCACCAGAAGAAAATGCAGATGCGTCAGTTTCCAAATAAAATTCTTTATTATAATCTGGGTACATCAATACAATATTTTTATTTAACAAAGATTTTAAATTTTCAAAAGCATCTTGGTGATCAGTTTTCCAAATAAATTTAACTTTTTCTGAAGTTAACTGGTATAATGGTTTTGATATCTCTGCATAATTTGGACAAAATTTGTTGTAGAAATTTACTAATCCGAGAAAACTTTGTAACTCTTTCTTATTTTTTGGTTGTGGAAAATTTACTATATCATCAACTTTACTGGGTTCTTTTATAAGGCCATTTGTAGTTATTATATATCCTAAAAAAGGCAATTCTTTTATGAAAAATTGTGATTTCTTTAAATTGATTGTTATTCCTGCAGATTGAAGAGATGCAAATAAATTTTGTAGTGTATTGATAAATTCATTGAAATTGTTGCTATGTATTAATATATCATCTACATATATTTTAATATTTTTATCTAAATTTTTTGGAATTACTGTTTTCATTGCTCTAATTAAAGATGCCAAGCTGGAATTTAAACCAAATGGCATGCGTTTATAGGCATATGTGGAATTTCTAAATTGAAAAGCAGTGTATTTTCTACTGCTGTGATGCAATTTCACTTGCCAAAAGCTTGCTTTCAAATCTAAAGTGGCCATGTATTTAGTATTATTGCAATTTGCTAAGATTTCATCAATCTTTGGAGGGGAATCATACATTGGAACTATTCTTTTGTTTAAAAATCTTCCATCCAGACAAATTCTAACAGATTCATCTTTCTTCTGAACCAATATAATAGGGTTTACATAGCAAGAGTCGGATACTTCAATTACTCCTTGTTCTAACATATTGTTTAATTCTTTTTCAGCTTTGTCTAACAATTTTGGATTTAATTTATATTGATATTGTTTGTATGGTGTAGTGTCTGTCAATTCCAAATAATGTTCATACGAATTTATACAGCCTACTTTATTACTGAAAAGATCTTTTGATTTTATTAAAAGTTTCTCAAAATCTTGAATTTCTGTTTCATTTATCTCTATTGTTTTTTCTTTGTTTCTAATTTCATGAATTTTCTGTTTTATTTCTTTTAATGGATCTGTTTCAAGTTCAGTTGATTTATTTTTTAATGAGCTATCCTCTTCTTCGCTCTCATACATGATATTATAAATTTCTTTATTCTCTCTTGTCAGTATAACTTTATAAAAAGGTATTAAACAATCTTGGTTTTCTGAATTTAAACTTATTGTTCTTTCTAGGAAATCAATTTTTGCTTTGTGTTTATTTAAAAAATCATTTCCTAGGATTAATTTATTTGTCAACCCAGGCACAATTATTAAATTTACATCAAATCTATATTCCTCATACTTTGTTTCAATAAATAATTGTTTATTACAACATTGTGTTTTCTTTCCATTGGCCGAAATTATAGATGTATTTTTTAAAGGTAATAATTTATATTTTTCTAAATTTTTTCTTATTTGTAAGTAATATTCTTTTTGTATTATGCTGATTTCACTACCCGTATCTATAAGGAATAAATATTTTTTATTATTATTTTTCAATTGTATGAAAGGTAATTCGTAAGAAGGAATTTTGACTTGGTTTGATTCTTCCAAAAGTATATTATCTTTAATGATGTTATTCGAAAAATATGTTTGTGGTTGATTTTTTTTATCTGTAAATTTTAAATTCCGGGTAGAGTCTTTTTTTAGTCATAATTCTTCAGTTTGATTTTTATTTCTTTGATCATTGCTATGAACTTGGGCTTCTATAGAAATTTGATTTAAATCTCGGTTGCGTGTTTCTGTTCTATCCTTTATAGCTTGTTCTCTTTCCCTATTATAACGATTTTGAAAATAATTTCCGTTTTGACTTGTGGTTCTTTCATTTCTTTCTTTATGGGGTTCAGACAATTGTGGCTTCCTCCAGTTTTCATACGATCTTTTATATGGACTACTATGATTTCTATCATTTGTTCCGAAATAGTTTGGTCTTTGTTTAAATCTATAATTATGATTTATACCATGATCTTTATTAAAATTATTATACTCCGTTTTTGTTTGATTATCATATGCTTTTCTATATGGTTGATTATAATTTTCAAAAGTTCGTTGTTTAGTTTCTACATAGGTTTCATGATTCATATTAAATTTTACTGACCTCTTTAAATCATTTACAATGGTATCTTGACCAACATATTGTATTACCTCGAGCAATTCGTTTAGATTTTTTACTCCTTTATTAAAACAAACATTTTTAACAGTTTTCCCAAAGTGTTTTATTAAAATGCTAGTGGCTGAATTTTCCTCCAATAGCTTGGCGGTAATAATTTTAGTTGCAAATTTTGAAAGATATTCTTCCGGAGTTATATGCATATAGTGAGAGTAATTTGTTTGGAGTAAATCACTTAAATATTCTATGTATCTATCTCCACAAAATCTGTTATTAAATGCTTTCTTAAAATCCGTCCATGAGTCAAAAGATTTTTTATTTATTTTATACCAAGATTCAGCAGTACCGGATAAATAATTTATTAACTTTTCTGAAAATAAACTCCACTCTTGACCATGCAATTTATAATTTTGCTCTAATTTATCTATAAACTCATTAGGGTCTTGCTCTTCAAAATTTTTAAATAGGATTTTGATTTCAATATCTTTAAAATTGTTATTTCCATTTTGCCCTCTTAATTGGATATAATTAAATTTTTCTTGCATTTCTTTAGTTATTGTTTCTTTAAACTGGTTTATTTTGTGTTCTACTTGATCTATTTTGTTAGTATTTCCTTCCATTCTATCTTTTAAAAATCTTGCACACCCTTCCATGTTCTTATGGTTTGTTTCACATGTTTGTTTGTTATCATTTGTTATTTCTTCTAATTTAGCAACATCTTGTTTTATTGTTACTATCTCATTTACAGTCATTTTTTGTTTTTGATCTACAATATCTATTGATTTTTTCATTTCCGCATTTTGTTCATCTATTTCCTTTCTTAATGATTGCAATTTACAATCCGTCTCTTTTGTTATCTTGATTTCCATGTTATTTAAAGCATTACATAAATTGTCCAATTTTTTATTTTGTTCTTTATTTTGTTCTAATAATAGCCTCATCAAATGTTCTAGGCCTTGAGGATGCATCTCATTATCCCTTTCGGAAATACGGTCATTGGATATAATTTCCGTTCCTAAGGAACCCGCCGTCGATTCTCTGAATGCTATTGCATCATCCTCCTGCAATTCGTTTTCACGTGTTTCGACTATAATATTTATTTCTCCTGGCGTAAAAAATACGTATTCCGGTGATTCTACATTATTTTCTTCACCGTTATTTTGAAATTGTTCAATATTTACGTCAGACATTTTTATTTAAAAAAAAAAAATTACTTTTAAGTTTTATTTTCAATATTTATTTACCGCTTTTAATTTTAATTCACTCGGCCGTCTACGTTGGGCGCCATTAAATGTAATGATAATTTTTACAATAAGAAATAAAGAAATTATAATTATTTTTATTATATTAATTTAAATTAATCTCAGGGATCAAAGTTCCGAGTGAATGAAATTATATAACAATTATCTCCAGACAATTCTGAGATACAAAGAATATTAAATCACATACAAACAATAATAAAAGAATCGACACTACAAAAAAAACAATTCTTACCTCTAAATCAATCTGCTTCCAACAAAACCTCAATTCACTTGGTATTCCTTGGAGAGGTCCGTCTTCAACCAACGCTGAGAATAGAATGCGAGAGACGCTCCGTTCGAGCGGGAAAGTTTGGCTTCTTTCTTTCTAACTTCTGCAGTTTGTTGGATTATATATAAAGATAACAATTATGTTTTTTGCAATACAAATAATTAATTTATTGTTATCTGGATGTAAATTTAATATGCATATATTGTAGACCAGTATTGTCCAAAAACATTATTAATTTTGATCGTATATAATACAATGTTATTTGTACATATGGTTTGTGATTTGCGCGGGCTTTTCAAAATATCGATGGTTATTTGAATTTCAAAATATTTTCAAGAATGTAATATATCATTACAATATATATATATATATATATATACATATATACATATACAAATTTGAACCACCGTTATTTTCGGTCTCTAGGGGTTCTGAAACGCGAAATTTTCTTGTCGGCACTTCCGGATTGTTTCATTGTATCAACCTTATAAGCGGGGTTCCTCCCTATGGGGGAGGGAGGAACCGCGCTAAAAGTATTATATTTTGTATGTATAAACAATTGCATATTCGCCCACGATTTGACTTTTCAGTCATCGATAAAATTAATCATATAGAATTCATTTAAAAAGTTTAAATATTTCTACAGAAACAGTATATTTGGAAGTGCAAGACCGTTTCACTTGGACCATCTGGACTATTTTTTTCAAGTATTAACAGTTTCAGTAAATGTTCGAAATAGTTAGGGTTTTACCTTGGTAATAGCTTTGATTGCTGGAGTTACAGGTTCACCTGCTTTTTCTAAAGGAGCTAGAAGCAGAGGTAACCGAGTAAGACGCTGGAAGGGCTTCAGCAAATATGACTGTAGTCCTATTCCCCTACCATCTCCTTCACTCTCAAAAACTTTTTCTCGGAAACTCTCTCTCTCAGTTCTGAAATGTCAAATAATCTTAAGACTACTTAAATACTTAAAGAGTTAGCTTCCATTTGGATTTATCTTCCTAATATTGAGTATAACCTCCAATTTGTAACTAGTTTTTAATTTCATTTGTTTAGATGGCATAACTAATCTATTAATCTTAACTTCCTCATTTCTGAGACTCGGCGATTTATTATTTAATTTTACTGAATGCTTTTGTATACCCTATGGATAATAGTTTTTTCTCCGTAATGCACAGTTTTTGTTTGTTGATTATTTTAATACAAAGCGGAGTGAAATTGTATTTTATTCTTCATTATTTGAATTAAAATGTAATTGTGGTATTTATAGTATTACATTGTTCTTTGAATGTAATATAGTTTAGTGACATAAGAGTAGTATAGATTAATTACTGTGAAATTAAGAGTAATAATTTAATTCATGGTCCTTAATTACATAAGGCTTTCTCAATAAAAACCATACAGCATTCCTGCTAGATTGCTTTTGAAGTTCTCAAAAATATTTTGATAATCATGTTGATATACCGTATTAATTATAAATCGTAATTAATATTGTGTTAATCCAGTTTTCTTTATCCAAGTAGAGATTCCATTTGGTTTCAAAATAAGATTCTTTTGAAGCCTTGAAAACTTTAGTATTAGGAACAATGACCTTCATTACTATGAAACAATTAAATTTTAAAAGTATGACCATAGAAGCTAAGGAATATTAAGTCAGTTAAGAAAATGATTAACTTTCTAGAGTCTTAAATAGAAAATTGAATTTTCAACCAATGGTGTTGATGATTTTTCTTTAAAACATATCTCTTGATAACCCGTCTATACTTATGAATCTTTTTATTCATCCAAATTTTTAATGAATTATTAATTGCATTGGCTATTTATTTTCTTTTTTTTTTACGGCGCACCAACGTCAGGCCCATTAGCGTCGACATTCATGGTGCAGCTGGGAATTTTCTCAACTAGCCTTGTGATGAGAAAATTCCTGCTTCAGGTGGGACTCGACACCTCCCCCCCCCATCTCCTGCACGAGAATCCAAGGTGGTAGCCACTAGACCACGGGGAGACCCGCTTTGTTTATTGTTTCTATAATTTTGCCAAAATAAACTATTTACATTATCTCTCACTGAAAGGTTTAGAGCTGATTTTATGATTGACGTTCTGGCTTTACGCATTTTGACTTTAGACTAGATTATTTTTGAGAATTAATCATTAAAAAATCGCAAGAATAAAACTAAATTAGGAACATTAGTAGATCATTATTAATTTTGGAAACAATAAACAACCATTTCTGGAAAGGACAACTCCCCAGGCTGGCAACTGAATCCAGTTTTTTTATTCATGACAAGTTTAATATTAATTTTAGTGTTTTTTTTTTCTTGCTTATTTGAGATATTCTGACACACCGAAAAGAGTTTGTTTTGTAAAGAAAAACAAGTATAGTACTTACAGGAGTTTTGGCAAGAGAGTCAGTGCCATTGGTAGATTAGAGCAGTAATGAATGTAAGCATGGAGATAAGAGGTAGAAGCATTCACCAAGACGTTGTACATCTCGTTGCTAGCCAGTGTGTTACACAGCTCCTCGAGCAGTCTCTCAGAGCACTCTATAACTGCAGAATCATCATTTCTTTATTTATTTTATAGAAGTATACATCGCTATCCCATTTTTAGTGGTTAACTTAATTTTCTTGACCGGGGTTGAATGTTTCCTATTTTACAAAAGAAAAACTATCATCCCTGGTAGATTGTTTATGGTGGAGGCTCCTCAGCCTTCTTAGGCATGAAGTATTAAAGTTCTTACTTTAACATTTAGGGTCATTATTTATGCGAAGATACTAATATCTAGAGCCCGGAAGTTAGGCAAAATGCCTTTTTTATCTGAATGGAAATATTGAAGAATCAGATAGAAATAAATATGTTTCCGTGCATTTAGGAAGTGTAGAGACAATTTTTATTTTGCCTTTTTTGCCTATTTTGGCTATTTTGGCTATTTTAAGATTTAAAGCCTTTTTTTACCTTTTTTTGTTCGTTATGCCATTTTTTTTCTGTGATTTAAACATTTTAAAAGGCACATTTCGAATTTCAGTTTGTCGAAAACAAAAAAGGTTTCACAAATTAAATTACATTTTGTCGTCACAAATATCAATTCGAAAGCTTATTTTCCCAACTTGTGGATTGACCCTCTGTAAATAACAGAGCCTTCCTTGGTAGAAGGAATGCACAGGCATAATGAACAGGAGGAAAGAGAGAGGATGAGAGAAGTACGTCTCCTTCCTCCACACCCCTTCTGCTGTGACAATGGTGTAGTTACCTGGAATTCCGGATTTAGAAATGATAAGATAATGCAGAGGAAGTTTTTCCATAATGAAAAAAAAATTTTCTTAGAAGGTCTATGAGAGTTGATACTTTTAAAAAGCATCTTATTGCTTGTAAGAAGGAAAAGTAAGAGTAAGTACTCTAATTCTGTGATAAATTGATAATAAAGAAATGAATGAGTATTTAAAATACATATTTTCATTAATAATGACTGAGATTCCTCTTTGCCTTCACTCCTAATAAATGCCTATTTTAATTACAATACTGCCTATTTTCAGTATTTGAAGTGCGTTTTTGCCTGCCTATTTTAACCAAAAATAAATGCCTATCTTCCGGGCTCTACTAATATCATTAAAAATGCCCCAAAATTAATCATTCCTTTGCTAGATTATTTTAGCTTATAAAGATATAGATATGGATCAATTAAGAAAATATTTAAATAAAAAAACTGATTGAAAAGAGGTGGGATATGTAAGATTTTTTTTTTAAATATTCCTTTTTTAATGAGTTTTCAATTAAATAGATGTTGCAAATGTGAGACTAGTTGAGAAATGGTCCGAAATGAAGGTGATATTGCTATTCCAAAAATTACTTTTAAATGTTTTATTTTGAAAGTCAACTATTGTTTTTTTTTTACAAGCCTTCTGCAACCCTAATATCTCATTGTGGAAGTAGAACAAGCTCTAAAAAAACAAATATGAACAAATTTTGATTAAAGTGTGGTTTTTGTTCTTCTTTTTTTGCTATAGCTATACTTCTAGGAGGCCATTAGCGCATCTTTTAATGAGTTGAAATAATTCTCATTCTTTTGTTAGCAATAATTTTGTTCATTCCCCTTGAAAAGGATAAGATTTGTCACCTTTTAGTAAATCTTTAAAAAGCACATTTCCAAGAAAGGGACCAAGCTACTTTTTAAAAAACTGTAAACTTTTTTTTATAGGATAATGAATCTTTATTGAGTAATAGAACCTTATGTAGCTATGCTAGTATCTGGCAATGATGTATAAAGCAATATAAGATGTATGATGGCACCTGAATCAATATTGCCAAACAGCTGCTGAACTTCCCTGTCTGAGAGGATTGGGGATATTGGTTTGATGTATGCCTCTGTCAGTACTCGCAGGTGACCGAGATACTCTGCTTCAGAGACAACTATCTCATTCCGGTTTTTCTCTATCTCACCTCTATCCACTGTCAACATCAAATATCTCATTTCGAAATGCTCTTATGTACCAAATTATAGATAGAAATTTGTCCACTTGTTATTTTCACCGATTGAAATCAGTGAGCTAGTTAGACATTTAAAAAATAATAATGTTAAAATAATTTTATCATTGTAAGAGTAACCTACTTCAAGTATAACTTACTTCAAGTAAGTTCTCTTAATTGTTTTTCTAAACATATTTTTTACTTAACTTTTTTTGGCGCGGGCTTTGAGCCAGTGGCATTCTTACTTTTAAGTCCAGTATTTTCTTTGTAGAAAAAGTTTCATATCAGTTGTTTTTTTTTGTGGGGGGGGCAACAACATCCCTGGAGCAGTGGGAAATTTTCTCAACGAGCCATGAGATAAGAAAATTCCCGCTGCCGGTGGGACTTGAGCCCACCATCTCCCGCATGAGAATCTAAGGCGTTTGGGAGACCCCTACATCAGTTGCTCTTTTAAAAAAGTGTTTTGTTGTTTGTTAGTTTCTTTTTCATTTTTAAAGAAAGTATATTCTCTTTATTTCAAAAACAAATGAGATTTTTAGTGGAGTAACTTATTGAAAGGTCAGAATGATAAATTCTATGTACCTCAACATGTATTTTTACTGATAGTTATATACAAAATATTGAATGACATATTTCTTAAAATTGGGGAAATAAAAGATCTATATTTTGCTAAAAAATCTCTTTGTAAAGTTTTAATTATTATAATTAAATAAATTGGCGATTTACATACATTTATTCATAATTAAGTCATTTTAATTGGATCTAATAAAATTATATTATTAAAAAGGAAAAATTCGCAATTAACGTGATATAATACATACATTTATAATAATAAGTATTCATATTTTATATTAAGTGTAATTATAATATATTCACATGACCATCTAAATTGATCACTGTAAAAGACCAACCCAGCATGTAATAACGTAACTTTTGTTCCCTTTAAGTGTATAACTTTCATTTCTAAATTATCAAAAATGATAGTGGGGAAAAAGCGATTTTCAGAAAATTATGAATTCTTTGTAACAGTTAACCAATAGTAAGGGAAACATATTTGCAAAAATGTAACAGCATTCAAAATTAGTTGAGCTCATAATTTGATTCTGTAGTATGAAGGTCATTAAAATTAAGTTTATTTTTTATTTCCTCAAAAGATCATCTTCATTAATCTGGAAATTCTGAGAATTAAAAGTAAAAACTTGTTTTAAATTATTATTACATATGAATTAAAAAATGGTTCGGCGCAAGAGGTACAATTCCAAAAATGACCTGCACTATCTTACAAGAACTTGGAATCCTCCCGGAACACCTACCTGTTATAGCTGAGTCAATAATTATTGACCAGCTAGGCATAATGAGCCAACATATTTATGGTCACTAAAGGACATCACTCCTGCCGATTAATCAGTACTGGCTAATTTTTATATATATATATATATATATATATATATATATATATATATATATATGTATATGCAACAAATGTCGTTCCTTAGACTACGCTGTCTCTTGTGTTTTAGTTGTTTCGTTGTTTTTGTTTTTTTTTTTTATTTAAAGAAAATTTTTATTTTTTGGCATGTCTAATGTCCACAAACTTTTGGAAACACAGGACAAATTACAAGATGATGAAATGAATGAATGCCTCGAGGAATGATCAGCATGCTGTGTCTCCTGCAACCCAATAAAGTTGGGCAGCCCACTTTATTATTTTATTAAATAAAGTTTTCTTTGTCTAGTTAAACTTAGCTCCAAATATTTCTAGAGAATATATTCTTTATATGACGATAAACAATTTTACATTTACAGAATTGCCAAGAACAATTCTTTAAATCTACTTGTAAAGATTTTTTTTTTTTTTTAGTACCAATCTTTTGTTGATATGTTAAATTTTTTGGCATTTTATTTCTGAAAAAGTAATAAAATAGAAAGTAAAGAATTAGTACACCCAGTACATCTTTATTATTATTTACGACATTTATTGTAATGGAATACAGTCTTTACAATAATTATAATTGTCTTAAACCCTGAATGAAGAATATAGAATTGTATATTGCAATTACTCATTCCTATAAATAGGCTGTCAGAAGAATATTATTTTAAAGCAATAATTCCAAATTTTAAATAGTATAATGAAATTTAAATTAAACTTGTAAAATGGCTTTAATTGTTGAATTTATGTTTTAAGGTTAGTAATAACACCCTTAAATAAAATAATTAACACTCTTTAATCATTTAAATATCTTAGGTATTTATTTTAATTTGAGTTACTAGAAAAAATGCAAAATTGAAACTCCATCATCATTGAACTAATATAATTTTAAGCTATGTAGTGTTATTATTACTCATTATTATAAAATTTATTAACCAAATAAATTTATCGCATTATTAGAAGGGATTTATTTAAAGAATTTTGTTGAAGATTGTTACTATTTTATTATTTAATTATTTTTTTTTCAATATTTTAAATCGTTTGCTGTTTTAATCATCTTTAGAATTTCCTTAGTTAGTTATCTTTAAAGTTTAAATAATCTCACCTTTTATTTCTTCCTCTTCTTTTTCATAAAAAATACTTTTCCCAACTTTTCTCATAATTTGTAGCCTCTACAACACAAGATGAGAAAGTAAACATGAGTATAGCGTATAGTAGAGTGAATTATGATGAGATTAATTGTAGAGTAACATGCCTGCTCGTGTCTAAAGATATACTGAGAGATTAATGATTGTAGGGCTGGGGGGTGGTAGGGCTTTATTGGTGTTTTCACGAATACTGACCTTTATATTAGCCCTGAGGGAGGGAGTTTTGGGATCAATAGACCTTCACTCTTCGGTCTCTGCCCTTTCTCTAATCTCCCTAGCAATGTCTGTAGGTTAGGGCTAAACACAAGCCCCAGTCACTGCTTTTGTGCGTATTCGTTATAAATAAATGTATATTATTATTAAATATAAATAAAACTAGGAATATAAATAGAAAATGAACTTTGTAGCAATATAATTATCAAATAATAGCTTATATTAAAACTCAGTATGCCCTCACATCACTTATCTTATTATTAATTATCTTATTTAAAATGAATTTCTATACAATTTATAAGAAAAAAAAAAATCTTTCTTTTGTATTTAAGTTCTTTTTGTTTATAAGTTATAAAAAAATATATGGAATTTAACAAAGAAAAATTTAAATAAAGAAACAACATTTTTATTCTTTAAAAGATGTTTTTTAACAACTTTGTGCTTAAGAGATCCATTAAGATAACTTTTATATTATGTCATATGTTCTGTTTGGGAGGTTCAGTTGTATAATTGAAATATTAAAGGCCCGGTGGCTGTGAGTGCTAAGGTGTGTGCACTCCATGCCTAAGATTATTGGTTCGATTCCCTCCAGGAGTTGTGATTTTTCTTTTGAAATAAGAAAATACAGCAGTCCTAAATAAATAAATGAAACTTTTTGCTCGCGCATTTGAATACCTCTTTTTGTATGTTGTTGTTTTTTTACCATTTTTTGGCCAGCAGTTGACTTTTAGTTATTTTTTTTCTGGAATTACTTTTTTTTCTTCCCCTAAACCCATTAAACATTTAGAATAAGAAAAAAAAAGAATGAGAAAAACTGTGCATGTGTACCCAAACTATTAATTTTTACAGAGCAGGATGGAAAGAATAAATACTGCACTTGTGCTGAAGCACTTTTGAAAGGCCCGTAAGTAAAATGACCTGTGGTGTATAAAACTATCAGGTTAGGCTAGTAAATGGTATTTGCTGTCTGAACGCTGGGTTATTCAAATTTTGATCTCTTACGGTTGCCAGAGAAAGAGTGTCCTTTCTCTCCTTCCTTCTATCGCTTCCATGGATCTCACAACAACTTTATCTCCCTCCTACACTGTTTCTTATAAAAATTGTGTTTTCTATTAGATGCCATGAAACGTTGATTAGCAAGACTAATATAGTAACATACAACATGAGAGTTTGATCCACAGAACGCAGTTAAATGCAACAGCCTATTGCTTTTCGTTGAAGGCAAGATTTTGTCCAATCAAAATGCTTTGGATCACAGGCTCACCAGAAAGACCATGAAAATTTTAGAATACAGATGAAACAATGGAAGAGCAGCTAGATCCTAACAATTATCAGACATGATCACATCAGGAAGGAAACATTTCCAGGAAATCTGATGTTTCTTGGTTTCTCTTTCTCATCCTCTTTCCTAATGGACTAATTTAGTTGTTTTTTACAACTCATCATTCTCAAATATATTTGTTCAGCAATTTCCAAATTAATACGAAAACCTTTTTATTTTAACCAGCTGTAATGAATTTTGATAAGTATGCTTGAATGAAAAGATTGATAAGTCTGCTGCGTTTATAGCACCTCAATATATTAGGGCAGCAGTCCCTAAAGAAAAGAACTTCTCCAGAATTTATATGTTTTAAGATCATATTTAACTTTTAACCCTTGAAATGGTTGAAGCCACTATAGCGGTGTGCTGAGCAATAGTAGTGAAAGGTAAGGGACTGTTGAGAGATAAGAAAACTAGTAGCTACTTTTAGTACCGTTAGATCATGTTTGGCTGTTATTATTCGGGTATGGAAGTATGATGCCGGCGGGTCAAAACATTCAATTTTTATTTTTATTTATTTATTTTTTTTAACTGGATATCATATTACTTTTTCTTTTTTTTTTTTACATTTTTTATTAAGCTTGAATTGCTATTGCTGGAAAAGTTATGATAAATGGAACCATAATTACAGATAAACAATAATTTGTCTATAAATTCAAAAACTTTTTTTTTACGGTGCACAACTTGATGACTGGTAAAATTATTTAAAAAAAAATACAATAGGACACAACTAATAGGCTTTTATAAGAAAAAAAAATGTAAAACATGA
This sequence comes from Gonocerus acuteangulatus, assembly GCA_946811695.1. Taxonomy (NCBI): domain Eukaryota; kingdom Metazoa; phylum Arthropoda; class Insecta; order Hemiptera; family Coreidae; genus Gonocerus; species Gonocerus acuteangulatus. The sequence goes on from OX328125.1 coordinate 70,766,231, forward strand.
AGAAAAACTTGAAAAACAATGAAGAAATGCGAAGCAGCCGAGCACAGGGTATCCAATGCACAGGGTATCCAATGCACAGGAGTGTAGGTAGACTAGAGACGGAAGCCGTAGCCAGACATCCATTTTTTTTTTCATAAAACAAATTGAACTATCCGTTCTTAATCCAACATTGAAAGCATTATTATTTATAAGAGAATATATGCTCAGACTTTGAAGAAAAGAAAAAAACGTTCATACAGTCCATCCACCTCAAAAATTGTCGTCAATCTAAAATGGTTTTATATTTAATTAGTTAGATGATAGTTCACAGTTTTCTGTAAAAAATTTTGTTTACTGAGAGATCATTTGCATTTGCATCTGTTTGTTTTTTGTGTTTTTTTATGAGTAATAAGAGGCTGCCCTAAAAAAACTTGAATATATTCCTTCTTGTGAAAATTGAATCCATAGCCTCCTGATAGCTCAGTGGTAGGGTTCATCAGCTATGGAAACATAAAGATGCAGTTTCAAATCACTGCTTCAAGAATGGATCCTGCAATAGGCTCATTAAAAGGCACCTTTATTTCTTCATGGAAGTTTTGAAAGGATAGCTACCAGTAGATAGCAAGGTGCAAATGGCCCAGGCAATCGATGCATCGTAAACAAAAATAAATAAATATTCAAAATCAAACCTTACCAAATTATATGTCAACTAGTTGTAGTCATGTGGTAGTTTAGTTTTAAAATAAATATGCGCTCAATTTTTGAAAGATTTTTGGTTTATTATAATAAGAATTTTGGGGAGTTTTATTTAATTTTAATATATAAGTACAAGATGTTTGTCTTCACAATAAATGTTAATCAACCATTTTAATGTAGACACATTTTAAGCTGCATAACAAATAAAATATGTTATTTGTGAAGTTAAATGTTACAGTTAAGTATTTTGTGTATTACTAAGTTGTGGGCCTGGCATTTTGCTTATCTATTTAAATAAAAATATTGTATTATAAATTAATTAAATAGAGTCATTTATTTTCACAAAAAAATCAATCTTCAATATTTTAATAGAAGCTCCCTTTTCTGCACAAAGTTAAATGCACTATAATAGATTTATGTTTGTTTACATTTAAATCTAATGCAAATTATTTGTGAATATATAATTTACCTTAATTGAGGTGAATTTTGAGATTTGACCTTGTTCAGGGGAATGTTTCATGGAAACATGGGAAGCTAGTTACAGTTGTGTTTACTATTCTTTTCTCATTATGAAATATCTAATATGTTCCGGCCTTCAGGTATCCCCTCCCTATCTCTCCCTCCCCCATTTCTCCATATCTATCAATCTCATGCTTATCTCCTGATTGCTCTACATTCTTTATGCATTTTCCATGTGGGTAATTTAAGTAGATGGACAGTAGTTAAATAATTCAGAAAGAATTATTTATTTAACATATTACAAAATATATATTTATTTATTAATTTTTGATAAGATAACGAACATTTTTTTATTCCATTTTGTTCTGTTTTCATTTATTTTTATCTCATTATATAAAAAAAATATGTCATTTTTTAAAAACCTTTTTTTAATTTAAATTTATTATATTTTGATTTATTTTTACCTTGATTATTTAATTTATTTAGAGATTAAAACCTGCTTAGTTTTTTTTCTAGTGCTTTCTAATTTATGAAGTCAGGTTTTAATTTTTAACTGCATTCGAAACCTGATTAAGGTGATATATGAAAAATAGCTTTTTTATAATGAAGTAAGAAAGGAGATCATATTAGAGTAAACGGAAGGGATCTAAACCTACATTTGTAAAAAATATTTTTAATAGATTTGTTATTAAAAGAGATTTTCTATCTATGCATATTTTCTAAAATATGCCTGGAGGATGGCAAATACAAAACAAACTGCTACTAAGGAAAATAAAATTAAACAGAGAACTATAAATATAATAAAAAAAAAATTGTTTAATGTTTAAGTTAATCTACTAGATTTTCGCTTTTACAGCTTGGTTGTTCTCTATGTTTCATGAGCTGAGTCTTGGAATATAAAGTATCAAACATTTGAGCCCCTGTTAATTTTAATTAGCTCTTGTCAATTCTTTTGCAGAAGTTTAGATCAAGCAATTAGTTTTGTCTCGCTTTTTATTTCTTTTTCTTTTTTGGTGGTTGGAAATAAGCTGTAAAAGCCGGGCTATCTATAGGTTGTGTCCCTTCCTGAACATTCCAAGGTGGAGCAACGAATTTTTCAGTGAGCCAATAGATAAAAAACTCAACCTACTGCAGACAAGACTAGAACCTATATCTCCATATACAGGATTCGGATATGCCATCCACCTACCACTGGGAATCATGTTTGTAATAAAGAAATTTTAATAATACTTCACAGCTTATGAGGTGGTTAACTTATATTGTTGAGATGCTGGTTTGGCATGGGATGGGCTTTTTCTTCAGCATTGGAATGATACTGGATAAGGTCTGTACTTCAGTATAGATGTTTGGAAAGTGTGAAAACCGGTATATAGCCTGTTGCTAGTAGCTTCAGTAGTTGATGCACAGTAATTTAACAAAAACTACATCTGACTACCTTATCTAGATCAATTCATGCTGGGGTGTTCTGAGAATTTAGGGGAATTTTAGAGTATTACTGATTAAATGAAGTTTATAACAGAAGGTATGTATGAAATCACAGGGGGGTGTTCTGTCAAATTAATTCTGGAAGCAGTATTTTTTTCATATTTTAATTTATGTAATCCTCATTTTAAAAGGTTCTAGAATTTATAAATAAAAGAAAGTTAGGTTATTATTGTGTAATGGTATCAAATCAAATTAGTTAGAGTATATTTACCTCACACTTTATTCTGTTTTTCATTGTGCTTTAATGTTAAAACTTTCTTAGGCTTAAAAACTTCAAAAGCTTTTTTTTTTTTTTTTTTTTTTTTAACATGTACTTTACCGTCTGATTTTGTGAGAGTTCACAGCAAATGTGTCTATATACACTAGCGACTGTAATTTCACCTGCCACCAATTAATATTTTTCATGATAATATCCTACAAAAAGAGGCCCACTCCATGCCAAGGGTTGTGGGTTCGATTCCCACTAATGTTGGTGGCTTTTCTTTGGAAAAAAAAAGGCATCAGCCCTATCTTGGCTAGAAAAGGGGTTAGATAACCCCTCCTGAAATTCTGAGTTAATTATAATGGACATTAAAATTTGAATAAATGAATAAAAATATACCCTACAAAAAGAACTGCTTGTTTTACTGGAGAATTAATGTATGATTTCAATCCTAAAAATCATGATTTTGATGAAACGATTTTTGCAGGTCGCAGAACTTACTGGCCATACTGCAAGGGTCCTTCAGCTAGCGATGTCCCCTGATGGTAGTACTGTTCTCTCTGCAGGAGCTGATGAAACCCTCAGGCTTTGGAAATGCTTTGCTCCCAATCCAAATAAGAAAAAGGAAGGTATAGAATCAAAAGTCGCTGCAGACTCAATCTTCAAGAGGGGAATCCGATGAGTTTGAGAAACTCTCCCCCCTCCACCTCAGCTTCCTCCAAACCCCCTGTCATCCTTTCTCTGACATGTATATATAATGTATAAACTATAAACTTGTGCTTTTATTTATTTTTCTTTTTAATATTTTATCTTGATTGTTCTTACTAGTTGTATGTAGGCTTGCCTATTAATTCTCTTTTCTTGATTAAAAAATTGTCAATATCTATTGTATAATTTTATTGTAAACTTTCTCTCTAAAATTTATGTAGCTTCTCATTAACTTAATTTCTAAATTGTTAACTATGTTAAGTTTAACAGTTTATAAGCTTTAGTTGTTAAAAGTATTAAGTTTTCTGTTAATAGGCCAATTAGTACACATTATAAACACTATTTATTCTTGTAGTCATAGTATGTAATGAATTAGGTTTGTTATGAAGATTGCATACTTCCATTTTAATTTTTATATGTGTTATAGTATTTTTATTGCACCTCATGCAATGGAGGGACATCTTCATTACTCCTCAAATGAGTGGACATCAAATTCTAACCTAATTATTTAAAATATTTTGACACCTATCAATAATAGCATTTTACTCCAAAATCATTCATTTTGAATTATCATTATTCTAAAGTATTTCAGATCAATACAAAAAACTGACAAGTTCCACTAAGGATTAATTAAATAACTGATAATATTGATTTTTTCACCCTATTCATTTAATGTATATTTGAATATAAATTTAAATTCTTAATAAATTTTAATTATCATCAAACAGTTTTTTTTTGGGGGGGGGGGCAGGCATTGAGAACAATAACAATTGGCATTATATAAGCCTAAATTGACAAATGAGCTCTATAAAAAAATATCCTTTCCAGCTGTCCAGATCAGTATATTTTGAATAATATTTTTTAATTTGTACAAGAAAAACTGAATTTAAGAAGTTGGTTCACGGAGCGAGCTGAACTCTTATGATCTACTTTTTTCTGTGAATTTTATTGAGCCCAGTATGTTTCCTGAAATCTCTGAATTCATACTGAGCATTTTAATGTTGTGATAGTTATATTTTATATTAATAAATGGACTCTAAGTCAGACTACTGTGATTAAGAATGTTGGTTGTTCTATGACTGCTTACAATATATTTTGGTGTAGCTGTATGTTTAATATTAAGAAACAAAAGGCGAGATTGTATACTGACATCACAGTTTAAATTACTACTAATTTCCTCTTGTTAAAAAGACTGCCTTTTTATAAGTGAAATCAATAAATACACTTGTAATTAAAAAAAAAAAAAAATGTCCTTATTCCTCATTTAGTTGCATTCTTCAGAAAGTTTTACAGAGCTTGTTATACAAATTTCTAAAGAAAAACAGTGTAAAATCATGTACTTATAATTTCCAATGGAACATCACTGTTCACTATATTAAATTACCCTAAGACTTTATGGGAAGGATTCCTAAATTAGTAACTTTAATTTTACTCCTATGGTTAAAAAAAAACCCATGCTATAATCTAATTTGGCACAGGAATTCTTTCCATGGTATACAGCTACTTTTCACGATATGGGGAGGACTCTCTCTTCATACTTCTCTTGACATGTGTGGACGAGGGACAAGTATACTTGCTTTACTGCATGAATTGTAAGATTTCACAGAGCCTGCAATCTCAGACAGTTAAGGAAAGGTGAAAAATTTAAAGAATTATGGGATCGTTTTAGACCATGCCCTAAATGCAAGGGATTATCTCATAGATGTATCCAGGCGAATTATTAGGAGAAACAGGGTATACTTACCTTGTAAATCACGGGTTTCAACTTCAGAATGACCGAGACAGGAAGATCCGGTGGAAACGACTGACAAAATTAATGAAAATAGTGGAACTAAAGAGGTAAAACGAATGCCAGGAGGAGACGATTAGAAGACGAAATGATGGAGGAACAGGCGAGGGCGTTAGGATCAGGAGTGGAAGGAGAGTGAGACAGCCAGCAGTGTCAATGTTTGGGAGACTAAAGGGTGTAATGGTTGGCTATCCTTAATGCATGTATAGAACTTAACTGGTTAAAAGGTGGTTCTAGAGATCAATACAATTGCATATCATTAATAATAAAGATATTCATTAATGGTACTAAAGTTTGTACTTATTACAGTGATAGTTTGAGGTGTATTGCAGCTTCAGGTGTAGGTTAGTTTTTTTTTTAATCTTTGTTGGGAATATTGAATAGTTTCAAATTTTATCAGAATACTGACCCCAAAACTATTTTTCACATTGGAGATGGAGATAGTTAGCCGTTGCAGTGATACGAAGACAAGCACCACAAAAGCCGGATTCGGCTAGGAGAAAAAAACCTCAGACCTTCAGGAAGAAATCTGTATTGGATGTTTCACACATTCAACCATGGTCACCTAAATGTCTTCTTGGTCTTCCTCCCTCCCCCCTAGGCATTCTCCATTTCCGGGGTATGGAATACTAACAATTTAGAACTTTAAATAGTTTTAGGCAACTAAAATGCTATTAAAATTAAAATAAAATATTGGTTATGAACTAAGTGATCTTATTTAATTTATTTTTAAGGGTTTTATGACACATTTTTACCATCAAATCAAAATTTCGGGGGCTGCAGTCCCCACAGCCCCTCCTTATATACGCCCATGGTGACATATAATTGTATCTAAAATAATTTGAATTTTCAAAGTGAAGAAGATCTTAGGCATCACAACTGGAAACCGGTAAAATCCTAAAGCGGCCCCTACACGGTCAGTAATAATGACATTACCTTATCAAAATGACAGTAAAGCGGCCCCTACACGGTCAGTAATAATGACATTACCTTATCAAAATGACAGTAAAGCGGCCCCTACACGGTCAGTAATAATGACATTACCTTATCAAAATGACAGTAATAATGATAGTGTAAGGTGGACAAAGTTGGAATGACGAACAGTAATGATGTGAATCCGGATTTTCTGATCTCGGCTTCATCATTACTGAAAGTGGAGGGGATACTGTCATTAGTAATGATGGTGTAAGGAGCGCTGCATCATTAATCTGTCATTACTCAGTCTATCTTGACCTGTAACTTTAACTAGGTCAAAGAGATGTAAAGGTGTAACTAGATTGAGTAGAAAGGGCAAAAAATAAGATGAATTCAAATATATGACTCTAACTTGGTAACATTATAGTTATAAAATAGTTTTAAAAGTAATATATATATATATATATATATATATATATATATATATATATATATATATATATATATATATCAATATCAAAGTAACGAATCTGCATTAAGTCTAATTAAAATATATATAAAGTCATCTATAAAGTACCAACAACTTTTCACATTCGTTACTTTGCATTTGTATCGACGATATAAAATAGGTTAGTGCTTTATTTTTTATATCGACTTTAGAAAATAATGTCGACGTGATTCTTTTACCAATTCATTTGTCTTATAGAGTAGATTAGAAGAAAAATATAATCGTTAAACTATAATTTATATTTCGTCAAATATATTCAAAAATATGCTTACGTTTTCAAGTAAACTAGTATTATACATTTTTTTACACCAAAAATAATAGCAGATTTAAAATTAGCACCCCAAGAAACCCTAACGTGGTGAATAATATTGAAAAAAAAAATAATGATTTTTCCCAGTCTGGAAGAGAATAAAAATTTGTAAGCGAAAAAGTAATGTGACGTTTTGAAATTCAATATCTCCCCTTGAGATAATCCGATTTTTACGTCATTGAAATCTTTCAAAAGAAGAAAGACTCCTTTTTCTAACCATATAAATGACTATTGTATTATCTCAAAAGGTACTTGCGAAAAATGGCTATCAAAATAGAAATAAAATGTAAACTTTTTTGCACATAACGTCGGTCCCAGAACACTTAGGGATTATTCACGCTAGACCGTGCCGCGTCCGGGACGGGACCCAGTTGCCAAGGCAGCATGCATGCTATAACCTATTCACGCTAGACCGGGCCGGGCCCCGGACGAGGCACGTACGGGACACGGTGAAACAATCACACCACTGTTTTTAATGGACTAGTTCACGCTAGACCGTGCCCCGGCCGGGCCCCGTTGAGAAAGGGAAGTAGATATTCTTTCCGGCCCGGGCCGGCTCCCTCTCTTGTTTGTTTATTTATGTATTTAACTAGCTGAATCCGCGAACTTCGTACCGCCTAAATAGCTACGCATCTTTGGAAATAACTAATAAATAAATTACATAAAATAAAGAAAAATCGTTTAGAGCTTCTGCTCAAATTCAGGAAAATAAATATGCTGTAGCTTCAGTTGATACTACAGTATAAATTACAGTCTTATTTTTCTTACATGGCTACTGCGCATGCGCGAACACCAGCGGACACGTTTGTGTAATTTTTTTTTAGTTTAGTCATCGGTCAAAGCATATTTATGCTAATATAAACTATATGATATGAGAATGTCTCTTCCAGAATGACCTGGACGGTGGGGGTCCTCCCTCCCTCCATAGGGAAAAAATCCGCTTATAAGGTTGACCTCACGACGCAATCTGGGAGGGCCGAATACAAAATTTTGCATTTCATAACCCCTAGAGACCGAAAATAACGGTGGTTCAAATTTGTGTGTGCATATATATATATGCATATACATATATATATATATATATATATATATATATATATATATATATATATATATATATATATATATATACATATATAAAATCAGCCCCGTAACAGGCCACGAGGGCCCTGAGGGGCAGACACTATAGAGGTATCTGATTCATGACCATACGGCATACTAGGGAGATAGTGTGGTTAGTACTATGCTCTGGCTACCTAATTTTCTTCTTAGCTGCTTCGACTGCTAGAGTCATTAGCACCAACCAAGGTACCCATTTTTAAATTAATTAAATGCTGTGTTGGACTAGGGACGGTCAGGGAGGCCGAATTCAACCCATGAACGAACACATTAGAAGAAAAAATTTTTAGTGCTTGCTCGAGATTTGAACTCAGGCCTCCAGCTTATTAGTCCAGCACTCTACCACTGAGCTAACCTCGCCCCCATATATCTCTGTCTGTCTGTCATTTTGTTTGTTTGTTTGTTACTTATACAAATCCACACCGTTTGACCGATTTTGATCAAACTTAGAATGATGATAGGTCTTGATTCGAGAAATCTCCTAGACTAGGTCAAATAAAATTCCAGATGTCTGTCTGTACGTTTGTGCCTTATACAAATCCACACCGTTAGATCGATATTTACCAAAGTTGGCATACATGTATGTCTTGATACGTGGGTGTGATAGGGTAGGTCAAAGTCGTCTAGGAATCACAGTTGAGAGGTCACGGGCTCAAAACAGTTACAGATCCGTGTTATTATATTTTAATAATACTTATTTTGTTCCTAATTTATTTTGGCTGTTCTATATAAAGAAAGCAGGTGTAGCATGGCACGCCGGGTAACAGCTAGTATATGTATATATATATTTATATATAAATAGGGGAAGGTGTTGTACCTCTGACCGTCTTGTACCTTTGACCACCGGGGCTGTCGCGGCACGTAGCAACATTTTATAAATTTTGGTGTGATTAGTGTTTAGCTCCTTCACTAGAGGGCTTGTGTAACCTACTTTGGATAGTTCAAGTCAAAGAATATTCTTGCAAAAAATACTTATCCATTTTTATTATAAAAATGTAAGTTATTTATTGATAACGGTTTGCCTAATAATTTTTTTTGTATTACTTCTTTTTAGATGGAAATCATTTGACAAAGGAGCTATTACAATAAGAAACATGGTTTAGCTTCTGAAATTGATTTATCTTAACCCTAACATTTTTAGCATGCTTTATAATTTGCGCTACCAGTGTGTTGTACCTCTGACCACGACTAGGTGTTGTATCTTTCACCAGGTCAAAGGTACAACACACCTGAGCGATTTTTACATAATTCATTTTTTTTTGTTCTTCTGCTACAATATCTTTTAAATTAATATTGGTTGCTTCAATTTTTCAAAGAACTTAAAAAATAATAAATTAATAAGTTCAAGCTGGCTTTATTAATCCATAGTGTAGCAGTTCAATCCTATCGCCCCTTATCGTTCCACTTGAAGTTGTAATACGCCATCGAAAAGTGCAGACTAGGAAAATGTCAAATAGAGGCCGGCCTAAAGGGAAAACTCGTATTCCAACAGATATTCCTGTAAAGGTAACTATTGAAAGTGAAAAAACAAAACAAAAGCCACACTCTAAACGTAAGAAACCATACACAAATGAACCCCTTCCTTAAAAAGTGGTAAATAAAAAGAAAATGATTCTAATAACAATTCAGATTTTGATACTGACACCGAAATTTCTCCAGGAGAAAGTGACGTTTATCTGTCTAATGAATGTCCTGAATTAAGTCAACGAACCAGCAACAATTTGAAAAAAAGGAGTTAAAAATAAAAGTAAAAAGACTATTACATATTTAGTCGCAGAGATCTGTGGTATTAAATGTCCAATGTTTAAGATCCAATATTTGAAAAAACAAACTTTAAGTGACAAGTTTACGAGAGAAGATGAAAATTTGTTTGATATAGATGTTGAAGACATTGTGGCTAAACTTCCATACCCTACTATTGCTAGTGGATCTGCTTGACAGTTAAAACGTTTATCGATTGGACTGGATTTTTCAGCATATTAAGCATAACATAATATCAATAATAGCTTTTTATTATGCTTACACCCATGTCCTGTATTTATTAAACTTACAATTATTTATAATATTACTCAATACAATTTTTTTTCTGCACTGCTGTGTTGTTTTTAGGTGGTCAGTGGTACAACACCCCGTGGTCAAAGGTACAACTACATGTTGTACCTTTGACCATTGTACGATTATTTTTTAAGAATTAATAAAAAAAATTAAATGTAAAGTTAGAACCTTGAAAAAATTATATATGATAAACAATATAATACTAATTACAACCAAAAAAAAAATGAATTTACCATTAATATTCAAGCTGAAAAAAATTCAATTGTGCAAAGTGGTCAAAGGTACAACACCTTCCCCTATATATATATATATATATATATATATATATATATATATATATATATATATATATATATATGTCTGTTCGCGGTTTCCTTGTCTTAAATGATCTGATTTTCATGAAATTTGGTATAAAAATCGTTCGTCTAATTTGAAAGATCAAGTTTGTTAACGAACAGAACATGGTTTTTGAAGCGAAATTCGCGCGAAAAAAATTTACGCTTACATCACATGCATGTAAGTACTCGTTTTATAGGCTTCTTGAGCTAGTACATGACTGGAACCGGATAAAGCAATAGCATTAACCGTTTCCAAGAAAATCGGAAAAATAGTTGTTACATAAAGTTTTTGGTTTGGTTACATAGAATCATGGTACTAGACTAAAATATTTACTGCATGTTTGAATTTCTTTTATTTATTTCTTATTCTTTTATTCGGGACACAATGTCTACTAGTAAGATAAAAAAAGAAAGTTGATAAGTCAACGATTAAATTATGTAAAATAAATAGAAATTGTAAAACACTTAAAATTCTTTTAATAGTCAATAAAAAATCACAATGAAAATTACGATTTCTTATTATTATATCTACTTGTTATATTACATTTTACTTTTACTTGCCTATTCTAAATTAAGTTTCATTTGTATTGTAGTTTATTATGGTACGCGATAATTTTTCTTTGATTACCTGACGCGTAAACAAACAGAGCAGATGGTTTTTCCACCACGGGAAAAGGCGACATAAAATTGACCATGCGAGAAACATGGGTTTTCTAAATGAATACCACAAACACATAATGACTGCCCCTGGAATTTGTTTATAGTCAAACTGAGTTCATAGGTCCAATAGCAACACAGCTGCAGGCACTGTAATGAATTCACAGCAGCTCGATTCAAACTTGCACCATTATTAGTCGAATGTCGCGCTTCTTGAGTATGTCTTAACCGAATTCTTTCACGTTTATTGCGATCTTCACATTCCTGGGCAGTAAAATAACATTGATATTTAATTTGATTCTTTGCATTTCGGGTTCATCTGCCTAAATTTGTCCGACGCCTTATAGGAGGCATAATTAGTAAGTCACAAACACACAACACTTTAGTAATTTTATAGAAACTTGTGGCTTTTAGATTTACTAATATTATAGATGCACAGCAAAGAGATGTTTACATTTCAAGTGACATTTTACCACAGACAATTTATATTTAATTATAGACAATTTCTTTCTGGCTAATGTTACCATCGTATAAATGAATGGCTGAGTGCCAAAAACTAGTAATAACTAAAAAAATCTGAAAAACATTACTGTTAATGACTTAATTGACTTAAATTGCTCCAATTGAAATCATTTTTGTCACCAACACAATGTAATTTAGATTCTATTTACTTTAAATTCGATTTTTTAAGTATTTTCTAATTTCGGGATAGTCACCTTTGGCAATGAGCCCTTCAAATAATGACATATTTACAATTGAGTACACTAACGTCACTCAATTGTTTTGCTTTCCCTGAACCTCTCCACTAACACTAAAACTTTGTGGTATGGTATTAAATTTGAAATTGACTTTTAAGTATTATTGCGAATCTTTTGTATGGGAATATAGAAAAGTGGGTTCTTTTTTTTTTCCTCGTTAACGCAAATATAAACTAATTTAAATTGCATTATTATCTTTTTGAGCTAGCCAGTGCATTCCCCGGACCATGACCTACCTGTGTGCCAAGTTTGATCAAAAACGGTCATTTTTTGTGTAGAACGAAATGCAGACAGACAGCTGATAGGCGATGTTGACCTAGTCTATGCCATTTCCCAGACCAAGACCTACCTGTCAGCTAATTTTGGTCAAAATCGGTCAAATTTTCTCAATTTGGGTACAGAACAAAATGCAGAGAGACAGCTGATAGACTATGTTGACCTAGTCTATGCCATTTCCCGGATATATATACCTATGTGAACCAATTTTGGTAAAAATCGATTAAATGTTGTGAATTTGTGGAAGGAATAAAAATGCAGACAGACAGCTGATAGACTATGTTGACCTAGTCTATGCCATTTCCCAGACCAAGACCTACCTGTCAGCTAATTTTGGTCAAAATCGGTCAAATTTTCTCAATTTGGGTACAGAACAAAATGCAGAGAGACAGCTGATAGACTATGTTGACCTAGTCTATGCCATTTCCCGGATATATATACCTATGTGAACCAATTTTGGTAAAAATCGATTAAATGTTGTGAATTTGTGGAAGGAATAAAAATGCAGACAGACAGCTGATAGACTATGTTGACCTAGTCTATGCCATTTCCCTGATATATATACCTACATGTGAACCAATTTTGGTAAAAATCAATGAAATGTTGTGAATTTGTGTAAGGAATAAAAATGCAGACAGACAGCTGATAGACTATGTTGACCTAGTCTATGCCATTTCCCTGATATATATACCTACATGTGAACCAATTTTGGTAAAAATCGATGAAATGTTGTGAATTTGTGTAAGGAATAAAAATGCAGCCAGACAGCTGATTGACGATGTTGACCTAGTCCATGCCATTTCCTGGAAGAATATATCTACCTGTCTATCAATTTTGGTCATAATTGTTGAAGTGGTATGAACTTGTGTAAGGAATAAAAATACAGAGAGACAGCTGATAGACGATGTTGACCTAGTCTAGGCCACTTCCCCGACTATGACCTACCTGTGTGCCAAGTTTGATCAAAAACGGTCAAATATTGTCAATTTTTGAACAAAATGCAGAAAGGCAGCTGATGGACTATTTGGACCTAGCCTGTGATACTTCCCGGAAATATACTTACATGTGTGCCAATGATGGTCGAAATCGATCAAATGGTGTGAATTTTTTGTAAGACACAAAAATGCAGAGAGACAGCTGATAGACGATGTTGACATAGTCTATGCCATTTCCCGGACCATTTGTTTAAGGAATAAACAGTTAGGCAAACAGCCGATAGACGATTTTGAACTAGCCTAACATTCTTCAAGTATAAAGACCCATCTGTGTCTCTAGTTTAGTCACAATTGGTCAAACGGTGTACATTCCTATAATGAACAAACAGGCATACAGACAGCTGATTGAAGATTTTGACCTAGTCTAAGCCACTTTCCGGTTAAAAACCTACCTTTGTGCAAAGTGTAGTCAAAATTGGCCAAACTGTGTGTATTTGTATAAGGAAAAAACAGACAGACAGACATCTGATAGACGATTTTAAACCATCCTGTGACACTCCCCGAATAAACACGTAGTTATTTCCGAAGATTCGTAGCTATTTAGGCGGTACGAAGTTCGCGGATTCAGCTAGTTAAATAAATCAATAAAAAAACAAAAGAGGGAGCCGGCCCGGGCCGGGCCCGGACGGGAAAGAATGTCTACGTGCCTTTCTCACCGGGGCCCGGACGGGACACGGGCTCGGCACGGCCCCGGCCCGGTCTAGCGTGAACTAGTCCATTAAAAACAGTGGTGTGATTGTTTCACCGTGTCCCGTCCCGGACGCGGCACGGTCTAGCGTGAATAGGCCTTTATAGAAACGCCCCGATTGGAAGGATATGTGTTATATTAAGGCCTTTACGAACGTTTCACATGTGTTTTTGTGGCTGGTGTCGCAATTATAGTTACACAGGCGACTTTGCGAGGACCCATTATTAACAAAACGCTTCTGTCACGTGGATCACAATGCATACTGAAGAAAAGTAATGACATTAAAAATGATCCGTGGAATGACGGTGTAAGGTGTACATTGTAATGATGATATAGAATGACGAGAGTTAAATAGTAATGACATTACTGATAATGTCATTATTACTGACCGTGTAGGGGCCGCTTAAGCTTTCGAATAGGCGTTGGCCAAGGAGACGGTTGCCTGAGCTGACGTTTAGCTGAAGATACGTTCGGCTAAGCATATGTTTGGCTAGGAAATGCTTGGCGACGACAGGATTACGAATCCCAACGGGATGGAACGGCACGATAACTTGACAGGAAAGTCTTGTCGTTAGTGGCGACGAGAGAATATAATCCTCCCACATTTCCTAAAGGATTTCACTAACAGGAAAGAATGCTCGTCCATGGTGGTGGAGGGGGGTAATATGTTTGGCTAAGCATGTTTGGTTGAGCAGGCTTTCAGCTGATGAGACGTTTGGCTGAGCATTAGTATGGTTAAGAATACGTTTGGCTGAGCAGACGTCTAGCTGATGGGAATTTAGGCTGATGTAACGTTTGGCTGAAGGTCTTATTGAAGATTTTAAGAAAATCTTTGAAACCCCCAAAAACACAGTTTTTCTGGTGGACTCCCAAGCTGCGATACAGGGCCTAACACGCAATTCAGAAACTCACTGTGGCAGAACGATAGAATGCAGGAAAATACTCGAAAAGGGTTGGCCCATAATGTTTCAGTGGGTACCGAGCCATGTTAATGTACCTGGAAACGAAAAGGCAGATTGTTTGGCCAAAAAGGGGCACTGAGTTACACCAACCAAGGCAGCCCTCCTCGCTTAGATCTGCAAAGGAGAAAATCAGCTCTGCAGTGAACACCTGGATGACAGATCACTTGCGGAAAGAGTCAACTGGCATGAAGTGGGAAAGCCTGGTTAGCAATGGCCCAATCGATACACAACTCCCGCGAGCCGTCATCGTTGCCAATTTTCGCCTTATAACAGGTCACGAATAAATGTGCTTGCCTCACCGGAATGCACCCTTTGTGGACACAAGGAGATGAATGGTGATCATCTGGAGTTCTGTCCAGCTCTGGACCACTCCGTTCTGGATTACACTGAAGCACTGAGGAGGTCTCGTCTCTACTGGTCAGCGCGCCATCTCATGGCTAAAAAGCCAAGGGTGGGCGTTGGCTAGTAAGTAAGTAAGTAAGATTTTAAGAAAATCTCAAGGTTTAAATAACATTTCAAGGTTAACCAGTAGAACCCCCCACAGGAACACAGTTTTTGGGCGAAATTCGCGCCAGCAAATTCGTAGAGCTTACGACTTGCTTTTATAGGCTTCTAGGTACTCTTTTTATAGATAATTTCTCCTGATAAATCGAAAGAAATTGTTTTCAATCCCATATCCATTTTCGAGAAAAGTGAATAAAACTATAACATTTTCCTTTGAGTAACTAAAAGTCCGTCTCGCAGGAACTGCGTCATCTTAGCGCGGTTCCGTGCATCTCGAAGAAATGAAATAGATTAGGCATCACAAATAACAGAAAACTGACAGTAGCCAACTTATACAGAAGCGGATAATTCTTAATCCTCATTCTTGAGGAAGGCTGAATAAGCCAATACAATTATGTACTGAAAACGTACTCACTCATCGACTACTGCTCAGAAGGCTCTATTCCAGACAACCGAAAATTCGTTGTCATTTTAACCCTCCTCTATAAACGTTTAAGGTTGACACTCGCACATAAACGTAGGGTTCTGAACCCGACCAAGAGCCATTTTTGGACCTGAAATGCAATAAATTATTCGAATTTACGCAGTTCTTTTAAAATATTAGGTGAATAAAATAAACTTTTAACACGTAAAAGACAATACATAAAGGAAAACAAGCATTTGAGTTCAGGAAAGTAAAATTAATTCTAAAAAAAAATATAAGTAAACATCGTAAATTGTTTAGGACACGTTAAAAAATTAGTAATAACAACTATATATATATATATATATATATATATATATATATATATATATATATACACACGCAATAACTAATTTAATATCACAATAAAACTTGAGGAACACATTTAACACGAATCTTCAATATTTCCTTGAGTTTGTTGTGTTCTAATGATTCCAGATATCGCTGAGATAGAAAGTGACTACAAATCTGCTGAAATGCAGATGAAAATTTAACAAAACAATTACACTAGCACAAAAAAAAAAAAAAACGAACAGAGGAAGATAATTTTATAGTAGCGTCATTTCATATCAAGGTGGAGTTTACATTGAAATTCAATATTTAGCAACAAAAATATTGAATGGCAATAAAAACTCATTTAAAACATTGATTGTTGGTTTATCTTATAATCAACATAAATTAATTTTCTACTTCTTGATTGAAAATATAGTTTAAGTTATAAGATCAAGATTAATTTCATTACAAAAAAGAATTTAAACCAAAATTATAGTTTTTCAATGTTTTGAAATTGATTATTTTTCATGACGTCAGAGAACTTTGTACCCAAGGATGCTAATTTAATATATTTTCTGGTACTTTTAAAAGTATCGATTATTATCGTTTGCTTTAAAGATGGTTATTTTGAAATTAGTATGGCTTTGATCATTTTTGTTCATGAGTCGTACACACTATAATTTCGAATTTGGCCAATACGAGAATATCAGTCCATAAAAAAGAGACAAAATGAGTACTCCGAAACCAGGGGATGGAATAAAGTCAGTTAAAACAACAAATGTTTTCAGAATAGTGAATTTCGAACTTTACACGGCGCCAGTAAGTCTTATTTTAATTTTTATCTATATTTATATTTGGCAGTAAAGTAATGTTTTTTTTTCGTTCACAGAATAAAGTGATAATGGGACTTGGCTTACTAGCTATTGCTGGGTGCGCAGGTTATATAGCTTACATGAGAAAGAAATATGAAGGAATGGGTTATTATCCAGCTATAGACTCGGAGGGGAAAGAGGTTTTTGTAAAAAAGACCTCCAAATGGGACTATTAAATAATCTAACCTCAGTAACCTTTCTCCTTATCACGAACCTAAGAGTAGCCATGGGAAGGTTTCAGTGCTGTGAATTGCTACCTGGGAGTCAGTAGGAAGGTTTTAGTGCTAGTCATGGACAGTTTTCCAGTCTTGAAAAATGATCGTCTCTTGAAAGCTGCCAAAGGTGAGGTTGTAGACAAGATACCAGTATGGATTATGAGGCAAGCTGGAAGATATCTCCCAGAATTTCGTGAATTCAGGAAGAAACATGATTTCTTTGAAATTTGTCAGACCCCTGAATTGGCTTGTGAAATTACCCTTCAGCCGATTGACAGATTTCCAGAATTAGATGCTTCCATTATTTTTTCTGATATTCTGGTCATACCTCAGGCACTTGGTATGATTGTGGAAATGAGACCTGGAGTTGGCCCAGTTCTACCAGAACCATTAGTGACACCTGATGACATTGCTAGGCTCAAGTTTCCTGTAGAGGTGCTTACAGAACTTCGCTATGTAATGGATGCAGTTACTTTAACAAGACATAAACTGGGAGGGAGAGTGCCTCTTATTGGTTTCTCTGGTGCTCCCTGGACACTATTGGGTTATATGATAGAAGGGGGCGGTTCAAAAACTATGTCTAAGTCTAAGAAGTGGTTATATGAGTATCCTAAAGAATCCAAGAGATTGTTAGGAATATTGAGCAGTGTAGTTTCTGATTACTTAATCGCACAAGCAAAGGCAGGGGCTCAACTTCTGCAGGTTTTCGAGTCAAGTGCTGAATATCTGGGGCCAGAGCTGTTCCGCGAGTTTGCATTACCCTGCATTCAAGAAATTAGCAGTACAGTGAAAGAAAAGTTAGGTGATGAGAAAGTGCCAATGACTATCTTTGCGAAGGGAGCACACTATGCACTGGCTGAACTCGCAGAGAGTGGATATGAAGTTGTAGGGATTGACTGGACAGTAGACCCAGCTAAAGCAAGGGAAATAGTTGGCCCAAATGTGACACTGCAAGGCAATTTAGATCCTTGTGCTCTCTATGCAGATAATGGGCAATTAGAAGATGTTACAAATCGGATGGTGGACAAATTTGGAAAACATAGATACATTGCTAATCTTGGGCATGGAATTTATCCAGACATGGACCCAGCAAGAGTTGAAACCTTTCTGAAAGCTGTGCATTCCCATTAGATAAAGAAATGACTTGTGATACAAAATTTTATCTAGAATCTTGTAAATAAGAATGGTTTTATAATAAATATGATATTCGTTGGTTTAATACATTTTTTATCCTTTCATGCCATGAAAATACCTAGATTTTTTTCTTGAAATTATAAGTTGAATATAGGTCCTTAATACAAGATGTTTCAACGCCTTTGTAAATCTGTGTATCAGGCTGTTTTGTTTTTTCCCCACTGTTTTATTTTTCGGGAAAATAATAATAATAAATATAGCAACAACATATGACTAATCCAAACAGTTTTATCAAATTAGGTTGTATATAATTTATTTAATTTAAACTGTGTTCATTTGCTTTGATACAAGATAAATTTTTTACCACCGTGGAAGTAGGAACGGACAACTTCAATTTTCTCTTTTTATTTCCACTATCTGCAACATATGCCATTTATCCATGAATGGATAAATATTGTCTGCTTTTGTATGGAGATTACTCATTATGGAACATCCAAACAATCATGAATTATTTGTAAAGAAAGATTTAAATTTAACGTAATAATTTAAATATTTATTGAGGTAAGATATTTTCCTCATTTTATATTAAGAGAAAGCAAAACAGTTATAGCCATCAGACTTAAAAAGAAAACACAAGTTGGTAAATTATTTTTTTTAGAAATGCCAGCTGTTAAAAAAAAATTAATATTACAAATAAAAATCATCACTATTGAACATGACAACTAATGAAAAAAAATCCCATGTCAAAGCAGAGAAAATATTGAAAGGAATAATAAATTTTAACAAAATTTTTTGAGTAGTTCTAGAGATGTTTGTACTACAGGGAGAAAGATAGTAGTGGTAGTATAAATTAAAACAAATCCTGAAAATATTAACAATTTTCCAGCAAAAATTGCAAGGTGGTATTACCCCTTAAACAGCAAAATCGTAATAAATTTAACCATGTTAATTGTTTCATCGTGGGACATTAGGTAAATGTTGTTTTCACCCTTGAAAATATTTTTGAGCTACCACCCCAAAAGAAAGGGGAAAGCGGTTGGCAAAATGTCAGGCATATTTCCCAGAAAAGGAATGGCGGACACTAGATATTGTTTATAAGATAACAAAATGTACATATTTTATTCTTTTGGTGGTGCCAAGTCCTTTATTTAATATCATGCCATGTACTTACTGCCACCCTATCCAAGCATTACTTACCAGGTTAAACAAAGAGGGACCTCTTTCAATGAGTCCATTATTGTAAGGAAACCTGCCTTCCAGCACTTATGATTAGAGTTAAAAAGAATTTAAAGGTTTTACGACACAGACGACTCGATCGGCATATTATGAACAAGTAAGTAATCTTTGATGAAGATTTTCACCATTTATTTTAGAAATGAGCAGGCGCTATTCCCTGAAATTATTCTAAAATATTACAAACAAATAAATTTAAAAAAAATCGTACAAATACTTCCTAAAATTACTAAAGTCTTCCTTAAAATACTCCTTATTTTTTTTTTTTTTTTTATTTTTTTTTTTTTTTTAATTTACAGGTTTATTACATTCTACATTAATTTTATTTTATTAACACATTTTGAAGAACAAATTTACAATATTTAAACTTTTCACAGAAGATACACTATTATTACTCCTATTCGTCATTAAAAAGTATGCAGAAGTAATAGTGTGACAATCGGAAAATGTTTTGATTTCATCATAAAGAAAAGGAACAATATGGCTCATTGAAGATTATGTAAATATTTTATCTACTTCCTGAGAATTTGATAACTGCTATCAACAGTTCTTTGAAAATTAATCAATTTCATAGACAAACCTAAAAAAATGTAATACAACTCCTACTATTACTTTTTTCATCTTACTTCAATAATTTAGTTTATAGTGAGAATAAAACTTATTACGCTTGGTGTATAAATGAGAATATATCAAAACTGGTTTGGGTTAGTAAATAGTTTGAATGAAATCTAAGGGAACAGTTAGTAAATAATATTAACAGACAAATGTCTACAAGTTCAGAACTAAAAAAAAAATCAAATTTTAATGAGTGTTATTTACAGCTTAAAAGGGTTTTTTTTATATGTGTGTGTGTGTGTGTGTGTATATATATATATATATATATATATATATATATTAGTTTTAGTTTTAATCGCTGGTTAGAAAATTAAAAAAAAAGGAAATTAAATAAGTTCATAGACATAAGTAGGTAACCCATTTATAAGTAAATATAACAGTACAGTAAAATCTAATTATCTATACAATTATAATTATGGTTTGTACAATGTATTTACACCAGATAATAATTCACCTATTTGAATATAAGTCTCCATCTCAGAATTCCATTGCAGAATCTGAAATTAAAAAAAATGTTATCACTTGAAATTTTTAATTTTGTATATTCTAACATTATAAGATTATACACTACACAGCAAATATGGCTCACATGCTTATAATATATTTGTGAGTTCTCACGGGCATTATGAGTATGAAGCTAATAAACACATTTTATTTCTATAAAAAACAATGGATTCTTTTTTTAACGATATGGAAGGATATTTATGTCATTATATGCAGACATCAATATTTCCAGAACAGATAAAATGTGCATCTACAGTGTTTTCTTTGTTTATGTATTTATTTATTCTATAAAACATTTTTGGTTAGTGATTGTGAAATGCTCACAGCTTTGTAAAAACCATATTGTGACTTTTTCAAAATTAAGTAATCCACGAATGGGAACATACAAAATTTGACTATTGTAGGAAGGGTTACTTTAATATCAATTTATCAGTTAGTTTAAGCATTTTCCTCAACTAACCAACTTGCTGAGGATTGTGCTTAGTTAAGCAGCTCTTGCATAGCAGCCCTTTTCTTTTAATAGGCATGCGTTTCAAAACATTTAATAAAAATGATCATTTTAAACAAATGATCATTTTAATTTCACACAAAATTCAGTTTATGGCTAAACACAGTTCCGTTGCAATAACTGTTTTTCATAAAAATATGTTATTTTATCAAATGCAGATACAATTTATATTAAAATTAATGCCAAAGTTTACATTTCAGCAGTTGGCTTAGACTTCATTGGCCATTCCTCTTTTATAACTGAAATTGAAACCCTTTTTCTATGGAATCTTATCAATTTTTTATGTTGTTCATATACAGTTCAAAATGTCTAAAAGAATTCAGGGGCAACAAACTGCCTTTCAAGTTCCCAAATAGTTTCAGTAATTATTAAGGTTTTCTTGTAAATTATTGACTGACATATGACATATAGGTATAAATAAAAATATTTTTACGAACTTGAAAATTGTTTCAGAATCAAGAACTATCTTCTTCAAGGTTTCAGATTCTGTTCTCAAATGAGTTAAGAGGAAGATAATATTAATCAATACTTAGAAAATAAATCATATGATGGCTACAATCAGTTCTAACATTTTTGAGAATTCATAGACAACATTCTAAGAACCTTTGTACATTACTTTCTGCTTATTCAATACTAATATATATATATGCCTAATCTAATTGTTTAGCTAATTATCATCTCTCACAAAACAGGTTATTTCTCTAACCCATGTCTTCACAAAAAAAGTTTGTTACCCAGGAATCTATATACTAGAAAAGTACACTTTCATTCATTCGCCATTTTCAAGAAAAATGGTAAAACAAATTTTATCTAGAAAATATCTTGATTGTGCTTGTCAACTGATGATGGCCCAAATAGCTTCATTTAGATAGGCCAGAGAAATCAGGATTTGAAGTTTCAGAAGTGACAACTTTGTTTTTACTAATGATGAAATATTAAGAGATTCTATGTTAAGCTTTCAAAATTACACTAGATATAAATATTATAACATTCACCTTCAACTTTTATAATAACTGCAGCAATGATTATACAAATTAGTCTGAAAACATTAAAGCTATAAACATTTTATAAAATAGAATGGATTTTATTGGAATGAAAGAATTTATAAACACATATAAAACCTCAAGTTTGTATACAACCTATCTTCAGGTAAAGTATTAAGTTAGTTAGATATTATCTTTCTTGCTCCTTATATTAACCTGAAGCTCATGGTGCAAAAAATAACTCTACAAATTAATCGTATAATCTTTATATATAAAAATGTTTTTTATAAAAATATATCAACAATTTCATTTACCTTCAGAAGCCTTAGTTCTTAATGAAGCCTCCAGGTTTCTTAAAAACTCTTCAAATACCTGTATTCCTTTATATGCACTGGTTTTTTTGTAGTCTTTCATTTTTGCTCCTTCTGTATTTTTTGCATCAAAATTTTGAATTTCCTCAACAAGATCACTAAAATTGGTTAAATATTCTTAATGTTGCTTTGCACATTTTTTCTATTTAAGATGTTTTAGGGCCAAGTTTCACTTACCTTATTGTAGGAACAGTAGTTGGGTCAAATACTGAAACTGCACCTGGGTTAAAAGGAGTACAAATCTTGCCAGTTTTTGGATGAATACAAAATGGACTTTTGAGAAGATGCCCTGAACCCTTGGACACATTAATATCCAGTCTTGGGTATGCATACTGGAGCATTATCTCTTCAACCAAATGTCTACTTTTTTTCTTTAATTTATTCTGTAACATTTAATAAATATTGACTAATTCCAACATGTGTAAGCAAAACTAAAGGGGCCCTCACACTAGCAAAAATGTTGCTCAACATTTTGAGCATAAATATTGAGCTTATTTTTGTACAAAATATTGAATGGTCGTGGGCCTCTCACAGTGCATCAAATTGTATAACAGCCGTTATGTATATATATATATATATATATATATATATATATATATATATATATATATATATATATGTATATATATTTATATATTTAAAGGCAGTTCAATCACTTGGGTCATTGTTGTCTATGTATATATGTGCAATTGAAAATGCATTGACATAAAAATATAGAAGAATGAATTATTTTAAACAAAATATTTAATCAAATCAATATATTTTTAATAGACAGGATGAAATAAAGATGAAGAAAGGATATAAAATACTTAAAAATGTATTTCAAACACAAATACACTGAATGACACGCAAGCAAGCACAAACACACAATGCCAATTTTGTCCCACAACTTTGTCAGACCCTTCACACTGCACTCTGTCAAGCTAAAACATTGACAGGTCCGCAAAAATTTTCTAAACTTCCAGAAAACTTTTGAAGGCCTCACAAAATATTGAATACCCCTTTTTTTGCACAATATTTCTCCTCCCTCACACTCGCAATATTTTTGCACAAAACCAACATCTTCAAAATTGTTTCCAGTGTGAGGGCCCCTTTAGAATCTGGTTCATAAACAGCTAAGAACATTAATAAATTAACACAGTTATTTTTTTTTTAAATTACTCTTAAAAAAAAAACAGTATGATTATTTTAAATCCTGAAATTTATTATTCCTACTAACTTTGTGTTGCCTTTTTTGGGCACAAAATCAAACATTGTAGCTGTAAATTAAGACAAATGGATAAAATAATAAAGGAAAAATTTATTTAATGTATCTCGTTATGTCATACTTCATATATATCTTAAAATATTATAAAACTAAAATCCATGATTTAATAACATTTTGGCAATGGTTTCAACACTTTGTTCATGAAATATTAAAGGTACCTTACATGGGACAAGTGTGAGTGAAATATCTCTTTGAAAACTATCCATCTGTCGAGAGAATTATTAACGCTTTCCCAAGCTCTCTCCACATCATCTCTGAGGCCATCTTCCATCATGCCGAGCATCAAGTTCATGCGCTTAGGTGTGCCCAGCATATCCTGTCCTTGGACACAGGTTGTTTCAAATTCCTTTTCAATTATATCCAGAGCTCGCCTGTAAATGAGGCAATGGCTTATTGAATGCTGGAGAATATGTAATTTACCGCCAACAAATTTATATGTATATATCAACAAAAATATTAACTAAATACACATAAGCAATTACATTCATTAATTAAAAAAATTAAAGATGTCATCAAAATTAATACTTATTAGTCATTTGTTAGATTTCATATAAGAGCACTAACAAAAACTTTTGTTTCATATATGTGTGTGAGGATGTGTGTGTGTAAAATAAATATTTTCTGTACATTGCATGGCAGTGCTTCATCCTACACAATTGGTCCGATATTCTTGACATGTGGCTTAAAAAAACTTTGTCTAAAACATAAGGTCCAGTTCATTAACCAGCATCTGTCCACCCCAGAATTCTGCACAAAATTGGTGCAAAAAAATTGTAATACTGGAAGGTTTTTATTTATTGGCTTCCAGGTATACTTTTTATTGGCTTTTTGGTATAATGAATCGAACCTATAACTTTCAACAAAGTATATTTAAAGCTCTAATCCTAGAGACAATTCTCTTTGGAAAGTACATAAACGATTTACCTCCTCCCCTGAAGAGTAACAATGGATTTATTTATGACAATAAAGACAAAGCAGCTCTACTTGCTAAACACTTCCATGAAATACATCTTCTCACTCAAAATTCAGGATCTCGATACCATGAAAACACAGTACGGAGAAAAGTAAATAAATATCTGAAAAGTCCAACTAATGAAAACTTTCCCTCTGTTTCACCCAGGGAAGTTGCGGCCCTTATCAAGAAATTGAACACAAGGAAATCCCCGGGACCAGACAATATTTCTCCAATCGGTATTAAAAACCTTCCCAGGAAAGCAATTATTTGTTTAACAAAAATATATAAATGCATTTTCAGTCTCAAACTCTTTCCGGAAACGTGGAAAACAGCTAAACTCATCGCCCTACCTAAACCTAAAAAAGATCCCTCTCTCCCTACCAACTACAGACCTATTAGTTTATTAAACATTATATCAAAAATATTCGAAAAAAATAATATTAAGAAGACTGCACAAACACCTCAAGATACTTGATTGATGAGCAATTTGGATTCAGAGAAAAACACTCCACAGTAGCACAACTAGCCAGACTAACTGACCACATTACAAAACAATTCAACGAAAAGAAACACACAGGCTTAAAATTACTAGACATCAAGAAAGCAATTGATACAGTTTGGCACTTAGGACTAATTTACAAACTCATCAATATTGGCACACCATCCTATCTCATCCACACAATACACTCATTTATCTCCAATAGATCCTTCTTTGTTGCAATAAAGTCATTTACCTCTAATAAACAACCAATTCCTGGCTTGAGGCGTTCCTCAAGGTTCCTGTCTTAGCCCCACCCTCTTCAACATATACATCAACGACATGCCTCAATCAAAAGACGCAAATCTCTCTCTGTTTGCCGACGACACAGAGATATACACTAGCTCATTCAGGATAGACACCATAACAAACAGACTAAAAAGAACCTACAAGAAAATTCACAAATTCTGTAAAAAATGGAAAATTAAAATTAACCTCGCTAAAACAGACTCCATAATCTTCACAAAAAGACGCCCAAATATCCCAAGCAAACTCTACCTTGAAAACCACAGTATTTCATGGACAGAGAACATTAAGTATTTAGGAGTGACTTTAGATAGAGGCCTAACATTCACAAAACACATTAACAATAAAACCGAAGCTGCTAAAAATTTACTTTATAAAATGTATCCTTATTTTAATAGAAATTCAAAACTCAACCCGCAAAATAAAATGATTATCTACACTAGTGTCATCCGCCCAGTCCTTTGTTATGCCTGCCCAGTATGGAGCTGCACATCAACAACAAACTACAAAAAATTACAAGTTATACAAAACTGCTGCCTCCGAATAATCAACAATTATCCAAGATACACACTCATGCACGAAGAACTGGAAATAGCTACAATAACGGACTACATATACAAACTTACTGACAAGCTTTTTGGACAAGTAACACATTCCATTAATCCACGCATAGCAAACATAGGTAACTACGACAAAAAATCATTAACTAGATACGTACACAGACGAACTAAACACATTTTACTTGACAGGCACAATGTAATTTAATTCAACTTAGTATTAAAAATGTTCTGGTTTTTTTTTTAAATTTTCCCAACAAATTACAAAATTATTAAAATCAAACAATTGCCTATATATTAGCAAGAACATGTTTATTGTACATTTTTTTTTCTTTTTTTTTTTTTCTTTTAGGGTGCTTCGACTACCTAGGATATTAGCACCAATATTGTACATGTTATAAGCACTTATGTATGATACTATGTAAATATTGTAAATAAAGCTTTATTATCTTATCTATTTAAAGCTGAGTGGCCTCCAACGAAATTATGGGTATACTTCCTACATTATTGACAGAAAAGTCACAAAAAATAAGGCTAATGGTGACTCAGTGGCGTACTTCAGCGAAAAAATGATAGCTATAAAATTGACATAGAAATCAATTCTCTACAAAAATCCGTCATAAAAATTACTCCTTCCCATTGGAGAATCAGGATTAGGGTTTCTGGAGAAAGTTGAAAGGCCCTGCATTAGGGTTATGAATGTCCTTTCGACCACATTAAGAGCCACCAAGTTTCATTTTGAAATTCCAAAAATGATGCAAAATAAGTGGGGTGTCAATCGAGATTGGATCACCCTTTATTTATTTTATATATATGGGTAAGAGAAAATCAAATCTTACCTAATTGAAGGATGCATTTTCTCGGCTGTAAGGTGGGCTATTTTCCCACAGTGGTCCTCTCGACCAAGGAGCTGTAAGTACTCAGCTACATCAGATCTCACTTTGGAGTCCATTTTTCTCGCAACTTCGTCACACACCCAACAGTGAATTCCTCTTCTTCCAGAGAAAACCCACAGGATATGTTTGAAACCAAAATCTTCTATAAGAAAAAATTACAGAATGATATATTTTTTTTTTATGTTTGAATTTAAGGTGTGACACCCGCTGAGGTCATTAACACTAGGAATGATATTTTGATTACATACATTCATTCTTAACTCGAGGGTTCGATTTCCACTAGGAGTGATGACTTTTCTTTTAAAAAAAGAAATGGCATCAGCCCTATCCTGGCGAGAAAAGGGTGGTAACCTATAGATAACCCATCCTGAAATTCGTTGTCAATAATAAATGAATGTTAAAATATAAATAAATAAAAAACCATATCGTCGATACAAATGCAAAGTATCGAAAGTGGATTGGTACCATATAGATGGCTATATAAATTTTATCTTATTATATATTTTAATCAGACTTAATGCTCATTCGTTAGTTTGATTTTCTGTAATTTATAATTATTTTTCTTTAATTTTTGAGTTTGCCACAACATTCATCGGTCCAACAGCATTCAGTATAGATTGAAAATGAAAAATGTGTTTTTCACATTTGATACTTTGCATTTGTATTGACAATATAACTTTTTTTTGTTAAAGATATTAATATACTTGCACAATGCCTAATTTCAATTAACATACAAAGAAGATTGATGAAATCGGAAATTATATATTTGAAGAACCGGGTGAAGCTCTATTTGTAAATAATAAAATCAACACGACTAGTAATTAAAAGATAATTGAGTTATAAAGCCTCTGTTACTTTAACCTTTAGAGAAAAATTATTAGTCATTATAGATTCTAAAAATGCTCAGAAAATGTAATTTATTATTTTTTAGATGCCTCAGTGATAAGACATTGATCTCTGACATAGATTTAATGAAGCTGAGAACTCTCTTTATTTTCGCTAGGTCCCACTGATTTTATATGAGCTAATAGCACTAGGCCGGAGAAGCAACTGGGCTAATACAGGCCACGATTTAACTCGTGTGGAGCGTCAGGGGTACCGACAATGGACCACAAGTTATCTCGTGTGGAGCGTCTGGGGCCATGCAAGTTGAACATGAGTTAACTCGTTCAGAGCAAAAAAGGGTTAACAAACTCATCCTTACTTCTGTTATAGTAATGTAGTAAACAAAGAATTATTTTGCTCTGGAATAACAGTAACAAGCAAACACCCACTCATTTTTTTTTTTTTTTTTTCAACAACGCAATACTGCTTCAATGGACAAAAGTACGACTCGCAGGAACTGCATCATCTTAGCGCGGTTCCGTTCTTATCCCTAGTCTAATTTGGAAAGATTAAAATATTTATTTATTGATAAGGCTTCACAACTTTGGCGAATCGCCTGAAGATTAAAATAGAAGCAGTTATTATTTTGGTTCCACCAGTCTTGAAAGGTCTTGATTTACGATCTTACCTGGAAGGGTCGGTCAACACTAGAAAGGGTCCCGCTAGTTACAAGGTCTTGGAATCTAGGAAATCTATATTTCTAACAATAAATTGTTTTGTTATTTTACTAAACCAGTTTTATTGAAAAATACATTATCCAACTATAAGCAATTAAGAAATAACAAGGAATAAAAACAGACAAAAAAAAACGTTCGAATAAACGAAATCAATTACTTTAATGTTTTAAGCACTTATTTCTCCGATTGACATCGCCTAATTAAAACTTTCGTCAGAACATTCTTTGTTAAGCATTTAGTAAGCTTTCGAATGGTAACCTTTCGCTTCCCAAGATTTTCAACCGTTTTCGAGATATTAAGAAATTATACGAAGTTCCCAAAACTTTTCGTTATTTCTAGCAATAGAAAATTGGTCTCATTTTACCTATCCTGTTTTACACACAAATACATTTTCCTAACATAAGAAATTACAAAAATAAAAATCAATAAAAAACTAAGGGAAAGAGACAAAAATTACAAAAAGAACGACAAACACCCGTTCATAAGAACTAAACAGACGTATTTGAAGTTTTAAGCACTTATTTCTTCGACTGACATCACCTAATCAAAACTTGTTTCAGAATCTTTTTTGTAGAGAATTTAGAAAGCTTTCAAATAGTTTCTATCCACTTATGAAAATTTCCCAACCGTGTTCGAGATATTAATGAAAATATACGAAGTTCCCAAAACTTTTCATGTCTGTTCATAAAATATTTTATTCTAACCCTTCCTTAACTCCAAACGTAACATAACTTTCAAAATATTAGTTTTAATGAATGTAGAACATGCAGATAATGTTTCAACTGAATCCTGTGATTCTAAGTAACCAAACCAAAAACGGTATTCAAAAACTATTTTTCCAATTTTCTCGAAAACGGTTAAAGCTATCGCCTTGACATTGGTTTCATTCGTTTTCCTAGCCCAAGAAGCCTATAAAAAGAGTACTTACAAGCTTATGAACTCAAAAACGTAAGCGTTACGATTTTTTCTGCGCGAATTTCGCCCCAAACGCCATCTTCCAGTGGGCGGATTTTGCTGGTTAACGAACTTGACCTTTCATATTGGACGACTGATTTTTGTACCAAATTTCATCAAAATCGGACCATCAGGGAAACCAGAAATGAGCGAACAGACAATATATATATATATATATATATATATATATATATATATATATATATATATATAAATATATACATATATTATATATATATATATATATATATATATATATATACAAATTTGAACCACCGTTATTTTCGGTCTCTAGGGGTTCTGAAACGCGAAATTTTCTTGTCGGCACTTCCGGATTGTTTCATTGTATCAACCTTATAAGCGGTGTTCCTCCCTATGGGGGAGGGAGAAACCGCGCTAAAATGTGTACCTCTAAGAGCTCGATCTAGAATTTTAGTAGCTATCGCCAGTAATTTCCAGCATAAAGTGCAGACATTAGCCTCTGAACAGCAACTACGTACGCTGTCATAATCAGTCATATCAATGTCAAAA
Organism: Gonocerus acuteangulatus; assembly: GCA_946811695.1. Taxonomy (NCBI): domain Eukaryota; kingdom Metazoa; phylum Arthropoda; class Insecta; order Hemiptera; family Coreidae; genus Gonocerus; species Gonocerus acuteangulatus. Next base: position 70,796,311 of record OX328125.1, read on the forward strand.
ACCAGTTCTCTTTCCTCCACTTCAAAGCTAGCAGCTATCCTCTTGTGTTTTGGCCTGTAAACAAAAAATTCCGCCACTAAGTAAATTCCTCAGAAAGGGGTTTTGTTAATGCATTCCTGAAGAATGTGCTTAAAATGACCTAAATAAATATAATATTTAAATTTTAAAATCCACTTATAAACAACTCAGATTTTTGCAATGGATTAACACTTTTCTAGTCACAATATAAATACAAAATAAAAAGGAATATTTTTAATATATATACATCAATATTTTTTCTATGAACAATTGACTCAATTATTAATTTTTTATGTACTTTTGTTCTCTGGTATGAACTCTTTTTTATATATATATATATATATATATATATATATATATATATATATATATATATATATATATATATATATATATAAAACATGTCCCTTATTAGAAATGATGTATGAAAGTGAAAATAATGGCAAGTACAGGAAATAATTAATGAAGGTATATTATGTTAATAATTTTATTATATTTAGGCAATAGAGTTGAAAAAAGAATATATACAAAACAGGCAATACATGTATTCAATTGAAGTTTTTTGGTAATTCTCAAGAATTATAGTAAAAAAAAAAGAAAAGTGAATCTCACTTGGTGTTATATATGGCACCAATATCTATTTTTTCAGGAACTTTTTTTTGTAATTCCTGTTCGAATTCTTCCAGTTTATCAAAGCTCTGATATCGAATGTAAACATCTCCAGCCAGTGTGAAAGACATTTCTCGGTGAGAAAAGGCATTGGGGTTGACTGAAATAAACATACAGCTACATTAATACTGTGATATATCTATGAACATGCTAAACTACATAAAGAATTTTAGATATACACATAGTTACATAATTAGAGTTAATACATTTCATGTGAAAATAATTCTGCCTAAAAGTACTTTTATCAGTATGTGCAATTAGCTCATACTTTGATTTGCTAATATTATTTTATGCTGTTGAAATCATTCTTAAATTAAGAATTATCTTTTAATAGAAATATAGTGTAATAATAACAATTCAAATCTTCATTAAAAGCGTAATCATTAAATAATAATGAAAAGTAATAGGCTTAAGAAAATGATTTTAATAATGCATTAAATCGAATTACAATTTATTGATTAATACATTAGTGAGACCGCGACAAGAGCGATTCATCACTGAAAACAATTAAATAATAACAAAAAGTTATGAACAAATGAAAAATCATTTTTAAATACAACATTCAATATATTAACTACAAACTACAAAAGTGGCAGATAGGGCAATCAGTAAATACAAATATAGAAAACGAATTGCAATTTAGACTTGGCCCAAAATGAATGTTTTGTATTATAGTAGACTAAATGAAGTACAAAATAATGTTACCCAATCCATAAGAAAGCCACCTATAGTAGGGTTCATAAGGAAAAAGTCTTTTATAATACACTTTTAAGAGTTCTGGCAACTGCTCAGTTGAAAACTGTACCATTATTATTCACAATAGGAGCATGTAATAAAAAAATTGTTCTGACAAGTTGAAAGCATTAATATTGCAACTTAATGTTACGCGCCATTGAGAATATTTTGGCGGGACTATTTTAAATAAAAATCGATTATGGATTTAGAAATTTAGGAAGAACTTTCAGCGTCTCACCGAGTTCAAACCAAGTTACGTCACGAATGAGGGTAGATTTTCGAGCCATTAAAGAGGCATATATAACTGATTTTGAGTCCTGTTCGAATATTTCCAATTTCAGAACTGAATCATTTTTTTACGTCAGGAAATAAATTAGGGTTGTCTAAAATAAGCTGTGCATCTATGTATTAAAACCATTAAGCTGTTTAATCTGTTTAGGTATTTTAAATGAATTTTAATTTGATCACTGATTTTAAGCTTTTTAATGCACACAATATAATAACATCAAAGAATAAAGTAACATATGTTTTTTTTTTAGTAGCTTGATTCCCAGGTAAGAGTCAGGTTACATAATAATTATTTTACAATAAATTATGTCGATACTTCAACACCTTCCTTCATAATTTACTTGTAAAATAATTAAAACTAATAAATTTAATATAACACATAAATTGAATGTTCAAGAAAGTCCTAAATCTTGATTTAGCTTCTTAAGTCTAGGACTTAGTATCGGCTTCGTTAAACTGTCAGCAAGTTGATTTTGGGTATCCTCTCTCCTGATATGAATTTCTCCCTCTTGAACCTTTTCTCTGACAAAGAAGTGGCGAATGGATATGTGCTTTGTACGTTTGTGCCAAACAGGGTTCTCTGCTAATTTAATAGCAGCGTTATTGTCGACAAAAAGCGTCCCTTCTTTAAAGTCAGTCATCTCTTGAAGCAACCTTTTGAGCCAAAGCATCTCTCATGTACCCTCACTTGCAGCGATGACCTCTGCTTCAGTGGTTGAGATGGAAACTGAACTCTGTCGTTTACTAGACCATGATATGACACCACCTGAATATATACAAGCAATGCCAGTAGTAGACCTCCCAGTTAATTTATCACCACCAAGATCTGCATCCGTGTAGCATTGAAGAATGCCCTTTCTATGGTTTTTCTTGTACAATATTCCAAGTTCAGAAGTCCCTTTTAAATAACGGAATATTCGTTTGACCCTGGCTATGTCACTATCGGAAGGATTGTCAAGCGTTCTTGAAGCTATGTTGATCGAATAAGCAATATCTGGTCTTGTACATACCATCAAATACATAAGCGAGCCCACAGCTTCTCTATATCGAAAATTAGTTGTCTTGATGTTTCTGTGCTCTTTTTCATTATCTATGTCATCCTTTAAAATTGGAGTGGTAACAGGTCGACACTCATCCATCTGGAATGTCTTGAGAAGCCTCCTAATGTAAGAAGATTGGCATATTTTGATACCTTCCTTGCTCCTGTTAATCTCTAATCCAAGATAGAAATCAGCTAGTTTAGTCTTGATTTTGAACTACTGTTTTAATTTGTCTAAGAGCTCCATTGCTTCTCTTTCATCCGAAGCAGCAATTAATCCATCGTCAACATACAAACATAACAAAGTCTTTTTGCCATTTACATTTTTGATAAATAGGCAAGGATTTGCTGAGCTAATTTGAAAACCAGTGCTAACTAGGAAGTTCTTTATTCTCTCATTCCAACAACGAGGAGCCTGTTTGAGTCCGTATAGGCTTTTATGTAATCTGCAAACCCTCCCTGAGTTGTCATTGAAGCCTTCTGGTTGCTTAATATAGATCTCCTCCTTGAGTTCTCCATTTAAAAATGCAGTTGATACATCAAACTGATGAAGACTCATATCTTCATTGGCAGCAATACTGATTACTGTTCTGACAGTGGTTTGACGAGCAACTGGACTGAATGTTTCTCCAAAATCTTGACCTTTCTTTTGTGCAAATCCTTTTACCACTAACCTAGCTTTATATCTTTCTAAATTTCCATCAGGTTTGTATTTCTTGCTGAAAACCCATTTTGAAGGAATAGCCCTTTTATTTGTAGGCAAATCACAGATAGTCCATGTTTTGTTTTCTTTTAGAGAAGTCATTTCTTCTTCCATGGCTTTTCGCCATTCCTCCGCTTTCTCACTCTTCATTGCATTGTGCAAGTCAAACGGCACAAATTCACTCCCTTCAACAATGTTGACATAATCATTCATAGCTTTAGGTTTATTGAGTTTATCCTGTGCCCTCAGATTAACGCCTCTTTTCCACACTACATCTTCTACTCCTAGATCTTCATTTTCTTCTTCTTGAGAATCCTCTTGATGTTCCTCAAATTCTTCTGGATTCTCTTCTTCTTCCAAAGGTATTTCTTGAGATTCTCCTTCATTTTCCTTATGTTCTTCTGGATTTTCTTCATAATATATGCCAATACCATTTGCTTCACTTGGATGAAATGAAGATTCTTCACATATTGGTGCTTTGAGTGACTCCTGGAATATGACGTCTCTTGATCTAATCAGCTTATTATTTGAGAAGACTCTGTATCCATTGTCCCCATCATATCCAACAAGTACTCCTTGAACTGCCTTTTTATCAAATTTTCTTCTATTTTCTTTAGGCACATGTACCCAACATTTGGATCCTATAATACGAAGATTTTTGATTTCCGGTTTTATACCCATCCAATATTCAAATGGAGATTTTTCTTTTTCTGATGATGGACCTGTACGATTTAATATATAGGCAGAAGCATTAATCATTTCTGCCCAGAGCTTCTTAGGTAAAGATTCTTCTCCTGAGTGCATGAGGGCTCTTGCAGTTTCTATAATGGTGCGGTTTCCTCTCTCAGCGCATCCATTTTGTTTTGGTGTGTATGGCATAGTGTATCTGATTTCAATGCCTTTTGAATTGAGTAAGTTTTCTACTCTCTCATTTTTAAATTCTCCACCATTGTCACATCGAATACATTTTATTTTATGACCCAACTGGATTGCTTCTGCTAAAAATTCCTTCAATTTTTGAAAGACTTCATCTTTAGTTCTAATAAAATAAACTTTTCTAAATTTTGAAAAATCATCCTTAAATATCAAAAATTATTTAAAACCACTTTTCGAAGGGATAAAAGGACCGCATACATCAGTGCTTATAATCTCACCAGTCTTCTCAGCTCTTTTCCGGCGTCCAAATTTGAGTCTATGAGCCTTTCCCTTTATGCAGCCCTCACAGAGTTCACCATCAAGTCTTAATTCTAAATTAAGTTCCCTTTTAATAACTTCCTTTACATGTCGTTTATTTTGATGTCCCATCCTTTCATGATTTAGCTGTAATAAATTCTGGTCTTTGATAGAAGCGGATACATTGTTATTTTCTGATTTACAGCTCTCTGTTGTGGGTACGACCCTAATGGCTAGTTTATAGAGACCACCTCCAATTTGGCGATTCCCTGACACAAGAGTTTCTTTACCTTCAAATAATTTACAGCTAACTGCAGTGGATTCAAATTTACTCTTTGGTCTATGATCTTGAGCTGCTAAAAGTGAAAAAAGATTCTTAGAAATACCTGGAACTAGCCAGACATTAGTGAGCTCAAATCTCTTCCAAAGGCCGTTAGATGCAGCTTCAATAAAAATAGATCCCTTGCCAAGCGCCTTGACTTGAGAGCCATCAGCTGTAATAATTACATGGTCATCTGTAAATGATTCAAAATTTGTGAACCATTCCCTCTTGTTACATATATGATGTGTCGCTCCATTGTCCACATACCAAGCCTCACTATTAGTCTCCGATGCAAAAACCTCTGAGGTAACTGTTACGAGAGTTGAAACTTCGCTTGAATTATTTTGAGCAAATTTAGCTTTAGCAGGCTTAGGTGGTTTGCCATCAGCAAGCCAATACCTACATCTTTGAACTGTGTGGCCCTTTTTATCACAGTAGTGGCAAATTACTGAGGTTTTCTGAAAATTAGAATTTTTATTCCTAACATGCTTATGAAACTGAGATTTGGTACCCTTAGCAACCAAAACTTCTTCTGAACAACTATCACCCAGGTTGCTCTCAAATGTACATAATTTTTGTGTAAGGTTGTTTAAATTCCTATTCTCTTCATTAATAAGTCTCCATCCAGCAGTAAAGGATTTAAATTTATCATTTTATAAAAATAAAAAAATATTCACGTCCTGATAGCCCTACCGGCTTCCTTAGAGGCAGACATAAAAAAAAGAGTTTACAGCGTTGTGTGAGAGGTCGAAAATGCGCCGGGTTCTTCTGATATCTGGCCCAAAGCTTATTTTACGGAGAAAAAATATAAAAAGGCAAAGCAAAATCAGTCCGGACATTAATGAATGTATAATAGAGGATGACATTAATAATCAAATAGATAATGATTTCGATATAAGTTAACATTCTCAAGAATCTAATAACGATTCAGACTCGGCATTAAAAAAATATTTAATTATTTCATAGAAAATGGTAAAATATTATTATTCTATGGCAATATTACTATAAGTATAATTTACTACTATACTATTACTACATTGTATGTTACAGTTATAATATATTTTATAATAATGTTATTAATAATATTATTACCTGCTATATTATTTCTATTAATATTACAATTAATATTATTATAGCCGTATAGTATGCATTATTATACTATTGTTACCTTGTTTTGAGTTGATTTCAATTGATAAAAATGCTTATTTGAAAATAACTAGTGGTTAATGATTTTTGTCCATAATCCCCACTACTTCCTTACACTGTGCAAAGGTCTAATTGTTTTCTGCAAGAGATAACTTGCTGAAAAAGAAACTATACAGTTTATAGGAAGCTTTGTGTCACATCAGATAATGAGAATAAGTAAACAGAGGTCTATTCTATTCTTTTGAACGTCCATTTGTAAGTAACATAGATTTTAAGGACGGGTTATTTACAGTCTACAACCCTTATCTAGCCCTTTTCTTTTTTGAACAAAAAAACCACTACTCTCTATTTCTGTTATCTCTACGTTACCCACCAACCCTAGTGGGAATCAAACCCACGACCTGAGGTTCGGATTTCTATTCGGCATAGGTATTGCTTAATATTAAGATTATTTCAGACTTCCAGTACCTCGCCATCACTTCTGTCACACTCTCTTCACACTTCATATGGCCACTTCCGGTGTCTGATAACATTGTTCTGCAAAAAAAAACTTTTCTCCCCTCCCTTGAACAATTTTGCCTGTTTCTCATGTTTTCAGGTGTGCTGAGTCCGAATCTGAACTCAGAAAAATTCTATCACCCTCTGATTTTGAGAGAAAAGAGGAGAAACTTGGAAAAATTGTATTTGAAAATTATTGTCTTTATTATAACAGATTTTTTTTTTCTTTTTCAACGGTAAAATTTAATTAATTGAATCCTGCATGCTATCAGGTATAATACTAGATATGACACAACTCAAAAAATATACACACATCGTCACTGAGTATTTTTTTTTTCTTTTGTACTCTTCCTCCTCTGTCTCCCGCTGCAGTGTCCAGCAGTAATCCGCCAGCATCTTCTCATTCCATTTGCCAGTATATCTTTTTTCCATTCTGGATATGTCTTGGTGGAATCGTTCTCCATGTTCGTCCGAAACTGCACCCAAATTTGGAGTGAAAAAGTCTAGGTGACTATGCAGGATATGTATTTTTAAGGACATATTGCATCCCAATGTTTTATATGAAGTAAGCAGTTCTTGGACTATTTTTCGGTAGTCTCTAGATTTTTCGTTTCCCAAAAACTTAGCACATACCACTCGAAAAGCAATCCAAGCCTTTTTCTCAGTAGTATTTAACTTTGCTTCAAAAGTGAGGTCCTTGAGTAGATGTCGAATTAGGGGTCCTACGAAAATTCCCTCCTTTATCTTAGCATCGCTGAGATGCGGAAATTTTTGTTTTAAGTACATGAAACCTTCTCCTTCCTTGTCCATCGCTTTTACGAAGTTTTTCATTAGCCCCAATTTTATGTGGAGTGGGGGTAAAATTATTTGGTTTTTGTCCACTAATGGAGGATTAGTAATGTTTTTTCGCCTACTTTTTCCTTACGCTCTGGGCATTATTTTACGACATAATGGTCTCCTCTTTTTCTGCTGTCCCACTCGTACAAAAAACAACAAAATTTAGTGTAACCTCCTTGGAGTCCTGTAAGCATGGCTACCACTTTAAGATCTGCACAAATGCGCCATTTGTACTCATGGTACTTGATTTTTTGTAGAAGTATCTTCATGTTGTCATAGGTTTCTTTCATGTGGACCGAATGAGCTACTGGGATAGATGGATGTTTGTTTCCATTATGAAGGAGTACTCCTTTTAAACTAAACTTGGAGCTGTCAATGAATAGTCTCCATTCCTCTGGATTGGTTGGCAGATCAAGTTCCTGGAGCAAATGAAATACATCATTGCAAAATACAAGATTTTCTTCCATCGAGAAAAAGCATAGAACTCCTGATTCCCGTTTTCTGAAGAAAGATATATTCCCGCCTCCTTCCAAGAGATTCCAGTGTTGCAACCTTGGCCCAAGCAGCTGAGCTTTTGATTTTGGGAGATCTAAATCAAGAACAAGATCATTCAATCGCCTCTGATTTATGAGCTGTGGCTGAGTTTCAGAGGGGCTGGACGAACTTGAAATTTCTTCTTGTTGACTGGTTCCAGGTTGAGGTGAAACGCTTTCAAAATCGCTGCACTCCTCAGGACTAAGACGGAACTTACTCGGATTTGGTGGGATGGGCATGGAGGCATCATGTGGAGCTGGTGTCATGGCAGAGGGGATGTTGGGATAAACAATTTTCTTTTTGCTCTTGAACGAGAAACCTTTGATTGTGGTCATGCAAAAATAGCAATCGGTCACGTGATTTGTAGGTTCTCGCCATATCATGGGAACTGCAAATGGCATTGACTTATGTGTCCCATTTAGCCAACCAGTCAGAGAACGTGAGCATGAACTACAGCATATTTTAGGAGCCCAGGATTTGTCCTGATCACTTACTTTACATCCAAAGTATAACTCGTATGCCTTCTTCACCAGCGGAGTTAGAGGTTTCTGAGTGGACTTGAATGTGACTTCACCACAAACATAGCAAAAGGAATCAGGCTTATTTATACACTGTCGTGGCATTACAGAGAAAAAGTGAACTGTTCCCAGAACAATGATAGCACAACTGAATATCCAAATAAGTAATAAATAAATCCTAGAAGAAAATAGTGACAAGAGAGGGGCTGAGTGGGAGGGGGGGGGGAGTTGGGGTATTGAGGGTGAAAGGGGGGCAGGTAAGGATTTGAATGAAAAGAATATCACCATAAAAGAGAAAGGAAGGTCATTCCCCTAAAGATCCAGGTAGAGACCAAATCCCTGGCTCAAGATCAAAAACTGAAAAAACACTTTTAGCCATATTTCTTCAACCACTTGTAATATTCCCATCAAATTTTTTTTTCCGTTCAAATATACTTCATTGCGCTCAAAATCATCGGGCTTTTGAATTTTTTTCACTATGTTTTGATGCCAAAAAAAATTCGTCAAATTTACAAAAAACTCACATTTTTGGATAAAAAACTAGAATTTCTCAAGAAACTGTGCGTGATAGACAAAATCTGACTTCAAATTCGTGTTCAGCACATTTGAAAACAGTAAGAAAGCATGTTTTGGTTTAAAGGAGGATTTTCGTGCAGAACAGTGTAATCTATTATGTGTGTAATTCCAAGGGAGGATCTGGGAAACTTCCTGTTCACTTACAGTATTAAATAATCACTTCTGGGACACGAAATTATTCTCTGGATCACTTCCAGAGAAGGGGGGGGGGAAGGGTGGTAACCCGTCCTAAAATTTGTAGTTAATAATAAATGACGTTAAAATTTAATAATAAAAAAAATTTTTAATATTTATTTGACAACGTATCGGCTTGAATTACAAGCCATAGCTCTACAACTTGTAATTCCAGCTGAAACGTTGGAAAATAAATGTTACTCAATTTATAGAAGAAGATATAAGATAAGAAAGATATAAGAATTTCATATAAAAGTGAACTTTTCTAAAAATTAGACGTTTACTTCTCCAATTACAAGTATAATATCTTAAGCATCCACTAAAAGACACTAATAAAATAAGTTAACAAGTATTAGTTAAATACTTTAATTATATTAAGATAACCTGTAATATTCTGTTTTATTTTTATCATCTTAAATGATTTATATCATTACACCTAGGGATAAGACTATTTTCTACTTAAACCCAGACCAAGGAATATTCGTATAGTATAGGAAATACTGTATTATAGTAAGCCATATCCACATCTGCCGCATGAAGTATTGAAATCCATTTCTGGCACATGAAATGAGCAGTGGTGTAACAGGTCAAATAAGTAAACAACTTTTCATGTTTTGCTTTATCAACACTAAAAAATTATATTTTTTTTAATGGAGACCAATACACTTACAAAACTAATAATTCCAATTTTACAGAAATTTAATGTAAAGAACTATTTTCTGACTATATGCTTCAAAGAGGTACTTCTTTAAAGCTGCTTTAATGAACAAAACATTGAACATTGGAATTGCTAAAATTGAAACATGGTTTAAACTCTCATGAAAACAAAACACAACAATGATCATGTTTTACTAATATAATGAATTACAATAACTTTTTCTAAATGGAGTGATGCTCCAGTCAGTTTTTTTTTTGTTTTTAAATTAGAATTGCTCTTTGTGGCAGTTAGCCAACTTAACCAGAAGCCATTTTACAACCAACATAGAGATCAGTAAATGTGTTTATGGATATATAAGACCCTAAATAGAAATTAAGAATAAAACAAAGCTAACCTCATATACATGGATCAAAGAATTGAGTTGGAAGGAATGCTTCCCCTCGTATTACTGAGAACGACACCTTCGCTCTCGTAAGGGACAAATCACCCCACCAATATTCACTAATTATGTACATTAATTCTTATGCCATGGTCAAATTAAAATAGTAAATAACTATCCAAAACATCAAATATTACACATTACTTAATATTAACACCCATTTACATAATAACAAATATTTAAAATAATTTAATGGAAATCATTAAAATTTATATTATTTTAGTGGTTGGATATTTTATTCCAAACAATTATAAAAGACGAATGTGACTTATACAAACTTGAACAAATAACAATCATGTACACTTGCTTGTTCATTATTTGAGGATGTAATAGATTGACGAAAAACTGCCATGGACATTCAGCAAGTTTCACATAAACCTTAAAAAAAATGTCTACTTATTTTACAAAATCTCAACAGAAAAATGTCTTTTGTCAAAGCTTAGAACATCATATAATGAGGTATTTTATCAAATAGCCTTTTAGCGCTTAATAAAAGCATTAAAGGTAAAAAAAAACAAAAAAAAAAAAAAAAACAACAACAACTTAGAAATAACATTTTAAAACATACTTGTTTTCCAATCTTTATTTTTTAGAAAATTGAACCTGCCAGGCTAGAAGCTAGGGATTTGAGCCCAGCTTGCCATCCTGTAATATGAAATCCGGTGCGCTAATGGGTGTGTTCTCACCAATTGACAACACGCCTAAGTGAAAACAGGAGATTCTTGGTTTAAATACCTGTCTGGCAAGTTCATTTATTTAAAAAATAAAGATTTGAAAATTAAATCCTGTTCAGTGTATTATAAAGTGGTGTAATACAACTTTTTTTTCTTATATCAGGGAAATTACTTTATTGAACTGAAAAAGAATTGCTTGAAAAATATTCTTTGTGGGAGGGACAAATTTAATTTCTGACTATTAGTACGCATTGTAAGTTAAAAATAATAACCCACTTTGTACAAATTTTACAATTATATTAAATAATTAGAATATTCAATACTTGAGATCATAATTTCTTCAATCTATTGATAATAGCTGCACTAATTTGATTTGTCCTTTGTGTTTTTTTTTAATTGCAAAAGAATAGATAAAAACAGTTATCAACAAATATATATACATATCCTCCATTTATTACAATACAGTTCAACACACTGATGTCCATTGAAATTATACACTAGAATATACTAACACTATAAAAAATAACAGTCTCAACTATTTGTAGTTTAGTACTAAATATATATATATATATATATATATATATATATATATATATATATATATATACATATAATATATAAATATACAATAAAACTAAAGACAGAATAATATTTAATAAACTAATTAAAACCAAATTATATTGTATTGTCGATACACAAGACACTTGTGTACAACATTACAAAACAGATGGTTATCTGGCCATGATATTCTATATACCAAAATATACTGTACATATTATAAACTAAATATTCTTTAACAATATTTCTTAATAAAAAAAAAAAATGGGAAGGCAAACAGAGTGATTAAAAGGAACAATTAGGTTTAACAGCCAAATTAAGGCGAGTATCTGGCCATCTGATCAGCCAAGCTGCAAGCCTTCTGCTATATCTGAAGTATATAAACTTCATCTTAGTATTCTAACTTCTTAAAAGTGAGTAGGCAAATAATTAGGCTTTTTTTTTTTTTTGCAGCAGATGTTACTTGATTAATACTAACTAAAATTACTCTAAAAATAATGCCTCAAAAAAGTTAGAAAATATTTAAGGTATGGCAGCAGACAATTATTAATTGTACAATAATACTTTCAACATACAACTGCACCCATTTTCCTCCAGTTTTCTAATATAACCAAAAAATTGGTTCTGTATGTATAATTTCATTAAAACTCGTCAAAGCTAAATCAATAAACAGCTGCCATAGAAAGGTTTTGACAACAAATATAAATATTTAAAAGGATAATTTTTTTAAGAACTAACTAAGACAAATCTTTTCTTTTATTTTCTTTGTGTCTTACAAATAATTACACAGTAAGAAAGCTATTTAAATTTTTTATTAATAAAACGTTAGATTATTTAATAACATTGGTCTGAAAATAGATGGACATACAATCAATATTATTTTTTTTTAAGAGAACATTTATAATACAAAAAATATTAATAATTAAGCTTTTGGCCTTGAAACAAACCCAAAAACTTAAAATAATTTTCTAATACTACAAATGAATTGAAATTTCATTTTTTTATGGATAAGTATAAAAAAAGATTAATCTGAGATTTATTTTTGTTTGGATAAAAGGCGCCCAAGTAAGAACGGAGACAAGCTCAATAACAAGGACTATATACCTGTATGAAACATCTTAACTTTTGTATTCCTCAACACAGGTTTTATTGAAATCTACCAATCTTTTCTATTCTACCATCCCCTATTCGGATTCATTAACAGAACTAAATTGAATAAAATCAACATTATGTTTAGTAATAATTTTTACAAAAAACGTTCAACAGTATTAAAAGAGTTAGCCATCAAAATTTTACTAGATAATATCTGAAGCCTAAGCCTTTGAAAATACTAACTACATGGACATTTTGTGAAAAACTACAGTATAATAAGTTCCAAGTATTTTTAAGTAAAACTTCTGAGCTTCAACAGAAGCTCATTTTCATGGTATATTTTTAGTTTATGATTATAAAAAATTATAATTTAATAGTTTTAAATGTCTCTACAGGAAATTAAAAATCATATATTTAGATAAGTCTCGACTAAGATAATGATTTCCATTACAACTGAATATAATAGCATATATAATTTGTTTAATACCTAAGTGATGGTGAATTAAATGTAGTGCATTGATTCAGTGTAGATAGAAACTCTTTTTCAATTTTAGCCTTCAAAATAAATATATTATCTCTCTATTTCAACAATCCAAAGGAATCACTTCCCATCAATCCACATACAAGCAGAATCAATTTTACCCTGGTAACCATAAAAAGAGGAAGAATCAAACATTATGAATTCCATAATACAATTTTAGATTTGCATTCACAATAAATTACAGCTGTCTGATAGTGAAGAATAAATTACTGCTATCTGATAGTGAGCAAGTCCTAATTCTATAGTGTAATTTTCGGTAGATAAAGACATTTTAACTGTTAGTGTAATTTAAATGCGGAAACATTGTTCAGCATTACATACATAAGTACCATAAGTCATTCAAAACAGTATTATAAGTAGAGGAGGAAAGAAACTAAAATTGTGTTTAAAAGAGAAACTAATTTAGATGTCTTAAGTGTTAAGAGAGCGAAAAAAACAGGAGAGCCTTACAAGAAATTAATCAGTGGAAGGAGGAAAACTCTGACCTAAGAATTGAAGTGATAGGAATATTCCATACCTAAGCTAGCTTAAACTGTACATTTAAATCTATTCTAGGAAATCCTCAAGGAAAAAACTCCGGGATTTCTTCCACCGAACCCTCGCCCACACACGCAAGGGATTTCCTCAAGGCGTACTGTCAACATGTAGCCGGAGGGACTGGGGAAGGGCTGGCCTGCTGGGCCTCAAAGGGAAAAGAATTGAATTTTATTCGGGATTTCTGGATCACTCGGATCCATACATGAGGTTTCCTGAAGGATTGGACTGTCCAGGCCAAACTTTGAGGAAATCCCACTCATATATGGTCCCCTTCAGCAAGAATTGTGTATTAACTTAAGCATTGTGTTTTCAAGTTTTCTACAAAATCTTAATGATCTTCTGAGGTACTTTTCAATTCTACAACATCGTGTCTCTAAATCAAACAGAATTTATTATAATCACAAAAAGGTTTTATCATCGATTTATTTCCTGATTTCATCTTGAGTTATGGTATTTTAAAATAAAGCATTCAAATTTGCCAGGGTGATGAGACATTGAAATTTTTAAAGTTTTCCCCCCCAGAAACTGTAAATTTTGAATCAGTAAATTAATAATTTTATACGGTCCAATAAACTTGTATGGTGCTAAAGGCCATTGTAGTCGATGAATGATAATGACAAAAACAAAAAACAGTTTTAACAAAAATTTAAAGTCATGTTGTTTGTAAACGTGTGTACTCATTTTCTGCTTGATCCAATAAAAACATTAATCCAAGATAATAAAAATTACTAACTTTTAAAATTGAAATCAAAATTTTTTTTATTTTGAAAAATGTTTAAAATTAAGTATTATTTCAAATAATGAAAACATCAAATATTAAATATCATGAGATAAATAACTCTAAGGGCACATAGAACATTCCAGGTCTTCTAAAACTATTTCAGGGGCTATTGCCAAGCTCAAATTCAGTTGATACTTGAATTTCAGTGAGTTCAGAAGTAGATTCAAGGTAATGATATAAATCAGTTGATTCTTATGATACCTAAATGTTAAGTCAGAATCTACAGATGTCAGTCTCATGTGCTATTTTAGTTCAGCTAATTGTGATTAAATAAAGAGCTTTATTAATTAATAATTATTACTATTAATTTTACTCTTTTCATTTATTTATATTCCATGAGGAACTTTTTTTATCGCAATATATATATAATGTACAATAAATATAGTAATTTACAAAATACAAGAAATGAAATATTTTACTTTTGTAATCATCATCTTTGTGTTGTTCATGAAATGTCTTAGGTGTTCATCCCTAGGACCTACAAAATGCCAGTGATAACGGGGAGTTTTACATTCTTTATACATCAAAAGAAAAACCTGTTTTATGTTTAATAAACATGCGCTATTGACAATAAATAATATGATATGTTATTAAAGAATATCCTATTTACTACAGTAGAAATAGAAAATGCAATGGTTACTGATTGTTCCAACGAAGGCTATTAGTTCAAGTTCAAGAGCAGATTTTAGAAACAGATGTTTCCCAAGACAATGTGGTAATAAAGGGTTTAATTCTAGAAAGGAAGAAAACAAGAGACACATTTGTAAGTTAAACAGGAATTTCTCTCAATAATTTAAAGGAATAACAAATATCTATGGCAATAAATTTAAAACTTTAATTCTATTAACAATATGAAATTATTAATAGAATTAATAATTAATTATTTTCAAAATATGGGGATAAGTAATCCACATATTTATATTTTAAATTAGTAGAGCACTTTCCGAACACATACTGCATTTTCGGAGTCCTGTTGACACTGCACATAAAATATTAAAAAGTAATAATGCTTAATAAATAATTATTAGACTCAGTAAATAGGATGCAAAGCAGGCCAAACACCTCCACTGTTTTATTCCTTTATTTTAACAAAACGTTTTCGAGGTCAGAAACTCATCCTCAGCGTCCTCCTATAGCTCAGCGAGGTTCGGAATATACTCCAGTATAGTCGGAAGAAGGCCCGAGTGAACCTCGCTGAGCTATAGGAGGACGCTGAGGATGAGTTTCTGACCTCAAAAACGTTTTGTTAAAATAAAGGAATAAAACAGTGGAGGTGTTTGACCTGCTTTGCATCCTATTTACTATGATGAACCTTCACCAGCCAACCAACCACAATTGTAGGAATTATTAGACTCTTTTAGGTTGCTATATATTGGTCTGAAAAAAACAAAATAGTATAAAAACTAAGAATAAAACGGTTTTTATTATTAATAAATGTGCAAATATAATAAAATATATACTTTTATGCGAATAATATGAGGTAATGACTTTCAAAATGGGTTAAATCCATTAATTAACTAATTTTTTTTTTCACAAGGCAAAAACTTTTTTCTTTGGAAATTCATTAAATCTCATCAAATACAAGGAAATGAATGTTAGCGTGACGCCGTAAATATTAATTTCCTAAAGGAATTATACTAGCTTAGACGTTTTTTGTGTCCCCTGAAAAGTTAAGCGATTTGGATATATCCTGTTTTAAAAGTTGACACCTCATATTTTACTTGTGAACCTGTTAATAATTGTTATCTCTTTACTCTTAGTTTTTATATGTTTTATAAATAATTTGCTTACTTAATATTTTTCCAACCTAAAATAGTCTAAAATATTTATTACCTAGCCATTATGTAGCCATATTATATTTATTAATAATATTCTATTTATAAGGTTTTAATTGTTGGGGTTTCGGTCTTTTGATTCAATAAAACCTACATTTTAACAACAAAATGTAGTTTTTATTGAATCAAAAGACCGAAACACTGTCGATCAACACCTTGTAAATCTCAACGGTCGACTATATCTTCTCAAATATTCTATTTATGGTCTCTATATTGCCCTTTAAGAACCATACATAAAATATTAGATTGAAGATAAGAGAATTTATACTTTATATACCTATCTTATTTATAAGATTCAAATAAAGGCTTTCAATATCTGACACCAAGAGACCAAAACAATCATTATGTTTCACTTTTATATTTTAAGAATTTCTTTAATGTTGTTTATTTGAAAAGGTTTTTAATTTATTTGTCCAAACTACAAACGGTGGCATCAATAATTCTGTAAAGTATAAAAAAAAAAGTCCAATGCGAGACATAAGAGTATCTATAAATGATTAATATAAGACAAGGGGTAATTGTGAACAGGAAGAATGTACGCTGCAAAGGAATGTGATAGGAATTACTTATGTACAAGAGATCAATTAAAGATGTATCATGCGGTATAATTGTAGGGAATTATATGAAAATATTAAAAGGAGTTGAACTCAATGTAAGAGTAAAAATTTACATTATTTTAAAAAAATTAAGTTTTGCTCTAGAGAAGTTATTGCTGCCAGCGGTATATTGTCTTGTGGACATTATATCACATGTTAATCACAATATTTATATATTTGAGCAAACTTAATTTAAATCTTTCAATCTAAAAAATAATAAAAATAGGCAAAATACTTAATTTATGTAAAATATGCATTTGTTTATAAAAATAAAACTGCTCTAAATAATTTTTACAATATAAAAAAAAAAAAAACTAATAACACAATGACTAAAGATATTTTTAAATTACCTTACTATACCTAATAATAGAAAGTTTATTTTTAGTGCTACTTCCAAGCAAGGAAGAGCTTAGAATAGAGCAATGGTACAGATGTTCACAGCCTGTTGTTCCTTGGGTTGCTAAACATTTTTAGTATAAAAATTACTGAAATATACATGTTTTGCTCTTACACTTGTCTAGTAAATGCTTTATATGAATACATGTACATTGTGTTTACTGGATGTTATTTAAAATATAGATCAGCTTCTGTTGCTCTTCCAATACTTTAGCAAAATTAGCTCAGTTGGTATTTAGATATGAAAAGCAATGTTTCTTCTTTAATTAAAAAGAGATATAGTATAAAAATATATTCTCAACCACATGATTAAAATTAGGTGGTTGTTTCTATTTGTTGTTTGTAGCTAGTGAGCGCAGTACGCGGAATGGTAACTCTCAGCATACCAGGATTCTGCTCACTGAATCTGCAAATGTTAAACATAATGTAATTTTACAGTGAAGTGGAAGTTTTAGAATGAATGTTTCATAATAGGAAACAAATTGTAAAATTCTAAAACCGAGGTTATCTCAATTCAAAGCCAAATAAATGAGTGCAGATTATACTAATTTTCAGAGATTATGTAATGAATATTTTCAAATTTCAGTTTGGTCATTATGCAAAGATGAAAGCCTTTCAATTACGCAGTAACTTTTCGCACATATGAACTTTTTGCTGCCTTGAGAGTTCCAAAGTACAAAAGAACATGATAATTCCCCCTCAGAACTATTGAAATTTATAAATGAATTTTTAAACCAACAAGTAGATTTGCAATGGAGTTATAGGGATTGAGGCCATTATACACCGGCTATGTCAAGCCCTCAAACAACAGCTGAAATTCTTTTGTACCACCAAAAACACAGTAAATATAAACATCCTAACCTAATAACAAAAAGTCCGGCTTGCAGAAACTGCATTGTCTTAGAGCGGTTCCGTTCAAATCTCTAATGCCATTAGTAAAGTAATAAAAGCAGTTATTGGTTGTTTTTTATCTTTTGTGAAAAATCTAAAATAAAAGCTTGAAGAGAAGGGAGATTTAAGGCGTCAAAATAGGAATCTGACAGTATCCTAAGCGGAAATGACTCCCTCCGCCTTCACGATGTTCGCTCTAGGAAAACACTTTTACCAACACGTTTCTCATTTGTTTTCCTTGTTACTAAAATACTCATTATATAGTTAAATGCAATTTAAAAAAAAACAACCAATTTAAAAGTGAGTTAAACAGAAACAAACCCGTTCAAAAGAACAATTTGGATTGCGTCATAAGGTCAACCTCACGAGTGGATTTCTCCCTATGGAGGGAGAGAGGAACTTCGCCGAAAACAATTTCATACGCTGCAACTTAATTATAAAAAAGGAACACCAAGCTCTGAAAAGTTGTTAACAATAATGTTGAGAGGATGAACTTTAAGCATTATGTTATGTTATGTAATGCCAGAGGTATTTAAATAAACTGGTTTTACCTTAGGTCTCTTTTAATTAGGCGTGATTGGACAGCAGGCTTAAGCCGAGGACGGCCTCCAGAAGAATGTATTCCTCTACCAGTAATCACATATACTACAGCACGGCGATTATTTGAAGACTGAAGGTCTCTTATAACCTCATCCACAAACAGATCAAGCACATTCAAAGCCTCATTGACCTGAAAGTCATTTAAATTTTGTAGCTATGTAGACTAAAACAAGGCTAAATGTCCAAGGTAATATAGAGAACTCTCACTACACCAACTCGACACTCAATGAGAGCAACCTAACTTAGACTGGATTTAAAGCAGCAATTTTGAACAATTGATATTATTTACATGTCGATGGTTAATTGTTACAGTTAATTTTTATCACAAGGGCAAAATGATATTATAAAAAATAATTATTATTCAATGACATAGAAGCATGAAAATTTTTACAAGCCATCCAACTGTTTGGTTTGTATGAATCCTGTGCTCGGTAATTCATTTTTTTATTCTTAATACAAAGTGTTTTATCTTATAAACTCCCACGCTGGGGGGTTCTTTTTTTTTTCAACGTGGAAAACATGAAAAAAAAAAGAAAAGTGTTTTATCTTAAAAAATATTTAAAAGTGATTTCAAATTAATTTAATCATAAATTATACAATAAAAAGTATTTGAGGTAAAACAAAACACCATGAAGATATATTAGGAGGAATAACTTTATTGCACAAAAAAGTTTGGTTGCCCAACTAAATTGGGTTTCTCCGTACACAACATGTTGATCAACCTTGTAGGTATTTTATATTTAAAAAAAAATAAATAAATAACTGAAAATAAAAACATTATATGAATTAAGTAAATGAATGAGAATATAGTGATGAAAGTATTAATATAAATGAACAAAACGAAAAAAAAAAAGAAGTAACGATATTATATAAAATACTACTAATAAATATACCAAAAAGTTAAATAATAATTAAATTAATAAGAAAAAAAAATAGCATTTTTCAGCCATATATGTGGCTCTGAATAATGGCGAGGGAGTCAATAAGAATTGATTCTGCTATTCTTGCTTGAACATCCTCGCAGATTCCTATTTCCTGGAAGAATGCAGCTGTTTCCTTGGAAATATTGCCTCGGAACCCGAACCATAGTCCTTTCACAGAGAATTCTCGGTTTCCATATGTCTCCCGGAACTTTTCTGTATAATATGAGATGCACTTCTCATAGATGGCTTGCTTCTCTTTGTTCACAATTTCACTTTGATTTTCATTGTTACCTTCATAGCGAATTGTTGGGTCTAAGATTAGAGCCGTTTCGATTTTTCGTTTAAAGGCAACGATGTCTGCATATCTTGTCGAGCCTTCATCGTCAATGCTGTAAACCTCTTCGAAGCAGTCATAACCATTATCATTTAAAAGCTCCATGAGTGTATGCTTCATGTTGTGATGGCGACGTGTAACCAAAAGTATGTTGTGGTCGCAACTTCCCAGCACATGTGCTGGCGTTTCTTTCTCATTGCCACATCTGCGACAAAAAAAATGATACTACACCATACACACAGGAGATATAGAATTAAACTTCCAAAGCACCTTTTTTTTTTCAAAGTGATGCTTTGGAAGTCTAATGATCCATCTTCAGTGCATCTAATGTATAGCATTATCTGTGTTTTCTAGAATGTAGAAATGGTATCCCAAAAAAAAACATAAATGTGAAATAGAGGCCAAGTTCCTGCCCCACAAAGAAACACTCCCTTCCTCAAAAATATCCCCTCCTAAAACCCCCCCAAAACGCCTTACCATTCTACACTCCAAAAAAGTAGTATGAGTTGGTGTATTAATTCAACCAAAAATATTTGCCAATACAAGAGATGATACAAGAAAGAAATGTCCAAGTTCATTACTTGGAAGACCTCATAGTTACTTACTAAGAACAGTAAAGACACTTCAACTGACCTTTAAAAACAACAATCAAAATACTTATATCCAGTTACTAAAATATCACTTTCCTCAACCAGGTATAATCTTAAACTTGGCAATGTTTAGTTTTTCTCTAAAGATAATTTCGGCACAAAAAAAACATTGCCAAGTTTAAGAATATACCTGGTTGAGGAAAGTGATATTTTAGTAACTGGATATAAGTATTTTTATTGTTGTTTTTAAAGGTCAGTTGAAGTGTCTTTACTGTTCTTAGTAAGTAACTATGAGGTCTTCCAAGTAATGAACTTGGACATTTCTTTCTTGTATCATCTCTTGTATTGGCAAATATTTTTGGTTGAATTAATACACCAACTCATACTACTTTTTTGGAGTGTAGAATGGTAAGGCGTTTTTGGGGGGTTTTAGGAGGGGATATTTTTGAGGAAGGGAGTGTTTCTTTGTGGGGCAGGAACTTGGCCTCTATTTCACACTTATGTTTTTTTTTGGGATCTCATTACTTTTTTCTAAGTATTAAATAGAATTTAGTTGCCACATACCTACTGGCTTTTGTACTTCATATAAAACCAGGGTCTTTGGATTCTGCATAAGGTTCTCCTTACTGCTTGATATTTGATACCAATTATCAACCTACATACATCTAATCACTAGACTAGAAAAGTTAGAAGCTCTTCTAGATGACAGTACTCTAGAGGACAAATTGATTGCTCTCTTAACTAAACTATTACACTGTAAAACAGAGGAACCTTATCCCGAGGATAAAGATCACAATAGGGAAAGTGCAGAAGGCCTTCAAGAAAAATATAAGAAACAAAGACGATACATTTTGGGTTTGTAATCCTAAACTTTGTAATTTAGATGGCTCGACTTTGAAAAACTTAGTATCTGCTTTGAAGTATATTATGCAGTGAACCCCTACGACTTTATTTACTACATTTAAGAAAGAAGTCACAACTGTTTTTGTTAAGATGCGTCGAAATGTATTTTAAAACATCAAATATAGGTTCTCCTTACCAAGACAATTCATTTGATAGCCCACATGATGGGTTTCAGAAGGAATGATGGCATTTCGATGGAACAAAAAGTAGAAAACGTCATAGGTAATATGACACTCCCGTATCAAGACCTACCTGCGTGCCAAGTTTGGTCAAAATAGGCCAAACGGTGTGAATTTGTATAAGGGACAAGCATACAGACAGACAGCTGAAAGACCTTTTTTACCTAGCCTAGTGCATTCCCCGGACCAAGGCCTACCTGTGTGCCAAGTTTGGTCAAAATCGGTCAAATGGAGTGAATTTGTGTAAGGAACAAACATGCAGACAGACAGCTGATAGACGATTTTGACTGGCCTATGAAACTACCCGGAGAAAGACCGACATGTGTGTCAAATTTTGTCAAAATCGGTCAAACGGTGTGTATTTGTATAAGGAACAAACAGACAGACAGACAGATAGCTGATAGACAATTTAACCTAGCTTATGATTCTCCCCATATCAAGACCCATTTGTGTCCCAAGTTTGGTCAAAATCGGTCAAACGGTATGGATTTGTAAGAGGAACAAACATACAGACAGACAGCTGGTATAAGATTTTTACCGAGCCTATATGCGTCTAATTGTTTCTTAAAACATCAAATATAGGTTCTTCATACCGAGACAATTCATTTGATACCCCACATCATGGGTTTCGGACGGAATGATGGGTTTCCGAAGGAAGTACAAAACTGGCACGCCCCGCCCCGGAAGCGGAGTCAAACACAACTTTTCGCGATTTTTCGATTTTTTCCTTTAATAACGTCTTCATATCTATCTTCATGCAAAATTTGAAGTCCCTAGCATCATGGGAAGTGCCTAATAATTTTGATGAGTCAGCGAGTGAGTGAGTCCTATAAATTCCGATTTTCGATCGCTTCTATCTCAGAAACTATTCAATGTAGAATTATGAAATTTTCCAGTTTTACTCACATCTAGTAGTATAATACCTGTGTAAAATTTCATAACTTTATCTTTACCTGGTTGAAAGTTATGAGAGGGTAAAAATCGGCTCTAAGACCGCCTGTAATATACACACAGTATGCTTAGGCCGGAACTTGGCCTGGCGCACTACCGTGCGCCTAGATAGACGGATCTTTGAAAAAAAAATATATATATACAGGGTGTCTTTTTTAGATGTCCCGGCTGAATTTCTCTTGAACGGATAACGTTATAATAAAACAAAAAAATACGTATTTCATAATTTTTAGTCTAGTTTAGGATTTTGACCTTTTTTTAGAAAACAAAAATTTCGGGGTACCCCAAACCCTATACAACTTTGAAATTTCAAATGGGATCCTATACTTTCCAATACATCATTTTAAAGGATTTTTTACACCGAAATCAATGGTGCAATCAGATTTCAATCTGGTCTATTAATAACAATGTTATGGCATAAAGGTCGAAAAAAGGACAATAAATTTTGTTAACTGTTTTTTAATACTAAAAAAATTCCATCGTACCTGCAGAGGTTGGCGAACCTACATCTCATGTTCAAACTGCCTGCCTTCTTTGAAGATCCAAAGATTCGCTCTTCTTAGCCACTCTTCGTTGGTGCTCAGTGCGATGGACTGAGGAGAGACCAATCGACAAGCATTTTCCACTCTTGGTGCAGTTCTTCAACTGATGTTGCAGGATTATGATTAGCATAAACGATATGTTTCAAATGTCCCCACAAAAAAAAGTCTAACGGAGTTAGATCGGGCGACCGAGGAGTCCAACAGATGGGGCCGTGAGGTCCTATACACTGGTCCCGGTAGTGCCGATTTAAGTAATGTCTCACGTGCAGAGAATTGTGTAGACACCCATCAGGCTGCAGTATCATTCTTTGACAATGCTGCAGAGGTACATCTTCTAGTAAAGCCCGCAATTGTTCTCTCAAGAAATTTAGAAACAGAGCTCCATTTAAATTATTTCGGTAGAAACAAGGACCAATTAATTTAAATCCGAGAAGTCCGCACCAAACGTTGATACTGTGAACCACCTGGTGATAACAAGCATAGGAGATTCTGGGATTTTCCTGTGCCCACGTTCGAAAAATCCAACGATTTAACATACCGTTAGTGGTGAATTTTTATTCGTCCATAGGATATAATGAAGCATGTTTTCATCAACTACCAAACTCGACCTTTGTGCAAGGAACGTTAGACACCTGTCGTAATGAGTGCCCCAGAGCCCCTGGATAAGATGAGAGCGATAAGGCTTGAAATTATAAGTCTGCAGTACATCTATAATTTTGTTCTTTGAAAAACCTAAAACCCTTCCGGTATTTTGGAGAAAAGAATTTGGATTTTCCATAACATACAATAAAATATCCAGTTCCTCGTTGAAATTGTGCTGCCGATATCTTGGTCGATCAGCAACTGATCCAAATCTCCTCATATTGAGAGCAACACGAATAAATGTTTTGTGGCTCACTTGAGGACGAGCGGGAAATTTCTGGGAGTACAACACAGCTGCACAACGAGCGATACCACCACTTTCAATAAAAGAATGGTACATATAAACTTTTTCCTCACGGGAAATCTGCACTCTTCGGTTCATTTTGACAAACTGATTAATTCTGAATGTAGGCAAGTAGGCATTGTTGTAATAGTTATCTATTTCCAGGAATTAAAGTTTGCTTACTTAAGACCATTTGGATAAACAATATCAGTAAATGTAAACAGCTCTACCTTCACCGAACATAAAGGGGCTTATTCTGTTTCTTCTCTGCATCTTAAAAAGAAACATTTATTACGAATTACACCTAATAAGTTAATTATTTATTTACAAATTATTTCCCATGTAACAAAAGAAATGCAAAGCAGTTTAAAGTAATTAGTACTGAAGCAATCAAAATGTATTTTGTTTCGAACTTTGTGTCATAACTTTGTTATTAATTGACGAAATTGAAATCTGATTGCACCATTGATTTCGGTGTAAAAAATCCTTTAAAATGATGTATTGGACAGTATAGGATCCCATTTGAAATTTCAAAGTTGTGTAGGGTTTGGGGTACCCCAAAATTTTTGTTTTCTAAAAAAAGGTCAAAATCCTAAACTAGACTAAACATTATGAAATACATATTTTTTTGTTTTATTATAACGTTATCTGTTCAAGAGAAATTCAGCCAGGTCATCTAAAAAGGACACATATATATCTAAAAAGGATATATATATATATATATATATATATATATATATATATATATATATATATATATATATAGTGAACCAATATTTCAACAATATTTTTTTAGACTGATGGTCAATGAATAAAGTCAAAATTAAAACAATTTAAACAAATGGCTCTACATGTTTCACATCTCTAGTTGTCTCTTCAGGAGCCTAAAAATAAGTACAGCCTTTAGGAACACAGGAAACCTTTTGCTACCATGTCCATGTCATAAAATGAGCTACGACATGGCCCTGCTAGTGGCAAACAAAAAGAAAAAAAAATCTTTGTATTAGAGACCTGTTGTTTTCTTAATTTGGAAGATGCAGTACTATCACCATCTAGCCATAACAATGTCAATATACTTTTTATATAGCAAATTATTTGAAAGTTATAATTATATGGATATCGGAGAAGAATGGTTACCTGGAGGAAATGCAAGTCAAGAGTTGTCCATCCTTCGTATCCTGTGAGGATTGCCTTTGCTGCCATTGAGTTTGATTTCTCAATTCGTTCCATATACCACCTTGCCTATAACAATTATCAACAAGCATTAGAAGTCTGCATAAACCAACAAACAGAGACTAGCCCTAAAGAATTTATAAAGAGTTTTTGACCTTGTTAAATAATTTAATTTTCTAGGATTACTTCTTCTTTCATTGGAGTAATAAAGGAGCTTGCACTAATTTAAATTTTTCAGACTTTATATCTTTTTCATCTTCTAGCAAACTCATTCTTGCCCTTTGTGTCTATTCCATCTTCTTTGAGCGGCCAAATCCGCTTTCTTTCTTTAAACGCCTTAACACTTTCTATCTTAAGTTTTCTTTCTCATCCTCTCTTGCTCTTCCCCCTTCTCTATTACTTTAGAGATAGGATAGGCCAGTATAAATTATTAAGTCCAAAATCTACCCCCACAGGTCAAATTGGTACTTCGTCTTGAAAAGGTTAAGGAGTCCATGTGTGTGAAGTGCCTATTTTAACCATTGATTGAATGTTAAACCAAGAAATATTTCTGTACAGGTTTGTTTTTTTGTTTATTGTTAAATTAATTAGATTATTATTTTTTAAATAATGTCCTTGGATTTATTACTCCTCTCCCAGCTCATCTCAAAAAATTGTTTAAATTCAAATTAAACATATCTAGTGAGGACACATTCCTAATATTGAGCGAGGATTGCCCAATATCATTTTCTGCCCCTTGGAAAACCACCTTTTTCAAGCCTCGCAAATATTGTTAATAAATAAAATGCCTTTAATTACCATGTCTGAATAATAGAGAGCAACCGAGTGGTTGCCTTCTCTGTAGGCTTTCTGTGATTTCCTGAGACAGTCCTTTCGCAGTTCGTACAATTGGCTGGCGACATCTCCATAAGCATCCGCTTGTTTAATTGCTTCTTCACGAGTAAGCGTAGATTTCTCTTCAACCTCCTGAAAAATATAATTCAAATACTTAAGTCAAACAAGTAATATATCTTCATTTTCAATGTATGGATATTTAATTTCCTTTGTTTGCGGGCAACAATGATACACAGATTGATAATCATCAATTTATGTAATTGCATTTTTATTTTATTCATCAGGGAGAGAGAGGAATGTTCGGCAATGGAAAGTCGAAGAGGCAGATAATATAAAGTTATCTGATTCTTGACTGTCAGGGATATATTGGTATAATGGTTTGTACTTATGATTTTTCTCTGTGTTGGATAAGGGCTGAGTAGATAAAAGCAACAGAATATTTTGGACAAGAGTTTTCAGAATTGTTTCATTTTGTCTTATTCTAGGCAAAAGCAATGGTCAATGACATGGATGTTATGTGTATAATAGGGAGGAGATAGAAGGTTTAAGCTGAACACATAGTATACCCTCTTTCCTTCCTTTAATGTTATAAGATGTTCAATGTTTTTATGTCTTTGCTTGTTTATTCAAAAGGTACATGCATTAAATTCAAATAATTTCATTTTTGGCATAGAGTCGCCAGCCAGGACACAGAAGCCTGATGATTATTAAAGAAATATGTTGGCAGACTTTAAAAAAAATTACTTAATTTTACAAAAATTATAGAGAATGTTTTAACCTCCTGACTGCAATACAAACCACGTTGTATTATCCATGTATATTTTGTACATGGTTATTTTGTTATCCTTCATTTTAATTTGTGGAATATAACTTATTTTTGTAAGCAATAATTTTTTACTAAATCAATTTATAATCATCGATCTGCATTATTATTTATATCAACCATTTTCATATAAAAAAAAGAAGAAAATAATAAATAATAAACAACTGGCTCACTGGTTTCACTAGCACATTATGTTTTACTCTTTCTAATTCCATATAAAACCTCATATATTTATTTTTTTTTTTACGGCCCACCGACATCTGGGCCATTAGCGCTGTAAAAAACCTCATATACAATCACACATCACATTATTTATAAAATAATGTCAAACCAATACAAATATAAAAGAACACTGGTATAAAGGCCTTATTTTTTACACGTAAACCTGTAAGAAATTGCCTAAAAGGTTGATACACTATAAATTAAAAAAAAAAACAACAACTGTAAGACATTATGATGGTGAATATGTGTCAGCATGGTAAAAAACAAGTTCTCATACAATATTTTTTAGAGTAGTGACAGGCAAATCATTTTTCTACTAAAAACTAAAAGAAATGCTATTTCATTTTTTTATATTTTTTACAGCGTTTTAGCATCTGGGCTTAGTAGTGCCGCAGGTTGCCACCCTTTTATAATGCCAACAGCAAGTTGAGGTATTGTCCACATCCGACGTTGCTTAACTTTGGTGATGACGGGAACCGGTATATTCAAGTGGTTAAGTCTTTAAGCTGAAACTACTACTTATTTATTACTTTTTTTTGTTATTGGTGGACCAATGTCAAGGGGACTTAGCCCCGACATCCAAGGTGCAGCAAGGACTTTTCTGGGCCCTTAAATGAGAAAAATCCAAGACCACGGGGAGACACTGCAACTGCTATTATAAACAATATTGCTTATTACAATAAGAAAATATCCTAAAGTATTAGGTGAAAAAATATCAAAGCAGCAGTAGAGGATTGTACAAAGAAGAAGAAAACATTATTATTAACAAATAATAAAGTGAGCTGCCAAACTTTATCAGGTTGCTAGCCACACTTAAATCTTCTTGTATCTGATACAATTATTTGTACAAATAAAAACAGAGTATTTATATAACAATGGAAGTGCCATAGGATACCTCTGGAAGTGATTCAGCCTGACTGTCAGGTTCTGCTTGTTCGTGGCCTGCAGAAGAAAGGACGAATGTGGCCTGGTGTAGAGAATGGTTTGTATCATCTAAAATTGATGCTAAAGTTGTTGGATCCATTTTTGGAAATCTCTCAAGGAGAAGTTGTTTTGAAAGAGCACTCGCCATTGATCTTCCATTAGCTGTTTCCTTCTGTAAAAAAAACAACAACAAAATATTTAAGAATTAAAACTGTGAGTACAATTGAAAAAGGTTGATTCTATTATGCTTTGTGATGTTTATGCGCTATTTGACTCATTGAAAAGAAGAAAGTAACTTTAGAAAAGTAACATTTTCATTTTTTTATATCAAACAAATTAATCAGAATAAAAATGAGGTTTGATGGTCACTTGAGTTAGCATCAGATTTTTATCACTCTTGAGTTCATCTCTAATTTCATTAGTTCTAACTTTTGTTTTTGTTACCTGAGTTTTTCGAAGAGCTACCTCTTCATCCATAATTTCCAAGAGACTTGGAGCTCCTCGGGCTCTATTTTCTTCTTCTTGCAGAGTTCTAGCGTATTCTTCATCTAAGCAAAAGAAATTACGAAAATTACTTTTATTAGGATGGACCCATGAGGTTTGAAACCAGTAATTAAGAACGAAAGCCCACATAAACTGAAATGTTCGATATATTTATTTTGTGATAAGAGTTTACTAAGGCATTTCTCTTATTTAATCTAACATTTGCCATAAACTTTCCTGATCCCCCATAGAGATTCTATTGTAGTGGGTGTCACTAACGGCAACCGCTTCTCTCTCTCAATAAACCCCCATTTCATCTTTCCGACCAGCCCTCACCCTATCTTCTATTTATATGTACTTCCGGTGAATCCTTTCTCTTACATTTACCTTATGGCCCCCTAACCTTATCTTTGGCATTGCTCCACACCCTGGCATTTATTGGTATGTATTGTTTTATTTGAGGTTCAATGAAATGACCGACCAGCTATAGTGGAGATTATGGACGGATGGCCTAGAGTGGAACAATTGAGGAGCAGAGATCAAAGTGATTTTTACTCCCCTTTATGCTAGATCCCACAGAAATTGTAGGATTTTTACTCCTAGAAAGGAAGACCTCTGTCAACAATTGTTGTTGTTACTATTTAAATGATAATTCAAAAGGAAATGTATACTTACTTAATTATTTAACACGAATAGAATTTCACTTCTTGAAAATTGTAAATACATATCTGTTGGCAAAATAAAACCCTATTTCACTTATTAATTATTTTATTTATATTTAAAAAAAATTAAAAATATTGTTATTACGGCTAATTATGTTCTTTGTAAAACTACTATTTATTTGATTTTATGATGTTTTGTTACTTAATATGCACATCAAAAAATGTTTTTATTTTCATCATCTGATATATTGTTTACTGTTTGGTTATTCTCTCTGTTGAGACCACTGTTTTTGTTTAATGGTGTATCAACAGCTGAGCTATTAACGCCGAGCCCCCTGTCTTTTTTTTTTTTTTTTTTTTTTTTTTTTTTAACGGCACATCAACTATTTGGCTATTAGCACCTATTATTAGCTATTAGCGCTCCCTGTTATCTTTAAAATCCTTCCCTTCAGTTATTTAGTGTCTACTGACTTGTTTGGTGCTCGGTGTTGACTTCACGACTTTATTTGTTATTTCATGTAATAACCAGGAAGAAGTTGTTAAATAAAAATTATTTTCAATTTTACTACAAAGAAAAAAGTGATTATGGCAGATTTACGCCTGAACCTTATAAGAGAGTTATTAAAAAAAATGCCACATTTGAGGCTGCCAAAAACGATCATGTTGAAGGAGACAACATATTGTAACTGGAATGTGGAAAAGGACACACACACACACACACACTATATATATATAATGATGATTAGATAGTTAGCCGTCGAGGTGATAAGTACAGATGGAATGGTTGGGATTCGGCTAAATAAACCTCAATATGATTTTGTTTTAAAAAAATCTATATTTCGGACGTTTCGGCTACTCGTTGGTAGCCTTCGTCAGCTAAAATGACAAAAAAAGAAATTAATACAGAAACAATCAAGAAAAATTTATAATTGTGATAGGTAACAGAACTATAGATACAGTTTAACTTATAACAGAACATATCGTCTTAAAATTCTTAGAATGAGTAGAATGAAAAAGAAAATAGGTACAGTAATTGATTTTAATAGTAATTAGTAACATTAATTGATTTTACAAAGAAATAAGAGAACTATATACCAATGACAAATATAGTAGCTAATAGTAACATTAATTAATTTTACAAAGAAATAAGATACTACATACCAATGGAAATGCCGAGCGGCAGAGGAAGACCAAGGTTGGCAATTAAGTAACCATTGTGAAAGTGTCTAAGGAAAAAAGGAATCTGCAAGGGGTATATGTAACTGGAAACAGCAAGAGGTGGGGGAAACGGGCGGTAGGATCAAACAGATGTTTATGACATTTTATGACAGGAAAGGAGAAAAAGGTGTTAATGGAAGGATACCCAAGGGGCAAGGTAAAAATCTAGGTAGGTGGTCGGGCGAGTATTTGGAAAATATTACAAAACTGACCAACAAGGCATTTCTCCTATGTACGCTAATATTTTCCAAATACTCGCCCGACCACCTACCTAGATTTTTACCTTGCCCCTTGGGTATCCTTCCATTAACACCTTTTTCTCCTTTCCTGTCATAAAATGTCATAAACATCTGTTTGATCCTACCGCCCGTTTCCCCCACCTCTTGCTGTTTCCAGTTACATATACCCCTTGCAGATTCCTTTTTTCCTTAGACACAATGGTTACTTAATTGCCAACCTTGGTCTTCCTCTGCCGCTCGGCATTTCCATTGGTATGTAGTATCTTATTTCTTTGTAAAATTAATTAATGTTACTATTAGCTACTATATTTGTCATTGGTATATAGTTCTCTTATTTCTTTGTAAAATCAATTAATGTTACTAATTACTATTAAAATCAATTACTGTACCTATTTTCTTTTTCATTCTACTCATTCTAAGAATTTTAAGACGATATGTTCTGTTATAAGTTAAACTGTATCTATAGTTCTGTTACCTATCACAATTATAAATTTTTCTTGATTGTTTCTGTATTAATTTCTTTTTTTGTCATTTTAGCTGACGAAGGCTACCAACGAGTAGCCGAAACGTCCGAAATATAGATTTTTTTAAAACAAAATCATATTGAGGTTTATTTAGCCGAATCCCAACCATTCCATCTGTACTTATATATATATATATATATGTGTGTGTGTGTAGTGTGTATTTTTTTTCTTGGTGCATCGACAGCTGAGGTCATTAGCACCCTAGGACAATACATTGAAACCATTCCTTCTACAAGGGAAAAAAGGCCCAACAAGGGTATGTATTGTCTTCCAGAAAACAAAAGGAGATGAGGTGGGCACACATACAAAAACTGTTATGTTTTCTTGTGCTTATTGGAATGTTTTGAGAGATACTACAAAAAAATACATTTATTTATTTATTTTTTTTTGTAAATATTTATTTTTAAATAATGTAAATAGGGAAGAGGAGCATGGGAAATATTTTAGAAAAAGGTAGTAGTCAGATAGTAAGCAGAGTCAAAAGGCGAAAGTAAATTGCACATATCACACAAAAGTAAAACCAACTACTGTAGTCCAGTGGGAATGATAAAATCAAGTTTGGACCAAAAATTAAATTATTGAAATTTGACTACCTTCATCAGTGAATATATTTTCTTCCTGAATATGCTGCTGAACAGAATCCATCACATAACTATGGAGTTGGAGGGCCAAGCTAAGAGGCAAGTTTACAACCGTTTTCTCCCCTGCCAAAGAAAAACATATATTGTAAAATTATTACAATATGTACATATATAAATAGTATGGAATACTAAAAATTGAGATTTACCCAGCATGTTGGGTCTAAGAAGTCCACCAAATCTTGACTGCAATTGTAAAATAAAGTCACTGTCCATCATGAAAACTATTTCTTCTTCTGAATTATATGAGATGTTTTCAATATTACTGTCATCATCTTCATTTCCTTCACTAGAATTAGGTACTTCTTCACACTCACTAACACTGATTTTATTTGGATTATTCTTTTGAAAGTGATTTCTCATACGCTCAGAGGAATAGTGATTTTCATTTAGAACAAAGTTGCTTTGAAGCTGTTTTTGGAGTTCTTCATTTTCCTTTCTTGCTAGACGTACTCTTTTACCTGAACGTTTCCTCTTTTTTTTCTCAGAAGGAGGTTTATCCTGGTCTTTTTCCACAGGATCTTGGTCTTCATCAGGCTTACTTATCTCCGATGTTGATTCAAGGGGTTCTAATGAAGTGTGTAATTCTGACATTTCTTGTCCAGAATCAAGTAAAAGACCAGCTGCCCAATCAATGTCTCCTTGACATTTTTCGAAAAGTTCTTCTAAGTTGTCTCTTGAAACTCGAGGAAACATTAAAGCTAACCTTTCCACGCCTGACTCACCTATTTTATTTGTTTCTATATCAGTAGTCATAACTCCTTTATCTAGCATTAAAATAGAACTTGATGGAAAATGTGGAGTTGAAACACTTATAAAACTTGGATTTCCAGTTAAAATTTTTGAAAGATCATGACATACATAATCTTGGTTACTATTTACTTTATGAAGTGTATCAAAGTCAGCATAGTTTGTATTAGTTGTTACTGAAATCTTGCAACAAAGTCTAGGCAAAAGATCTCTTTGCATTTTGGGTGTTTCTACCGGCTTGGTTTTTGGGATTCCTTTAGAGTAGTCCCAATCACCAACAAAATTTATGTTCTTTTGGATTGCCCCAAGGGAACGATTGCTTTGGTTTAAAGAACTAGAACAAAAGTCTTTGTTCTTCCCAATATCCTTGAATGTTTGATCATTTGACTCCAAGCTTTCGCTGTTCTGAGAAAATTTACCAGAACTAGAACAGGAAATCCCCTCGTTTCCTTGAAGGAATTCTGAAAAAGACTGCCCCATCTGATCACTCAATGGATTAGTATGAGGATTGGACTGACAAACTTTAGCGTTCCCATCAAAATCTCTAGTAACTCCATCCTGTTCTTTAGTAGAAAAGGAAGGACTAAATTCCGTTTTGGGATTCGATTCTGAAAGAATTACTGAAGTTTTATGTGCAATCATTTCTTGACCTGAGTCCAACAAAAGTCCAACAGCCCAATCAATATCTACATGTCCTGAACCAAATATTTCCACCAAGTTATCTCGTGAAACTTTGGGAAATAGCATGTGCAAAGTATTTATAGGGCTTCTTTCATGCTTCTCTAAAATGTTATTATCTGAAGTTGAAGTAGCCTCGTCCAAAGCTATCTCAGGCTTTGAAGGAGTGTGTGAATTGGGATAACTATTAAAATCAGGATTTCTAACTAAAACACCCTTCTCCCGGTTATCACTTCCACTTTCTGCTTGTTGAGGTATTTCAAAAGATGCATTATCAGAAG
Organism: Gonocerus acuteangulatus; assembly: GCA_946811695.1. Lineage (NCBI taxonomy): Eukaryota > Metazoa > Arthropoda > Insecta > Hemiptera > Coreidae > Gonocerus > Gonocerus acuteangulatus. The sequence goes on from OX328125.1 coordinate 70,829,935, forward strand.
TCATTGAAGAATCAGCTGTAAAGCATTTTTGTGATTTGTTAACCGTATCAGCAGTTTGTGAAAGTGATTGAGAAGGTAAATCACTATTAGAAATCTGTTCAATTTGTAAATAACATTCGGTTTTTTCAGTTCCCTGAGCAGGATTGACAGCTGGAGGCATGTCTTTATCAGATGCCGAAATAAATTCCATTAAGTACTCTTCAAATTTTTTTGAAGTTACTGGAGCAGAGCCTGAAGAAGATACCTTGAATGCTTCCAGTGTAACAATATCTTTCATTTCACGGTGGGATCTTTGGAAGGTTATACGATTATCATCAGAAACCAATACGTATTCTAGATCACATTCGTATTTACCATAACTAGTTACATTTTCTACTCCTTGTCCTGAATCATCAGAAGTTACCAAGGAATCACTACTAGTCATATTTTCAGGTTCACTTTCACTCTCATAGAAATCTGAAGCATCATCTTCCTTGCTATCGAGATTATCAATAGCTGGAGTCAAACTACAGCCATAAATTTCTTCATTTTGTTGTTTAACAATCTCATTGCATGGAATATCAAGTTTTGTAGAATTTTGTTCACTAATTCCTCCAAGGCCAGAAAGCTCAACAGTAGACTCAAAGTTGCCCTTTTCTTCTCTAGATTTCAGCGCATTGTTCCGAGGAAGATATTCGTAACTTGACATCACTCCAAAACTAACAGGAGACCCAGCTCCTTTATTAGGTGGTACAAAAAATGGTTTATCATTGGGCTTTACAGATGGGAACATACTGATGTTCCTATTAGTAGAACCAAAGGTAGACAGTTTTGAGTTCTGAATTTCATTGGAAAATGAGGGGAAATTCGGAGCATGGCCAGTTAAATGAGACCAATTTTTAAGCATAAAGGATCTTTCTCTTGTGTCATCATTCAAATATGTAGTCGAATTTTCTATTTTTTTGTTTAGTAACACATTTATTTTTGATTTTACTTCATTATTTTTTGATATTCTATCAGCTGAGTTATTTAGAGGACGATTAAGCTGTTTCTTGTGATTCTTAGACATTGGTGTATCAAAACCTGCAATAACTCCCTGCGGGGGGGTTAGATGAGGAGGGTATACAAGCTGTAAATTCCGAATAACATCTTCACCAGTGAGGTTTGCTTCATACCTATCAAGCATTTTCCTGATGGTTTCCCTTGGTGTTGAATGATTTGTCTTCCTAAACAAAATATCTTCGTTGAAAAACCAGGGGGTTGGAGGTTCTAATGTTTCAAGGACGTATCCATACTTTACAGCCATCACTGCATACTCTCTCATCTCCCAAAGGCGAGTATTAGTGTTGTCAACAAATACCGGGCTCCGACCTTCGAGCATGGCGATTTGTACAAGCTTCTGGTTCCAATCATGAGCCTCTTGAAGCAGCTCAAACTTGAAGGAATATGATCCATCAGATTGAACAAAATACGTATCTGTACTAAAGATATGGTTCTCTGGATATTTAGCCCCTTCTTTCTGCAGAAGTTGATTCGCATAAGTTGTTTTTCCACAGCCTGAACAACCACGCAATAGTATCATTACTTTAATACCTTCTTTAATATAAGCAGAAATTCGATTGACAGCATCACCAAAATGCTTTATTATGTTGTAATTCTGTATAAGCTTTTTCTTGCGAGCTGCCTTTGACTCATTTGAGACAGTCTTGTCGTCACTTTTTGGGCTTGGTTGTGCTGGAGCCGGTTGTGTAGGAAGAAGTGGATTGTCAATCATCACCCAATCACCTTGTTCAACTGAATCAGGTTTCAGTTTCTGCTTCAGTGCAGGACCTTTTTTAAACAAATCAAGCTTCTTTTGTTGAGCTGAAGCATTTTCAATTTTTTTTTTATTTTGATTTTGATTTGTTGAAGAATTCTCAGTTTTTTTCTGTTGCTTTTGAGGTTTTGGCATCTGCTTATCAACATTTTGTTGGTTTTGCACTTTATTCAATTGATTAGTGGCTTTATTGTTTTTATTTGCCTTGCCAGCACTTTTGTTGTCTTTATTAAATGAAGATAATGTTTGGTGAAGAAATTGGAGACTTTTTTCCACTAAAAAACACAAAAAACAGGCTTAATTAAAGCAAATTGATAATTGCAACACATTTAAGTACAGTAACAATAACTTAGAGTTAACATGGACAATTTTTATCAACTCAAAAGTTAACTAGAAAGTTAATTAAAGCAATTCTTCTGGATTGAAAATGGCAAAACATTTAAACTAATATTTTCCCGTTTTTGAGATGTGCGACACTCTGGAAATCATTTGCTCATTTCTTTGAGAATTTCAACTTAAGGATATGAGATGATCAAGTTGATTCTTCCCTGAGACGAAATGTAAAATACTTTAAAGTTGATAAGAGAAGAAAAAATTCAATAGAAAATCCATTTTGTTTCAAGTAATTGGAGAAATTTAACGAATCGCATCCATTTTTGTTTTGCTGGAAACACTTTTTGAATTTACTACAGGAAAAGACTAAAATCTAATAAGAACTACTTTGTCTGAGGATGCTATGTAATGGTAAAATTTTAGTAGAGGAGTTTTAAAAAAAAAATATATTTTTATTTTCCAAAACTATTTATTACATTTGTACATTCTTTACAAACACCTATAATTCCATCAAAAGTTCAAATCATAAACTCATACAATTCCTCAAAGAAGATGGACAGATGGACAATATTTGACAAGATTAAAATTACGGATAGACTATACAAACATTTACTCACATCCTTTTCATGTCTGCTAATAAAATTGTTTTTTCTAATATTTTTTTCACCCTAAACGCCCATACAAAAAATTACTGAGGAAAAGTTCTATCAACTTTTCTCGTAAAATTTTACAGATATCAGTTTAAAAATGGTTTCAATTGCTTTCCAACATTAAAAAAAAAACAATAAAAAGTGACATGCGAGCATATTAACATGAAAACATAAGAGCTACAATTTTTTTCGCATGAATTTCACACCAAAAACTGTGTTACGGTTATATCTAGGCGCATGGTAGTGCGCCAGGCCAAGTTCCGGCCTAAGCATACTGTGTGTATATTACAGGAGGTCTTAGAGCCGATTTTTACCCTCTCATAACTTTCAACCAGGTAAAGATAAAGTTATGAAAGTTTACAGAGGTATTATACTACTAGATGTGAGTAAAACGGGAAACTTTCATAATTCTACATCGAATAGTTTCTGAGACATAAGCGACCGAAAATCGGGATTTATAGGACTCACTGACTCATCAAAATTATTAGGCACTTCCCATGATGCTAGAGGCTTGAAATTTTGCAGGATGATAGATATGAGGGTGTTATTAAAGGAAAAAATCGAAAAATCCTGAAAAGTTGTGTTTGACTCCGCTTACGGGGCGGGGGCGTGCCAGTTTTGTACTTCCTTCGGAAACCAATCACCATCATTCCGTCCGAAAACGTGGGGTATCAAATGAATCGTCTCGGTATGAAGAACCGTTTTATTTGTGCCGAAATTATCTTTAGAGAGAAAACTAAACATTGCCAAGTTTAAGAATATACCTGGTTGAGGAAAGTGATATTTTAGTAACTGGATATAACTATTTTTATTGTTTTTAGCGCGGTTCCTCCCTCCCCATAGGGAGGAACCCCGCTTATAAGGTTGATACAATGAAACAATCCGGAAGTGCCGACAAGAAAATTTTGCGTTTCAGAACCCCTAGAGACCGGAAATAACGGTGGTTCAAATTTGTGTATATATATATATATATATATATATATATATATATATTTGTATATATATTGTTATGATTAATTTTTAAAAAAGAAATAAACATATTTTAATTATTTTAATAAGATTTATTATGAGTTTGACTTAACCTCAGGGGGTAAAGTTCCGAGTGAATGAAATTATATAACATTTATCTCCAGACAATTCTGAGATACAAACAATATTAAATTACATGCAAACAATAATAAAATAATTGAAAACTACAACAAAAACAATTCTTACCTCTAAATCAATCCGCTTCCAACGAAATCTCAATACATTCGGTATTCCTTGGAGGAGAGCTCTGACTTCGGCCAACGCTGAGAACCAAAAGACGCCATTCGAGCGGGAAACTTTGGCTTCTGTCTTTTTAACTTCCGCAGTTTGTTGGGTTATATATAAAGATAACAATTGTTTTTTGCCATACAAAATAATTAATTTATTGTTATCTGAATGTACATTTAATATGGATATATTGTACATCAGTATTGTCCAAAAATATTATTAATTTTGATCGTATATAATACAATGTTATTTGTACATATGGTTTGTGATTTGCGCGGGCTTTTCAAAATATCGATGGTTATTTGAATTTAAAAATATTTTCAAGAATGTAATATATCATTACATTTGCACTCCTGTCTAAAAAAAAAAAATTTAAAAAAAAAATGTTTTTAGTCCGGTATAAAAAATAAATTTAAAATTGAATTTTTTAATTTGGAGTTTTGGGATACAGAACTATTAATTAGATTGGTCAATCATGTTCTCATCATCATTTGGATAAAATTTCTTTAATAAACTGGCATGAAATAGTCCTCTTCTAATTCCATCCTTGTTTTCTAAAAGGTATGTATGTCTGGAGACTTTGGTGTTAACATTATAAGGTCCCTCATATAAAGGTAGTAACTTGGCATTTAGACCTCCGTTCTTCGGAATGCGTAGTGCTCTTACAAGGACTTTATCATTTATTTTAAAAGTTGAGAATTTGACAAGTTTTTTATTTACGATTTCTTTTTTATCTTTTAATTTTTGAAAATTATTTTTAATCTCTTGTTCTATTTCCTCTAATGTTAAAATTTCTTCTTGATTTAAACCTTCCCCTATGTAATGATCCCAAAACCTTCTTGGTTTTATACCAAACATAGCTTCAATGGGGGTAAAACCGGTAGTAGCATGATAAATAGTATTTATACAATCTTCAATCTTTTCTAAATTTGTTTTCCAACGGTATTGATTTTTATCTAAAATAATTCTCAAGTATGTGAGCACATCTCTATTAGTTCTTTCAGAGTTATTCCCACAAGGATGTCTTATGGATGTTAAAATACGTTTAATGTTGTTTTTAACAAGAAAATTTTCCCATTTCATTGATGTAAATGAAGTAGCATTATCACTTAGACACTTTTTTGGTTTTCCAATAGTTTCAAAAAATCGTTTCATTGAGTTGATAGCTTCTTTTATGTTAGCTTTTTTCGTAGGGTATAATTTGGTTAGTTTAGTAAAATTTTCTAATATTACAAAGACATAGCGATAATTCCCAATTGAGATTAAAGGTCCAAGATAATCAATGGATATAAGGTCTAAACGACCTTTAGGTATAATGGTTTGTTCTGGTACTTTGTTCACCTTTCCTGGTTTATTTAATTGGCATTTCAGACATTTGTTAATTTCTAGATTTATAATTTTTCTTAATTTTGGAAAGGTAAACCTTTCTTTTATAATTTGATAACACTTGGTTACCCCTACATGACAAAATATATTATGGACTATATTTATTAATTTCTTAATATCATCTTTTGTTGGAATTACAAAAAATTTATCTTTCACTTTTTTATGAACCATATTATTTATAATTTGGTATTTATTTGGTTTTCTTTTCACATTTTCATTTAGGTCCATGCTTAATTTCTGGTTTGTTACTAGATTCTGAAAAAATGTTTCTAAATTCAAATTGTTTATCTGAAATTCTTTTATTCTTGATTTATTCATGATTGGTATTCGGCTTAAATAGTCTGCCATAAAATTGTCTTTTCCAGGAATATGCTCATACTTTAACGGTAAATTGTTTAAAAAATTCATCCACCGAATAATTCGATCTGGAGGATTTTTGCAAGATTGCATGAAAAGAATGGATTTACAGTCTGTTCTTATTATAGTGGGGTATCCTGCTATAATGAAATAAAATTTTTTAATTGAGTGGATAATGGCAAGTATTTCTTTTTCCGTGCTGTAATAATTTAATTCAGCGGATTTGTATGATTTACTACAAAATCCTATTATCTGTTTTTCTTTATTTTCTCCCAACTGATATAATATTCCACCAGAAGAAAATGCAGATGCGTCAGTTTCCAAATAAAATTCTTTATTATAATCTGGGTACATCAATACAATGTTTTTATTTAACAAAGATTTTAAATTTTCAAAAGCATCTTGGTGATCAGTTTTCCAAATAAATTTAACTTTTTCTGAAGTTAACTGGTATAATGGTTTTGATATCTCTGCATAATTTGGACAAAATTTGTTGTAGAAATTTACTAATCCGAGAAAACTTTGTAACTCTTTCTTATTTTTTGGTTGTGGAAAATTTACTATATCATCAACTTTACTGGGTTCTTTTATAAGGCCATTTGTAGTTATTATATATCCTAAAAAAGGCAATTCTTTTATGAAAAATTGTGATTTCTTTAAATTGATTGTTATTCCTGCAGATTGAAGAGATGAAAATAAATTTTGTAGTGTATTGATAAATTCATTGAAATTGTTGCTATGTATTAATATATCATCTACATATATTTTAATATTTTTATCTAAATTTTTTGGAATTACTGTTTTCATTGCTCTAATTAAAGATGCCAAGCTGGAATTTAAACCAAATGGCATGCGTTTACAGGCATATGTGGAATTTCTAAATTGAAAAGCAGTGTATTTTCTACTGCTGTGATGCAATTTCACTTGCCAAAAGCTTGCTTTCAAATCTAAAGTGGCCATGTATTTAGTATTATTACAATTTGCTAAGATTTCATCAATCTTTGGAGGGGAATCATACATTGGAACTATTCTTTTGTTTAAAAACCTTCCATCCAGACAAATTCTAACAGATTCATCTTTCTTCTGAACCAATATAATAGGGTTTACATAGCAAGAGTCAGATACTTCAATTACTCCTTGTTCTAACATATTGTTTAATTCTTTTTCAGCTTTGTCTAACAATTTTGGATTTAATTTATATTGATATTGTTTGTATGGTGTAGTGTCTGTCAATTCCAAATAATGTTCATACGAATTTATACAGCCTACTTTATTACTGAAAAGATCTTTTGATTTTATTAAAAGTTTCTCAAAATCTTGAATTTCTGTTTCATTTATCTCTATTGTTTTTTCTTTGTTTCTAATTTCATGAATTTTCTGTTTTATTTCTTTTAATGGATCTGTTTCAAGTTCAGTTGATTTATTTTTTAATGAGCTATCCTCTTCTTCGCTCTCATACATGATATTATAAATTTCTTTATTCTCTCTTGTCAGTATAACTTTATAAAAAGGTATTAAACAATCTTGGTTTTCTGAATTTAAACTTATTGTTCTTTCTAGGAAATCAATTTTTGCTTTGTGTTTATTTAAAAAATCATTTCCTAGGATTAATTTATTTGTCAACCCAGGCACAATTATTAAATTTACATCAAATCTATATTCCTCATACTTTGTTTCAATAAATAATTGTTTATTACAACATTGTGTTTTCCTTCCATTGGCCGAAATTATAGATGTATTTTTTAAAGGTAATAATTTACATTTTTCTAAATTTTTTCTTATTTGTAAGTAATATTCTTTTTGTATTATGCTGATTTCACTACCCGTATCTATAAGGAATAAATATTTTTTATTTTTATTTTTCAATTGTATGAAAGGTAATTCGTAAGAAGGAATTTTGACTTGGTTTGATTCTTCCAAAAGTATATTATCTTTAATGATGTTATTCGAAAAATATGTTTGTGGTTGATCTTTTTTATCTGTAAATTTCAAATTCCGGGTAGAGTCTTTATTTAGTCATAATTCTTCAGTTTGATTTTTATTTCTTTGATCATTGCTATTAACTTGGGCTTCTACAGAAATTTGATTTAAATCTCGGTTGCATGTTTCTGTTCTATCCTTTATAGCTTGTTCTCTTTCCCTATTATAACGATTTTGAAAATAATTTCCGTTTTGACTGGTGGTTCTTTCATTTCTTTCTTTATGGGGTTCAGACAATTGTGGCTTCCTCCAGTTTTCATACGATCTTTTATATGGACTACTATGATTTCTATCATTTGTTCCGAAATAGTTTGGTCTTTGTTTAAATCTATAATTATGATTTATACCATGATCTTTATTAAAATTATTATACTCCGTTTTTGTTTGATTATCATATGCTTTTCTATATGGTTGATTATAATTTTCAAAAGTTCGTTGTTTAGTTTCTACATAGGTTTCATGATTCATATTAAATTTTACTGACCTCTTTAAATCATTTACAATGGTATCTTGACCAACATATTGTATTACCTCGAGCAATTCGTTTAGATTTTTTACTCCTTTATTAAAACAAACATTTTTAACAGTTTTCCCAAAGTGTTTTATTAAAATGCTAGTGGCTGAATTTTCCTCCAATAGCTTGGCGGTAATAATTTTAGTTGCAAATTTTGAAAGATATTCTTCCGGAGTTATATGCATATAGTGAGAGTAATTTGTTTAGAGTAAATCACTTAAATATTCTATGTATCTATCTCCACAAAATCTGTTATTAAATGCTTTCTTAAAATCCGTCCATGAGTCAAAAGATTTTTTATTTATTTTATACCAAGATTCAGCAGTACCGGATAAATAATTTATTAACTTTTCTGAAAATAAACTCCACTCTTGACCATGCAATTTATAATTTTGCTCTAATTTATCTATAAACTCATTAGGGTCTTGCTCTTCAAAATTTTTGAATAGGATTTTGATTTCAATATCTTTAAAATTGTTATTTCCATTTTGCCCTCTTAATTGGATATAATTTAATTTTTCTTGCATTTCTTTAGTTATTGTTTCTTTAAACTGGTTTATTTTGTGTTCTACTTGATCTATTTTGTTAGTATTTCCTTCCATTCTATCTTTTAAAAATCTTGCACACCCTTCCATGTTCTTATGGTTTGTTTCACATGTTTGTTTATTATCAATTGTTATTTCTTCTAATTTAGCAACATCTTGTTTTATTGTTACTATCTCATTTACAGTCATTTTTTGTTTTTGATCTACAATATCTATTGATTTTTTCATTTCCGAATTTTGTTCATCTATTTCCTTTCTTAATGATTGCAATTTACAATCCGTCTCTTTTGTTATCTTGATTTCCATGTTATTTAAAGCATTACATAAATCGTCCAATTTTTTATTATTTTTACTTAATTCGAACTTTATTTCTTGATTTATTTCATGCTTAATATTGCAAATACTCTTACTTAAATCGAATTTCAGTTGTCCTAATAATAACCTCATCATTTCTTCTAAGCCTTGAGGATGCACCTCATTATCCCTTTCGGAATTACGGTCATTGGATAGAATTGCCGTTCCTAAGGAACCCTCCGATGATTCTCGGAATGTTGCGTCACCCGCTTGCAATTCGTTCTCATACATTTCTCTCACGTTATTTATTTCCCAATTTTGTGTTGTAAAATATTCAAAATTCGGCGATTCCACCCTATTTTCGTCTCCGTTATTCTGATTTTGTTCTATATTATTTAGAGACATTTTATTTTTTTTTAACAAAAATTATTTTTTATTTTTAATATTTATTTACAATTGTTATCTACAATTCACTCGGCCGTCTACGTTGGGCGCCATTAAATGTTATGATTAATTTTTAAAAAAGAAATAAACATATTTTAATTATTTTAATAAGATTTATTATGAGTTTGACTTAACCTCAGGGGGTAAAGTTCCGAGTGAATGAAATTATATAACATTTATCTCCAGACAATTCTGAGATACAAACAATATTAAATTACATGCAAACAATAATAAAATAATTGAAAACTACAACAAAAACAATTCTTACCTCTAAATCAATCCGCTTCCAACGAAATCTCAATACATTCGGTATTCCTTGGAGGAGAGCTCTGACTTCGGCCAACGCTGAGAACCAAAAGACGCCATTCGAGCGGGAAACTTTGGTTTCTGTCTTTTTAACTTCCGCAGTTTGTTGGGTTATATATAAAGATAACAATTGTTTTTTGCCATACAAAATAATTAATTTATTGTTATCTGAATGTACATTTAATATGGATATATTGTACATCAGTATTGTCCAAAAATATTATTAATTTTGATCGTATATAATACAATGTTATTTGTACATATGGTTTGTGATTTGCGCGGGCTTTTCAAAATATCGATGGTTATTTGAATTTAAAAATATTTTCAAGAATGTAATATATCATTACAATATATATATATATATATATATATATATATATATATATATATATATATATATATATATATTTGTCTGTTCGCTCATTTCTGGCTTCCCTGATGGTCCGATTTTGAAGAAATTTAGTACAAAAATCTGTCGTCCAATTTGAAAGGTCAAGTTCGTTAACCAGCAAAATCCGCCCACTGGAAGATGACGTTTGGGGCGAAATTCGCACAAAAAAAATCGTAACGCTTACGTTTTTGAGTTCATAAGCTTGTAAGTACTCTTTTTATAGGCTTCTTGGGCTAGGAAAGCGAATGGAACCATTTTCAAGGCGATAGCTTTAACCGTTTTCGAGAAAACTGAAAAAATAATTTTTGAATGCCGTTTTTGGTTTGGGTACTTAGAATCATGGGATTCAGTTGAAACATTTACTGCATGTTCTACTTTCATTAAAACTAATATGTTGAAATTTTGGTTGCGTTTGGAGTTAAGGAAGGGTTAGAATAAAATATTTTATTAACAGACATAAAAAAGTTTTGGTAACTTTGTATACTTTCCTTAATATCTCAAAAAAGGTTGAGAATTTGGGAAACGAAAGAATACCATTAGAAAGCTTACTAAATGCTCTACAAAAAAGATTCTAATGAAAGTTTTGATTAGGCGATGTCAATCGGAGAAATAAGTGCTTAAAACTTTAAAGTAATTGTTTTCGCTTATTCGAACTGTTCTTTTTGTCTTTGATTTTGATACTTAAAATTATGGGATTCAGTTGAAACATTTTTTGCATGTTTGAATTTCATCAACACTAATACGTTAAAATTTTGGTTACGTTTGGAGCTAAGGAAGGATTAGAATAAAATATTTTATTAACATGAAATATTTTATAGACATGAAATGTTTTGGGAACTTCGTATACATTCCCTAATATCTCGAAGATGGTTTGGAATATTGGCAAACGGAGGGTTACCATGCGAAAGCTTACTAAATGTTCTACAAAAATGATTCTGAAACAATTTTTGATTAGGCTATGTCAATCGGAGAAATAAGTGCTTAAACTTTGAAGTAATTGATTTCGTTTATTCGAACGGTTCTTTTTGTTTGTTTTTATTCCTTGTAATTTTTTAATTGCTTAAAGTTGGATAATGTATTTGACAATAAAATAGATTAATTAAAATAAGAAAAACAATTCATTGTTAAAAATATATCAGGCTGTACCGTATGAAATGTCAGTTTTGGATTTGTCGATTTCCTTCAAATGTCTTGAAACTGTCGAGGCTCCTACTCCGAGTTCTTTGGCATATTCCCTAGTGTTTTTAATTGCTTATAGTAGTCAAATGTATTTGTCAATAAAACAGGATACGTATAATTAGAATCAATATTTTGTTTCTTAGAATTCGAAGATGCCGTATGAATATCTAGATTACAGTACTGGTGTTGATTTCGTTCTTTAGAATTATTTTTGGTATTCCCTGTTTTCATCTGTTACCCATAGTTTTTTATTGTTAGTAGGTTTTTCTTATTGATTATAGAATATAAATCTATTTGGCTATAAAACAGGATACGTAAAATTAGTGACAATATTTCGGAGATTTCTGAGCGAAATACCTTTAAGATTTTCTACCACCACGAATGGCTTTTTTCCTCTATTTTTATCCACTAGATAGGCTTTATTTTGCATATTATTCTATATAAGTTTTATTCAGCAGGGGATTCTGATGAAATGTCGTGTTTTTGCTGTGGATTTTAAATACGATGTATCTAAGATTGGATAACATTAGCGAGTCTACATAGTTAAGAACCGACGACGGAGGTTTACTTCTTGCTATGATTTAGTCTACATATGTATATTAAGTCCTAAATCCAAAAAATAAACTTCACAACGGTTAGATACTATGAGCGAACGAATATGGCGGTTCAATGCCCGTAGAAACAAGGGGGCCGCAGGAAGGGGGCTGCTAAGAGTTAATCCTCAAGAGCTGTAAATATACCCCAGGTATCTGCCGACACAAATACAAAGCCTAGGCGGAGAGCACCCCAAAAACTCAGATCCAAACATAAGGTTATATACTAAATATTCATAAAGACTACTTAGTTGTAAACCGATTCATCAATTAGCAATCAATAGTTTTCAACAAAGGTTATATACTAAATATTGAAAAAAAGTATTTAATTAGAAAAAAAACAATATTCCACAAGACTTGTTTTTGGTCCATTTGTGTCTACTCCATAGACTTAATTAGGTATATTATTCTATTGTAGTTGGGCAACTAAACTTTGTTTTATTTTGTTAAATAAAGTTTTTTTTTCTTGACTTGTTATTCGTCAAGACTTTTATTTGTCCTTGTGTATTTACTAGATAGGTTTTATTCGGCATATTATTCTATATAGGCTATATTAGGCAGGGTATTCTACTCAATCTTGTGTACTTCTTCTTGATCCTTCTGTACATGGGCGTATATAAAAACAATTTCGGGGGGGGGGGGGGGGGGCTGAGACCATTTCCAGGGTATGGAATACTAAATATTTAGAGCTTGGAATAGTTTTAGGCAACTAAAACGCTATTACACGTAAAATAAAATATGTTTTATGAACTAAGTGATCTTATTTAATTTATTTTTAAGGGTTTTACAAGAAGTTTTTATCATCAATTCAAAATTTCGGGAGGGGCTGCAGCCCCCTCAGCCCCCCCTCATATACGCCCATGCTTCTGTATCCTCTAGAAACGCTATATTAGGCATATTTTGTATTGATTTATAGAGCTTTGCTTTAGAATGAGAGCCAGATTCTGTAATTTCCGCTTCTGTGTAAAAGTGAGCTACTGTCGGTGTCCCTGACGCCTTAATATCACTTTTATTCGAGATGTTCAAGAGGATTTTGACAATTTTCACGAGATGTATAAAAAAAAATAAAATAATTTTATTTCTTTTCTAAGCTTATCAAATGGCACTAGGGACATGAACGGAACCGCGCTAAGATGCTGCAGTTCCTGCGAGTCGGGCTTTTTTAAAGGTCAGTTGAAGTGTCTTTACTGTTCTTAGTAAGTAACTATGAGGTCTTCCAAGTAATGAACTTGGACATTTCTATCTTGTATCATCTCTTGTATTGGCAAATCTTTTTGGTTGAAAATATGTTACACTTAATAAACCAACTCATACTACTTTTTTTGGAGTGTAAGATGTTAAGGCGATTTTTGGGGGTATTAGGAGGAGATATTTCTCGCTTTTTGGGGAAGGGAGTGTTTCTTGGGGGGGGGGGGGACTTGGCCTCTATTTCACATTTATGTTTTTTTTGGGTTATTTGTTTACATCTGTTTTTTATTTTCATTGTTTACATTTTTTTGTTGTATTCATTCAGTCTAATAATTACTATTGTAAGCCCAATAAAGCCTTATTTCAGGTTATTCATTCTTTAATAACAAACTTATAAACGGGTCACCTCCCCGGGTGAGGGAGGAAACGCGCTAACAATACTTTTAAGGATTACCTTTCGATGGTAAATTTATTTCATAAAAAAAAATATTTTTTAAGGATCCTTATAATGGTAAAAGTAATACATCATGAGTAGAGAACGGACGTTCATGTAAAATAAAATTCAAAATATGTACATATATATTTAACAATATATAGCATTTCCAAGTGTATTTGAACCTTTTCCAAGTCAACTGTAACCTGATGTAAAGTGGATTATTAATATCTAATGATTTATTTCTTTATATTGTTAATTTTAATAACTTATTGATGACGAATTGTGACTCGAGTGCAATTAGCATTATTTTTACTAATATGGTGATCCTTAAAAAGTACTTTTTTCAAAATAAACATCGTGTATCAATACATTTGACACTCCCTGTATGTATTTCATGAAACCAGAGTTGCTATTTTAAAAAATACAAACGCTATGCTTGCAACAATTCTAAATTCTAGAAAAATCAAAACTTAAAACAAATAACAGGTGAATCGATAAATGTTTTCATAAGTTATCAATGATAAAAGATAAGTACTCACAATCCCAGTCTTCTTTAATTAAAACTGTTCGAATCAATTCTTTATTGACAGAGCTGGGAAATATCCTTTGAATATTTTGTATTATGTTCTCCTGCACATCTACAGGAAGTCCAATTCTTTTATTTGATGAACTCATTTTGTAATTTTAACCTGTAAGCCACGAAGCTGCTTAGTTATTTGAAACAATAATGAAAGTAGAAATTGCTAGAGGTGAGGGAAGGAATTTTATGACCTGTCAGCCAATGGGGACAATCCAAGTTCATTGAGAAGTAAAAATGCACAAAGGCTGCCAACATTAAAAAAAAAAAAAAAAAAAAATAGAGTAGAATTATTGATTTTTATGGCTCTCATAATCTTGCCTATCCCAATCTGAAGTTAAATTTGAACTGAGGCCAACATTACATAGGTCGACCAGGCCAAAAAATGAAACACACAGATAGACCAATAATCAAGGATATAACAGTTGTCATTTGGTTATTTGCTGCTAATCACTTTAATTTGTATAATTAGAAAGGGAAAGGGAATTTGTTTATTTGAAGAATAAACAGAGCAACACTCATACTGCTGCAAATAAAAACAGTAAAGAGACAGCAAAAATGAGTGAATGGACAGTTCAGCACTTGGAGGAAGATCTTTGCTCAATTTTCCGTCAATATTAATTATAACTAGTTTTAGTTAAATTAAAGCAAATCCACTACATAGTGTTGCATAGAATTTTTAATAAATATTAATAATTAAATAAAATTATTAACAATTTTAATTTTTAGTACATCAGAGTTTAGCCTGTAATATTGAATATTGCAGTTTAGTGCATGTTTATTCATACATAAAAACATTTTACATAGAAATGTTTTATTCATGGGGTGACCTGATACTATTTCTTCGACTTTTTGTATTGAAAAAACACATTAATAGAGGTTAGATAGAGGAGTCGCATGTTGCCTTTAGGAGCTACTGTACTACCAAATAATTTATAAAAGAGGTTAAGCCAGCCCATAACATTAGTATTTTAAATTACCATAATTCACAGTATACTTTCTCTCTCTCTTAGGGTTTTGCTGAGTCAGAATAACCTAATACCCATAATTCGCTCATTGATAGAAATTTATGTCTTCTTTGTTCAATTATGAGAACGATATTCACTCTTCATTGAGAAGAGTGGAAAAAAACAATAGAAATTTGTAAAGTATTTTCTATGATTATTTATTCTTTCAATAGTATAGAATTAATATGCCTAGTTCTGTCTGTTGTATAAAAACTCCCTGTTTGAAAGTTTATTTTTTGTTATTTTTTTTTTACAGTGCATCAACCATGCACTAGCCATTAGCGCCGAAAAAAAGAAGCTATTTTAAGTTATATAAATATAAACGCCTACTTATATATACACAACACAGATTTTTAGAATGGGTTATCAACAGGTTACCAACCATTTCTAGCCAAGATAGAGCTGATATGCCTTTTATTTTTTACAGATTAAAACCTATCACCCGTAGTAGGAATCCAATGCACCACCTTAGGCACAGCATGCTCAGTCTTTAACATTGACAGCCACCAGGCCAGGCCTCCAAGAAGATTTTGTCTACTTGTATTAGTGTAGGTTTGCTTATTTTTTTTTAATACTACTACATTACATATACAGTGGAACATGGATAATTCGAACTTCGATAATTCGAAATCGTGGGCATAAACAATTTAACAGAATTTAGGGCATAAACAATGTAAAAAAATCATGGTTAATTCGAATAAAATTTTGGATAATTGAAACTTTTTACAAGTCTTTACCTCCAATGGGAAGTGTTCGATCTTAAATCTTGTAAAAATATTCTCCCCACGGGTAAGATTGATAGTAAGATGCGGATGTAGGGGTTCCGGGACAAGAAGCGCGTCGGTCTCATAGTCTAGTTCTTGGACTCTAGGAGTTCTGTAAAGTGGCAGGTCACGCTTCCTCCCTTCCAGGGGTTGTTATAGTTACATCCTGTTGTTTTATCCTAGAATTCCCTCCAATCTTTATTTCTTTTTCAGTTAAAAATCAGTCAACGCTTAGATCTGTTGTATTGTTTGTGCCTTGAATGTCTGTGTTCAGTACAGTTCAGTGAATTGTTGATTTAAGATGTCGAAGCCTAGAAGTTATAAAACCTTAACGTTGACAGAGAAAATAGCTGCGATTAAAAAAGTTGAAAAAGGAATAAAGAAAAATCTGAAATTGCCAAGCACTTTGGAATTCCTCCTAACACTTTATCAACTTACCTGAAAAATAAAGAAAAAAAATCTTGCCCATGAAAATGACTTTTTTCAAAACAATAGACTTTTATTTTTACTTTTTTGATAAATTATTTATTACTTATGTACGTAATCATCAATTTATGAAATGTTTGTTATTGTTTAAATAAAACGTATGTATTTTTTTAAATTAAAAAATGTGAAAATATGAAATTTGATTTTTTACCCATTTATTTTCAAGAACTTTTGTAATTCGAATTTTGGATAATTAGAACTTTTTTATAGGTCCCAAGGGGTTCGAATTATCCAAGTTCCACTGTATTACATAAAATTAATATTCATTAATTAATTGAGGAATTAGCTCATCGATCTATTAAATGAATTATTTTTCACAGGAGCAGAATATTCTATTGCTAAATAATCTAATTTGTGTAGCTTCTGCCACAAATACATTTCTTAAGTAGTAAAATATTTTCATTATATCGTATATTGTGTCATTGATACAATAAATGACAAATATCTACCAGCCTGGCATGTTGTGGTTAGAAGCAACTCTTTTAGAAACTCTATTAGAAGCACTTTTTAGCAGGGGGTAGTAAGCATTTTATAAAATCAATTATTTGTTTTATGATTCAAAACTCCCAACACCAGGGGGGCAGATGTCCCCCTAAGCCCAATTTTACCCCAAGTAGAATTATACAAAATATTTAAAAAAATCGAAAGTACCCTATCAATCGATTCAATATATAATACTCTCGACATTTAAATACAATGATATTAAGGTAAAAATTACCCAAAATGTCAAATCAATTAGGAATAAATGAGTGAAGTTAAAAATACATGTGTATTGGTGATCATAGTGCTTAAAGGACACAACACATTTGACAAATATAATAATTAGGAGAAAAGAATAAATACGTAGCATAATAATTAACTTGTATGGTTGACAGTCTTTGTTCGTGAAATTAAAAACTAAAGATAGTATTACTTACAATTAATATTAGCACTATAAAGCTTTTGTCTTTAAAATGAAATGTTATCAAGCATTCAATACACTGATAAGAACTGTCAATACCTTAAAGTACTTGATGATATAGATGAACAATGAGGGAAATTACTTAGTAATGGTCCAAACAAAGGACAAAAAAAGACTGTAAATAACAATTACTTTATAATGAAAGGATTACATAACTAACTCACCTCAGGAAAATAAATGCTGAATAAACATTGGTTGAGTCTAGAACAAATCAAAACACACTGGAGTAAACATACAACAGAGTTCAATGCCACTTCTTTCTTACTGACTACATTCACATCAGATAATCCTTTTCTTTAGAAGGAGTTACTTGATTTCGAGGGTGAAAAGAAGTATTATCTGGTCTGGGAATATAGATAGTTTCTGAGAAAATACATTTTGCGATGTGGCATAACATTTGACTTTCCCCATACCAATACAAAAATAAACAGCCAAGGAAGATATTGGTCTTTAGAAATCACAACAGAGATAAGATATCAACTAGTATAGGAAACAATAGCCTGGGAGGTCCGAAAAGACACGATTAAGCCAGAATCTTGTTTGTAAACAAATATTCGTTAGTACAATAAGCTGCATTTTACTTATTTATGACACTTTCATAAAATCCTCCCTCTTAGAACTTTTAAGTTACAGGAAATACTTGTTAGAAATAGTGGTAAATATAAATAGATAGATTACTACCCATCTACGTCGTTAAATCTTGTACCTCTTTGAAGTGTCTTTTTAACTTTCAGAGAGGGAGTGACCTATGTAGAGGTTATAGTTAGTGTTTACTAAGTTGCTGTGTAAAATTTGCTTACAAATGTCTGAATACGATGTTGTTAAAAAAGGACGTTTGGTTCTAAAAGGAGAAAAGACAAGGTGACATTAATTAAATTAATCAAGTTAATAGAATGTAATATAACTTCAGTATATGTTCAAATATAGTTTTTATTCTGAATATTTAGTAAGAAGAAAAAGAAACATAAAGATAAAGTAAAGAAAAACTCAGAAGAGGAGGAACCTATTCATGATGAAGATAAAGCAGCTCATGGTATGGACTATTTTTTAGATTGTACACCATTGAGATTTTAATGTAACTTTTTTCTATTCATGAACTATTTTTATGGAGCATCAACTGTAAAATTCATTATCTCAAAAGCACTAATCTCTTCTGTTAACAGAGTTTTATGCCCGTGGATGCTTTGACTGTAAGCCTTTATATAGGAGTAGTCTTCTATGAGGACTGCTCCTCTGAATGTCTAGACTCTGGGAATAGAAGAGTCTTCCAAACGTATTTTGCTAGTACCCTAGCCACTAGCAATATTATTGATTTTAATATGAAGTTTCTGATTAGTACTTAACTTCCAGTACACGTATATTTCCAAATTCTCTTTAAACATTTGATGAACTCAAAATTATAGAAGTCAGGTATTATGTTTTAGAAGTAGCATAAAGTTCTCCTACAATCCCCATCTTTCTTTGATTCTCATTCACCAGCAACCGATTCTGATTTTTAAACAAATGAATATCAAATGTCTGCCATATAACAACTATAGGTGTGTTGCGAAGAAAAGAACCAGGTAGTGCGCACGAGCTGCCTCCAGCCCCTGTGGGGGGAATGCCTAGCTCCCCTCAGGCCTCACCCCTTCTGGTTCTTATGTTTAGTCAAATTTAGTAAAATGGTTAAAAGTAAGAGTGTATTCCATCTAATAACATCTAGTTAAATTCATAACAGTAGACCTCGCAAATTCATAAACTATTATAGAATATACTATAGAGGTAGTGTTTAATGACCACTTGGTTGACAACGCAAAAATAAAAAAATATATAGAGATAGTACCAGAGTAAGTGTTCATGACCAAAGACTGGCCAGAAAATTTATAAGGACTTGCAGCATGAATAGGGAACTTGAATGTGTACTTCTAGCCATTAGGTACGAAATCATGAAACCAATAAAATCTAACATAGAAAGTAGCAAGTTAGTTTACTTTCCATGTGTTCGAACATAGAAACGTATATGTAGGGTATATAAATAGGCAATAGCATCTTGGTAATATTTTCTTTCCATTTTCAAGCATAAAAAGCTCATGGCCATATTTTAGTCTCTTTCATTTATTCTGAAGACGAATTGTATTTATGTTTTAAATCAATTTTTATTTGTTATTTATAAGATGTGTTTCCACTGAGTCAACTCTGGGGCCTATCAATTACAGTCATTAGCTAAGTAGCTTCTTATAGACATTTTTTTTCTGAGTACTCTTTCTATAAATTTATTGGTTTGGAGAATTGGGTTTATAGATACATCGATGTTTGATTATTACTGTAGGAACTTGTTAATCCAGCATGTTCTGGATCTGTTTTCCTTGACTCTCTTGGTTCAGAAAAATGTAGCCCTCTTTATGATAATGAGGTGAATAGAATTTCTTGTATTAATGAAGTAGCTTCACAACTTTGGTTTAGGTGGCTGGAGAAAAGCGAACTTCCTTTGCGACATAAATGGCTCCGTCTGTATAGAATTCGGCAACAGTTCCTATGTTAAAGCTTTGGATAATGGCCTGTTTACTCTAGGTGCACCACATGATGAAGGTAAGTCTCACTGTTCTAACAAAGTAATCTTTTAAAATATAAATATATATCTATATATATATATATATATATATATATATATATATAGAGAGAGAGAGAGAGAGAGAGAGAGAGAGAGAGAGAGAGCGAGAGAGAGAGAGAGTGAGTGAGAGTGAGAGAGAGACAGATATGGCGAGCATGTTTTGATTTACAATGCTTAGAGCTATGGCCTTGGATTCTTTTATAAAGTCAAAGAGCTTCCTCTACTTTTTTTCTGAAAGATAATTATTTAATTATTATTTTCAGTATGTTCTTATGTTTGAAAAATGACGGTTACATCTATAGAGGCATCATATTGTTTTTTAGGCGATGGACCTTTACCTGAAGAGATTCTGACTGCTATGCCTGTCAATGATTCAAGAGTTGCATTTAAATCTGGGTATGACAAATATCTAGGCGTTAGCAAAGATGGATTGGTCATTGGCAGAGCTGATGCTATAGGCTCGCTTGAACAGTGGGAACCTGTTTTCCAGGTCAGTGAGGATAATTTTATGTTCTCCACAACAATGCTTTACAAAAAACGTCCATTATTGATCTAACTACGATATGGACCAATTAAAAATAAATGTTATCATAATTTGTTTTAGGATGGAAAACTAGCTCTTTTGAGTTCAACTAATTGCTTCATGTCGATTCGAGATGAAGACGATTCAGTTGTTGCCATGAGCAGGCAAGCTGGAAATAGAGAAATGTGTTCAGTTCGAACCCAGAAGTTTGAGGAAACAAGCAAGAAACCTGAACTTCCTCCAGAAGAAAGAGGATCTGTAGCAGAAATAGAACTTAACTATGTGTAAGTGAGGATATTATTTAATAAATACTCTATTCAGTTGAATATGTGGATGGCAATGTCTTGTGGCTTCTTTGTTCAGCTGTTCATGGGTTGTGCGGAAAATAATGCAGGATTCTAAGTCTTCTTTTAAAAAATCCTCTATATCTGTTTATGTTTACTGGGTTATTCATTTGTATGAATGTCAAAACATACTAATCCTCTTCTAAACGATGTTCGTTTACCTCTAGCCTTTCGCTACTTGGAAATAATTCAGACTTTCCTAAGAAGTCATATCGTGAATTTTGTATGAGTTTAAACTCGGCCGAAGCGGAGCACAGTCTGCTATAAACATCAACCAAGTTTGGGGCGAGGGTAGTGTTAATGAGTGCATTATTCAAAGATGGTTTAAACATTTCTGGGAAGGAGACTTCATTCTTGAAGATAAAGAAGGTCGTGGAAGGCCTTCCTCTCTTGATGACGATGTTCTGCGATCATCGATGGATAACCCCCAGAGTAACTGTTTGAGAAGTTGTGGAGAAACTTCAAGTTAGCAAATTGACCGTCCTTGACCACTTAAAGGATTGGAAAAGTGAAGAAGCTCAACAGTTGGGCTCCACACGCTCACATTAAACGACCTCCAAAAAATTATTGCTATGAAGTGGTGCACTTCTTTGCCGAAAAAAAATGACCCTTTTCCAAAGCCTCCAACTCATCAAAAAAAGGTTATGGTTACGGTATGGGGGGCTTCATTTGTTTTGATACACTACAACTTCTTAAATACTGGCAAAACCATCAATCCAGAATCATATTGTAACCAAATTACACTATGAATCAGAAATTGGCAATAATGAAGCCGTCCTTGGTCAATCGGAAAGGGCTAATTTTGTTGCATGAAACTTTGCCACTTCCGCCCTACTCTCCGGACCTCTCGCCTACTGACTACCATTTTTTTAGACACCTGGACCACTACTTACAACATAAAATGTTTAATGGTGTAGATGGAGATAGTTAGCCGCTGTAGAGATACGAAGACAGGTATAGTTGGGATTCGGCTAGGAGAAAAACGTCAGACTTTCAAAAAGAAATCTGTATTTTGGACGTTTCGACTGCAACAATGGCAGCCTTCTTCAGCTAAAAAATATATACAACTTATAAGTAACGAAATTGTACAACTAGTAAGTAAAAGACAGGCAGAAATGAGCGGAGTATATATATCAATACAATAAATTTTAACCAATCTTATTTTTAAAAACAATGAAAATACAGTAGTTGGAAAGTAAACAGCATGTAGAAAGTGTTAGTAAAAACAGTACAAAAAAAAATTAAACAGTAAAAACAACGAACATTTTTTATGTAGTGAGAAACAAAATCTATTTTATAAGTGAAAACAATTTATAACAATTAATATATAGATACATACCACTAGAGAATGCCTAGGGGGGAGGGAGGAAGACCTTGATGACAACTTAGGTAACCATGGTTGAATGTATGAGGGACAGCAACTACACAGGGGGTTTTATAGTTTTGACTGGGGGAGGGGTGAGGAAGCGGTAAGTCGGTAAAGATGAAAGAAGAGCAATTGCTGGGTTGTAAAAGCGGGTTGTAAAGGTGTTAAGAGTTTTGGGACACACAGGTAGAAAAATTGTCTGGAGCCTGGGAACAAAGATAAAAAGGAGGTCAGGACAATTTATGGAAGACGGCGGAGTAGGCAGGGGAGATGTTTTGTTTGTCGGTTTTGTAATTAATGTTGTTGGGGTTTAAGTTAATGTGGACGCATTCGGAAATCTGTCGTTTTTTGGTGTTTCGTTCTGTGGAAAGTATTTTTGTGTCGTCAAAGTTGAAAGTGTGTTTTTTTTGTTATGGCGTGTTTTGCGAGGGCGGATTTGTGGATTTCTTTGTTTTTTACTGTTCGTTTGTGTTGTGTTATGCGGGAGTGAATATAATTTTTGGTTTCACCTATGTATACTGCATTACAGGAGGGGGTTTGGCAGGGTATTTGGTAAACGCAGTGGGTAGTGCAGTCATAGGGAATGGGATCTTTGAGTTTGGTGTACAATGTAGTTAGTTTGTTTGTGGTTTTTAACCCAAAGTTTAGTGACGGGAGGGCTTTTTTTAAAGTCTTTGTGAGTTTTTCAGTCAGTCCTGGTGTGTATGTCAGGGAACGAAATATCTGGAGGGAGGATTCGAGGGAGGTATTGGGGGAGGTGGCATTGAAGGATTGGGATTTTATTTGTTTTATAAGCCGGTTTATGAGGTTGGGGGGGAATTGATTCAGTGTTAAAATTTCGGTAGCTTTATTCAAGTTTTCATTGTGGAAGGACTCATGGGATAAGGAGAGGGCGCGGCGAAGAAGGTTCCGAGCTACATTGGTTTTCATGTGGTAAGGATGGGAAGAGTGGAAATTGAGTAAACGTCCAGAATATGTAGGTTTAGTATACCAGTTTGTGATGATAGTGCCGTCAGTCTGTCTGATAAGTAGAACGTCCAAGTAGGGGAGTTGTTGGTCTTGTTCAGTCTCCACCGTAAATTGTAGTCTGGGATGATAGGAGTTGAAGCAGTCTAGTATGTCAGTTAGTCTATCAGGGTTGATAATTAGCAGGAGGTCATCTACAAACTTGCAAATGAAAGATATGTCCTGGGGGAACAGTGGGACGAAAGTGTTGAGTAAGTCAGTAAGAAAGATCGAGGATAAGTCTGGAGCAAGGCAGTTACCCATAGCTAACCCTTCGATTTGTTGGTAAAATTGTCCGTTGTATTTGAAAAAACCACTGTTGACGCATAATTTGAGGCTGTCAACAAAATATTGAAAAGATAGGGGGCTGTGAGGTTCTATAGAGGACCAATTATTTTGGATAATTTCTAACGTTTTTGTTAGAGGGACGTTGGTAAAAAGGGATGTGGCATCAAATGAGATCAGGATATGTCCGGGGGGTACAGTGAAATTAGATAATCTTGATATAAGATCGTAAGAATTTTTTATATCGTACGGGTTATTATGGCTTAAGGCTTGTAACGCGGGGAGCAAAAATTTACTCAATTTGGAAGCGGGAGAATTAATATTCGAAATGATGGGTCGGAGGGGGTTTCCGGGTTTATGAATTTTAGGGAGGCCATAAGCTCGGGGAGGCAGAGAGTTGTGAGAAATTAATTGGCGGTGGGTCTTTCTGTCTATTTCTTTCAACTGTAGGAGTTGTTTGGTATGTTCATTAAATTGTCTTTCCAGTCTGAGGGTGATGTCTTTGGGAATAGGGGTGTACGTATTAGTGTCGTTAAGTAAGTTATTCATTTTGTTGTCGTAGTCAGTTCTGTCCATTATGACCGTCACGTTCCCTTTGTCAGCTTTGGTGCAAATAATCTGTTTGTCGTGTGAGTGTAGGAAAGTTCTGGTGGCTTTCAGGTCTTTGTAGAAGTCAGTGGAAAGGTGGGTGGGATTAGGGGACGGAGTTTGTAGGAAATTAGTGATGGAGTTAACTATTTGGGAACGGGTTAAGTCTTCCTCCTTACATGGTAGGGTTTTTAATATATACTCTACGTCTGTAATTACTTTAGGTATATTGTTATTAGAATTAGGGGGCAGTGAAAACTTATCTCCTAGACTAAGGATATGATTAACATGTGGGGGGAGGTTGACCGAGGATATATTCTTTACCCATTTTGTGTTTCCTTTGGGATGATGGACGTTAATTTGGTAAGTTTTATTAAATTTTTGGAATAACTTGATTTTTAATTTAGATTTTAAATTGTTGGTTATGTTAGAGACAAAAATTACTATTTCATCGAAAAGGGTTTGGTCAACTTCCCCTCTTAACAAATTGTATTGGGATTCTAACAGATGTTCCAATTTTCTTATCTCATAATTTAAGTTCGCTATTTCTACGTTAAGCAATTTTTTTTGGAATTGTAATTTGGCGTTTACAAACTGTTTATGAGCTGGAGAGAAGTTGTTGCATGGGTTAATGTGGTTGGTGGCTGTAGAAATGTGTAACGGTAAAAAATGGTGCGACTTACACTTTAGGAGGAATATCAAACCTTCTTTCTTCTTAACCAAATTCTTCGCTAATTTGGAGATCCGGTTGATTAGTGGTTTCGCGTCTTTTGGTGCACGTTGGCACGGTCCCGGGAAGTTCATAGTGTAGATGGAGATAGTTAGCCGCTGTAGAGATACGAAGACAGGTATAGTTGGGATTCGGCTAGGAGAAAAACGTCAGACTTTCAAAAAGAAATCTGTATTTTGGACGTTTCGACTGCAACAATGGCAGCCTTCTTCAGCTAAAAAATATATACAACTTATAAGTAACGAAATTGTACAACTAGTAAGTAAAAGACAGGCAGAAATGAGCGGAGTATATATATCAATACAATAAATTTTAACCAATCTTATTTTTAAAAACAATGAAAATACAGTAGTTGGAAAGTAAACAGCATGTAGAAAGTGTTAGTAAAAACAGTACAAAAAAAATTAAACAGTAAAAACAACGAACATTTTTTATGTAGTGAGAAACAAAATCTATTTTATAAGTGAAAACAATTTATAACAATTAATATATAGATACATACCACTAGAGAATGCCTAGGGGGGAGGGAGGAAGACCTTGATGACAACTTAGGTAACCATGGTTGAATGTATGAGGGACAGCAACTACACAGGGGGTTTTATAGTTTTGACTGGGGGAGGGGTGAGGAAGCGGTAAGTCGGTAAAGATGAAAGAAGAGCAATTGCTGGGTTGTAAAAGCGGGTTGTAAAGGTGTTAAGAGTTTTGGGACACACAGGTAGAAAAATTGTCTGGAGCCATAACAAAAAAACACACTTTCAACTTTGACGACACAAAAATACTTTCCACAGAACGAAACACCAAAAAACGACAGATTTCCGAATGCGTCCACATTAACTTAAACCCCAACAACATTAATTACAAAACCGACAAACAAAACATCTCCCCTGCCTACTCCGCCGTCTTCCATAAATTGTCCTGACCTCCTTTTTATCTTTGTTCCCAGGCTCCAGACAATTTTTCTACCTGTGTGTCCCAAAACTCTTAACACCTTTACAACCCGCTTTTACAACCCAGCAATTGCTCTTCTTTCATCTTTACCGACTTACCGCTTCCTCACCCCTCCCCCAGTCAAAACTATAAAACCCCCTGTGTAGTTGCTGTCCCTCATACATTCAACCATGGTTACCTAAGTTGTCATCAAGGTCTTCCTCCCTCCCCCCTAGGCATTCTCTAGTGGTATGTATCTATATATTAATTGTTATAAATTGTTTTCACTTATAAAATAGATTTTGTTTCTCACTACATAAAAAATGTTCGTTGTTTTTACTGTTTAATTTTTTTTTGTACTGTTTTTACTAACACTTTCTACATGCTGTTTACTTTCCAACTACTGTATTTTCATTGTTTTTAAAAATA
This sequence comes from Gonocerus acuteangulatus, assembly GCA_946811695.1. NCBI lineage: Eukaryota > Metazoa > Arthropoda > Insecta > Hemiptera > Coreidae > Gonocerus > Gonocerus acuteangulatus. The sequence continues at coordinate 70,856,165 of OX328125.1, forward strand.
AGATTGGTTAAAATTTATTGTATTGATATATATACTCCGCTCATTTCTGCCTGTCTTTTACTTACTAGTTGTACAATTTCGTTACTTATAAGTTGTATATATTTTTTAGCTGAAGAAGGCTGCCATTGTTGCAGTCGAAACGTCCAAAATACAGATTTCTTTTTGAAAGTCTGACGTTTTTCTCCTAGCCGAATCCCAACTATACCTGTCTTCGTAAAATGTTTAATGATTGAACAGAATTAGAAAATTTGTTTATTGACTTTACAAATTCTAAGAATTCTGAATTCTTTTCAGAGGGTATTTAAAAGTTACCAAAACATATTGAGAGTATGGAGACTATTTTTATTAAAGAATAAAGTTATAAAATACTTTTTTTTCTTGTAATTGGGAATTAACATTACCGATTGTGGCGCTACTGTCGTTGGCAATGGAGGTATACCTGTGTCTTTTGTTACATAGGGATTACTGATAACAAGTGTTTTCACAGTTGTTTGTGGTTTTAATTCATGTTAATATTAGTGTTTTCATCAAGAAACAGGTTTTTTGAAAGCTCTTCTTCATTTGTGCACTCAAATATATAGGAATATTGGACTAACAGTGAGGTATATTGGTTATTGTGATGGAGAAGCGAAAACAATTTAAAATCTAAATTAAAAATCAAGTTATTCCAAAAATTTAATAAAACTTACCAAATTAACGTCCATCATCCCAAAGGAAACACAAAATGGGTAAAGAATATATCCTCGGTCAACCTCCCCCCACATGTTAATCATATCCTTAGTCTAGGAGATAAGTTTTCACTGCCCCCTAATTCTAATAACAATATACCTAAAGTAATTACAGACGTAGAGTATATATTAAAAACCCTACCATGTAAGGAGGAAGACTTAACCCGTTCCCAAATAGTTAACTCCATCACTAATTTCCTACAAACTCCGTCCCCTAATCCCACCCACCTTTCCACTGACTTCTACAAAGACCTGAAAGCCACCAGAACTTTCCTACACTCACACGACAAACAGATTATTTGCACCAAAGCTGACAAAGGGAACGTGACGGTCATAATGGACAGAACTGACTACGACAACAAAATGAATAACTTACTTAACGACACTAATACGTACACCCCTATTCCCAAAGACATCACCCTCAGACTGGAAAGACAATTTAATGAACATACCAAACAACTCCTACAGTTGAAAGAAATAGACAGAAAGACCCACCGCCAATTAATTTCTCACAACTCTCTGCCTCCCCGAGCTTATGGCCTCCCTAAAATTCATAAACCCGGAAACCCCCTCCGACCCATCATTTCGAATATTAATTCTCCCGCTTCCAAATTGAGTAAATTTTTGCTCCCCGCGTTACAAGCCTTAAGCCATAATAACCCGTACGATATAAAAAATTCTTACGATCTTATATCAAGATTATCTAATTTCACTGTACCCCCCGGACATATCCTGATCTCATTTGATGCCACATCCCTTTTTACCAACGTCCCTCTAACAAAAACGTTAGAAATTATCCAAAATAATTGGTCCTCTATAGAACCTCACAGCCCCCTATCTTTTCAATATTTTGTTGACAGCCTCAAATTATGCGTCAACAGTGGTTTTTTCAAATACAACGGACAATTTTACCAACAAATCGAAGGGTTAGCTATGGGTAACTGCCTTGCTCCAGACTTATCCTCGATCTTTCTTACTGACTTACTCAACACTTTCGTCCCACTGTTCCCCCAGGACATATCTTTCATTTGCAAGTTTGTAGATGACCTCCTGCTAATTATCAACCCTGATAGACTAACTGACATACTAGACTGCTTCAACTCCTATCATCCCAGACTACAATTTACGGTGGAGACTGAACAAGACCAACAACTCCCCTACTTGGACGTTCTACTTATCAGACAGACTGACGGCACTATCATCACAAACTGGTATACTAAACCTACATATTCTGGACGTTTACTCAATTTCCACTCTTCCCATCCTTACCACATGAAAACCAATGTAGCTCGGAACCTTCTTCGCCGCGCCCTCTCCTTATCCCATGAGTCCTTCCACAATGAAAACTTGAATAAAGCTACCGAAATTTTAACACTGAATCAATTCCCCCCCAACCTCATAAACCGGCTTATAAAACAAATAAAATCCCAATCCTTCAATGCCACCTCCCCCAATACCTCCCTCGAATCCTCCCTCCAGATATTTCGTTCCCTGACATACACACCAGGACTGACTGAAAAACTCACAAAGACTTTAAAAAAAGCCCTCCCGTCACTAAACTTTGGGTTAAAAACCACAAACAAACTAACTACATTGTACACCAAACTCAAAGATCCCATTCCCTATGACTGCACTACCCACTGCGTTTACCAAATACCCTGCCAAACCCCCTCCTGTAATGCAGTATACATAGGTGAAACCAAAAATTATATTCACTCCCGCATAACACAACACAAACGAACAGTAAAAAACAAAGAAATCCACAAATCCGCCCTCGCAAAACACGCCATAACAAAAAAACACACTTTCAACTTTGACGACACAAAAATACTTTCCACAGAACGAAACACCAAAAAACGACAGATTTCCGAATGCGTCCACATTAACTTAAACCCCAACAACATTAATTACAAAACCGACAAACAAAACATCTCCCCTGCCTACTCCGCCGTCTTCCATAAATTGTCCTGACCTCCTTTTTATCTTTGTTCCCAGGCTCCAGACAATTTTTCTACCTGTGTGTCCCAAAACTCTTAACACCTTTACAACCCGCTTTTACAACCCAGCAATTGCTCTTCTTTCATCTTTACCGACTTACCGCTTCCTCACCCCTCCCCCAGTCAAAACTATAAAACCCCCTGTGTAGTTGCTGTCCCTCATACATTCAACCATGGTTACCTAAGTTGTCATCAAGGTCTTCCTCCCTCCCCCCTAGGCATTCTCTAGTGGTATGTATCTATATATTAATTGTTATAAATTGTTTTCACTTATAAAATAGATTTTGTTTCTCACTACATAAAAAATGTTCGTTGTTTTTACTGTTTAATTTTTTTTTGTACTGTTTTTACTAACACTTTCTACATGCTGTTTACTTTCCAACTACTGTATTTTCATTGTTTTTAAAAATAAGATTGGTTAAAATTTATTGTATTGATATATATACTCCGCTCATTTCTGCCTGTCTTTTACTTACTAGTTGTACAATTTCGTTACTTATAAGTTGTATATATTTTTTAGCTGAAGAAGGCTGCCATTGTTGCAGTCGAAACGTCCAAAATACAGATTTCTTTTTGAAAGTCTGACGTTTTTCTCCTAGCCGAATCCCAACTATACCTGTCTTCGTAAAATGTTTAATGATTGAACAGAATTAGAAAATTTGTTTATTGACTTTACAAATTCTAAGAATTCTGAATTCTTTTCAGAGGGTATTTAAAAGTTACCAAAACATATTGAGAGTATGGAGACTATTTTTATTAAAGAATAAAGTTATAAAATACTTTTTTTTCTTGTAATTGGGAATTAACATTACCGATTGTGGCGCTACTGTCGTTGGCAATGGAGGTATACCTGTGTCTTTTGTTACATAGGGATTACTGATAACAAGTGTTTTCACAGTTGTTTGTGGTTTTAATTCATGTTAATATTAGTGTTTTCATCAAGAAACAGGTTTTTTGAAAGCTCTTCTTCATTTGTGCACTCAAATATATAGGAATATTGGACTAACAGTGAGGTATATTGGTTATTGTGATGGAGAAGCGAAAAGTGATGTAAAAATCATTTCAGGCCATTGTGAATAGCTTTGAATACAATAAATTTATTTTATAATAAATATTGCATATTTTTGATCACCAACAAATCATGAACAATTTGAAAATTGAGAAAACATTTCAAAATTTCTTTGAATCTTTATTTTCACATATCACATGTACCATTTCATTTACATATTTGTTTATTAAGGTTGTAATTAAATTATATGAATATACTTTATCAAAAGGCACCGTAATATTTATGAAACTGGAGTCATATGAAGAAGTCACACTCATTTAAATTTAATATAGCCATTCCTAATTGAATTTGTGAAACAAAGTGCATACAACTTGATAGATTGGCTGATCTTCCCCAAAATACCACAGGTAATAATGTGATGTGCATTCACAATTGCTTCACTTTCATCAATGCACCTAGAACTAGGTAAGCCAAGGAGGTTCCTCGGTGACAGTATATACTTTTGTTCATCCATATCTACACCTTCCGAATTTCTAGAAATAAATTTCAGAAATTAAATCTAATTCGGGCAAAATGGGTTGCAAGCAGTTTATATTCACACAAGAGTGAAGGTTACATAAATGTGCATTATTTTACTACCTCTTACAGATACTGTTTGAAATACTTACTTTATGAAAGGGGAATGTTCATTCTGTCTTTAAAAAGATAAATTTGTAACAAACAGTAGAGAAATCATTAAATAGCAAGAAAAACACAAAGACACAATAGTTTTACTCGTGTAAACAATGCAAGTATACCTCCAACACTAGTTCCAAAATTGACCGCATGGCGGCTTATCACTTAATGTTAATTCCTAGCATCAAAATCCTGGCTTATTTTCCAGGCAACGCATTATATGGTTTAGGTCATATCAAAGGACTTTTTCCATAATTGAAACTACAAAGCTGCTTTCAGAACCCAATTTCCATCATCTGCACCGAAATTAGAACTGGTTGGTCAGTACAAGGGTTACCTTGAAATGAGCCTGCAAAATCTTGTAACAGTAATTCACCTGTTAGAATGAATACGTTTGGCCACTTTTTGCACATGTTTGTCTATTTTGGAGATTGATAGATACACTGAATGCTGCTCTGCAAGATATTTCCCTTATACTAATTCTAATACTAATTTTTTCTTTTTTAACGGCGCATCAACTAGTTGGCTATTAGCGCCGGGCTATCTACAGGTTGCCACCCTTTTATAATGCCAACGGCACGTGGTCGGTCACCCATTCAGGTACTGACCACGCCCGACGTTGCTTAACTTCGGTGATCTACGGGAACCGGTGCATTCAACGTGGCTATGGCCGTTGGCTCTAATACTAATTGTTGACAGTTTTTAGAATCATAACATTTTCGCTTTATTTTAATGTTTCATAAGCTTCCCAGCCAGTATTTCATAAGTTAATGTGTTGTTCAAAAACCATCATTAACTGACACGTTAAACACAGCCTTACTTTAGTGGCTCTGGAAGAAAACTGACAAGTAAAACCTGGTGAAACCACAGTGTCTACCTTAACAGAACAGGCTATCTGACAAATTTTATCAAATGGATTTAACATTTATTATTAATAAATTAATAATCAATCTACTATATATTTGTCAAATACCACTCACTGACCTATCATTGCCCAGCCCAAACCACTCGACAGAAAATTTTGAAATTTTGCATGGAAACTCTCTGTATAACGTAAACACTCGCTAAGGAAGGATTTTTTGATATTCAATTTTTTAAGTATTTTTAGAGGGGTTTGAATTGTTAGTTGGTTAGAGCAGGCAAGCCTAGGCAGCATGCGTTGCTAGGTCAGCTGTTACCATAGTGTATATATTTCATAATATTTTTATTTGCGGTTAATTTTAACTATGGTGGCACACCATGAATTGCTAGAAATAAGTTGTGATTTTGTCCCTCCTTTTGATTTTGTCCCCCCTGATCATAGATTTTACGTTATACCTGGTGATGGTAACTCCTGTTACTGGTAGCCTATGTATAACAGGTTCTCTCTAGGTTATCTGTTTCTTGACACTGGTTTGGAGCGCCCCAATTTCAAGAAACATTATACTTTAATTATTTGTCAATTGATGATTAACTGATAGTATGTCGGGAACCATGTTATAATGTATTCTACAAAATTATGTAGTAGCGTTAATTTTGATGATACATTATTTAACTCAATAAAATAACTACTTATCTGCCGTGATGAAGCACGGGTATTCAACTAGTTATTAATATTTGAATACATCCATGCAAAATGGGCTTCAGTCCAAAATCAGTAGTTTTGAGAAAACCCTTTCTGCATGGAATAATAAAATTAAGACTATGTTTCTATGGCAACTATGTATGTATTGGACTGAAGTCCTTTTAACATAGAAATGTGAAGTTACCTTCAGAGACAATAAATCCATTACTAATTCATATTGGGAAAAAATGGACAGAAGCCCTTTTTGCATGGATCGATTTATTTGTTTAAAATATCTCAGAATATTTTTTAAGTAATTTTTCAATTATTGTCATTGAATTATAACAATTAGATAAACCCGTTACATCAGTTAATAGGTTTTTTTAAAAAATATTGAGCTTACAGAATGCAAATTGCCTATCTATAATTAAAACAATTTTTTTAGAGTAAGTACATCTTAAATTGAACAAATAGGTAGTCTTCTTGTTTGTTTTATTCGATTTATCGTTTTATTACCTTATTATATTCGGCGGCCATTGATTTGGTCAATTTGCACATCATTATTTTTCCTTTAACCCTATCACTTCCGCTCCCGCACTGCAAGCTGAAAAAGACACTATTTTCTCTCTTAAAACTGAATTCTCAGGCTTTTTCATATTCTGGTAGATGTGCCAGTTATCTACTGGATTGCACCTGATGTATGTCTTGCTCCTGTGTTTTCTTTGAGGGCTAAGCTCTAAAATGTGTTTTTTTAGTGAGTAGAAAAATGGGTAGAGTGAATAAAAGCAAGAATCTAACAGGTAGAATCTAGCCCTTAGATGTAGCTCTTCCTCAATACAGAGTGAATAAACAAGAGCTACTTCTAGGTAGCAAGATCTAAGTAAGTTAGTCTCATCTCCTGATAAACTAAGGAAATTGTAAGGGTAGCTGTTGCTAACCCCTAGCTGCAGCTAGGATTCCTACCTCCCTCCCTCATTCCTCTTCCTTCCTGTCAGGGTTTGTTGCTTGTCTCTCACTCTCCTCATCGGGCTGCGCGAGTCTTGTGCAACTGTCAACAAGCATGGGCCCTATTGGGGGGGGGCAGTCCCCTCTGAAATCGGTAAAGATTTGTCAAAAAAAACAACATAAAAATAAATTAAATGAGACCACTTTGGTCAGAAAAAATAATTTATTTTTGGTGCAATATCATTTTAATTGGCTAACTATTCCAAGATCTAGATTGATAATATTCCATGAATAATAATATTCCCCAAATGCTCCCAGCCTCTCCCAAAATTATTTTCTATATACGCCCATGCCGACCTGGATTGGTCACTTTTTATAACTGTATTAGTCAATGATCCTGTGCCAATGGAAAAATCTAAATTACTAGCTGCTATTAAAGAAAGAAAACCTCCTTGGGACAGCATTAGTAATGAATTTTCCATAGGGCAAAAGGTTACTGTTTCACAGTTAAATAAGTAGCTGGGTAACATGAAATCAAGCATAAAGAAGAAAACCGACCAAAAAGCCACCGGCAATAAGCCTATAAAAGTGAAGCAGTAGGCAAAAGATTTTTACAAATTATTGATCAAGGGCAAAAATCCCAGGAAGAATTCAAATGGATTCACCGACAAGCGTCTAACAAGGAAGTAAGAACCCAGCACTGCTTCACAACAAATTGCAAATAAAAAATTGAAAAAGTGCGAAAATGGTTGAGATTTACGATACAGAAGAAAAAAAAACATCCGTCAACTCCAGAACTTCAAAGAATCATTTTACTGCAGGAAATGTAGCTAAATAAAACGTGAAGACGTCCAGGCGCTTATAATACTCCTTTTCCTTACGAACATGCGTAAACGTCGCCATGATTGAGCGAAAAGAAACGACTAACTAAAAAGCTAGCATGACACAGACCAGACTAGCTTTTCCCTTAGCAATTGCTACCCTTAGAACCTAGTCAGAGCTCTATATTCACACCTTCTACCTAGCTGCAGCTAGGAATCGTGATAAACTAAGCCAGTGCTAGGCCTAGCTTCAGCTATCCTTTTTATTCACTCAGCCCTTAGCAATTGTTTGGAAAATACTTAGTTCTAGCAATTGTTAGCTTTTATTCACTCCACCCAATAAAATGCAAATGCCAGTATGTTTCCTTGGACCATGTTTCTAGATATACCAAACAAAAATAAAATACTAGAATTATGAAATCTGCTCAGCGAGGGGCATGCTTCACTAACCATATTAATTTTGCATGGCCCACACCTTGCCTGTGTATTGAATGTAATGGTAAAAAGTTTAAGAAAACAATGAACTTTCAATATATTATTTGTTTTATAAATAGGCTTTTAATTAATTTGCATAAAAAAATAATTTAGTAAACAAATTATCACTGTTGGCTTAAGTTTGTGGACTCGGAGCCATACTTTTGTATGAATCTGAATCCACAGAATTAAGCATAGAGGAGATGAATAGAGTAATATAAATCACTGGATGCGATTACAAGTAATTTCAAAGTTATTGTTTTTTCAGGAAAAAATTCCAAAAGTTTCAAGACAAAAGAATACTAGTTAATTCAGAAGACAGAGGTGTACTGAAGAAAGCCCGAACTGAAGGGTTCCTTCATGAAGCACTTTTAGATCGAAGGAGTAAAATGAAAGCTGACAGATATTGTAAATAGAGAAATAGAATTATACAAGTTATGTTATATTTTGAACTCCCAAAAGTGGTTTTTATATTCTATTCCTAAAAACTTATGTTCATCTATACTTGAAAGTTGTATATGGATTGATCCTCCGTTACTCATACTATTACAAGGACGAATGAGATTAGAAACAGCAATTATTTTTTGACTTTTTATATATATATTTCTAAAATTTCAGAATTGTACTTATTTTAATTAATTGGTTTTATATGTATCAAATTTTATTACTACCAGTTAGTAGTGAAATGCAAATTAATATATAACATAATATTTATATTATGGGTCATTCCATATCAAGTGATCCACAGTTTTTTCCCTCACATTTTTTGATTTTTTTTTTTTAAATTTGGCTCTTCAATAGTACCCCATACGACAATTAAAAATCCAAAATTTTAGAAATTTATCTTTATTAGTTTTCGAGTTATGAAGGTTTAAGTTTTTTAACACATTCACTGCCCCTCAAAATTTTAAAACTTCCTCAGGAGCCAACTACTTTTTTTCTTATTTTCATTAATAAATAGCTAATAGTATAAAGTATAATGAGTTGAAATGCATTTCTAATGACGCTAACATCCGGTTTGAAGCACCGTGCGAAGTCTCACCCCGGTAGCCGGGGCGTGGGCACCAACTCTAGTCTCACATAATTACCTGAAATGGTTCGTATCATTGTCATTGTTGGGAAATCTATTTTAGAAATACCAATAAAGTGATATTTTACTCATGCCCAAGTTAATATAATATGCTTTTATTGTATAAATAAACACACCATGTAGGTGTAATTTATTTTGCATTATTACTTTATTTTCAATTTTCCTAATTTATTAGTGAAACCTGTAACTATTATTCATTATCTACATTCTGCTCCTAAAATCTTACTAACTAACATACTATTCTAATTATTGATTCCTATACTTTTCCTAACAATTCTTACTTACAGTTACTAAATTCCCTAAAGCAGAAACCTAAACTAAGTCCTGGTTGATTTGAGCAATGAGTACAGTAATACACCGCGTTTTCTCTAATTTTCTGTTTTTCCGATCAGTTTTTGCATCTCGTAATTGTTTACCCTTTGTAACCTTTCAGACAAGGTCCCGGCAAATTTGAGGCAGTCCGCCGACTAGTGTTTCTATTGTCGCCAACCTGAAGTCATAGAGGGTCATAGATTTGGCAGGCCCTCTAATGCGTTGTACAAAAATTGTGATTTTAGTAGCATTACTTGAAAAATGAGCAATCTCAATTTTTTTGATTTCTAATTTACGAATCGATTTCTAATTCATCATCAGAGGCATTGAAAATTATGTCATGGATTTCCTCTATTGTGAAAATAAAGCAGTTTTTATTACTCTAAAAAAATAAAATGACTCCTGAACATTCAATAAAAAAAAAAGTAAAATACCTTTTTCTGAACTTTTCCTTTTTAGGGTGATGCCAGAAAATCTTATCAGAATATTTTATAAGTATTTTTCTAAATTCTTTCCTCCATTTTTATAATTTAATGACACAAATACTCATACTTTTGTACCTGAAGGAACAGGGGAGGAGATACTACTTTCTGTTACACTACGATGACTTGTCTGCCCGAAAGTAGGAGACGCTTTCGGGCAGACAAGTCAACACACTAGCTTCACATTCCGTAAATCGATTTTTAGTAAACTGAGAAATATATTATAAAGGTGCAAAACACGACATTAAAACAAATAATTATTTATTTAATTAAATCAGAATTAAAGCAATGGCATCTGTTATAACTGTTATGAAGAGAATTTTTTGTTATGTATATATTAAAAAAAATGACAACCTTAAATAAAATCCATGACCGCTGTTTTTTTCCCACTATGTCCAGACATACTAGGATCTAAAGAACAACGTTCCACAATAATTAACTGCACTGAATAATTATAAAAAGTTTTTACACATTTAATTTATTGTTCCCAACCTCCTTCCTTAATCACTGGACCAATCGATTGGAACCTCTTCCGATCCCTTCTTGAAGAAACCATCAACCTCAATATTTCCCTCAAAACCCCCGAAGACCTAGATATAGCTGTCCAACAATTCACAACCACCATTCAACAATGCGCATGGAAATCCTCCCTTCCAAAACCCCATCATCAACCAATCCCAGCTGAAAGTCCTCTACCCCAATTCCTAAGAGACCTAATAATATCCAAACGTCAAGCACGAGCTCTGTGGCAGAGAACTCGCCATCCCTCTGACCGTCGCTCTTACAATCGATTATGCCGATTAGTAAAGCGACAATTAATCCTTCATCGTTCCGAATCCTTTAATTCCTACCTTTCATCTCTATCAACCTCTGACAAATCCCTTTGGAATGCCACTTGAAAAATCCTTAAATACCATCCCGTATCTCCCCCCCTTCGCCGAGAGGACAGCACGTGGGCCGCCTCCGACGAAGAGAAATCCGAGTTGTTTGCTGATCATCTCAAAAGAACATTTACTCCTCATCCTCCTCCTGATCCGGATTCCTATTTACCCGAATTAGATGATTTCCTACATTGCCCTCTTCCTCTCTCCTTACCACCAAAAGCAGTTAATCCATCTGAAGTTAAATTTCTAATATCCCAACTACCTTCCCGAAAATCCCCTGGTTACGACCTCATCACCTCCAGAATCCTTAAACAGCTCCCAACCAAGGCCATTGTATTCCTCACCTATATCTACAACTGCATCCTCCGAACAACCCATTATCCCATACTCTGGAAATTCTCAGTCGTCATCCTTTTTCCTAAACCAGGTAAACCTCCCAACAATCCTTCCTCCTACCACCCTATCAGTCTTCTCCCAATATTCTCCAAACTATTTGAAAAGATTTTATTAAAGCGCCTACTACCTATCCTAAACTCCCAAAATCTCATCCCATCTCACCAATTCGGATTCCGCTCCCAACATTCCACAGTGCAGCAAGGGTTTCGGGTTGTTGATCTTATCTCCTCATCCCTCGAGCGAAAAGAGTGTTGCACGTCTGCCTTCTTGGATGTAGCTCAAGCATTTGACAGAGTCTGGCATGCAGGCTTACTCTTTAAGCTCAAAACTTTCCTTCCTAGCACCCTTTACCTAATCCTTCGCTCCTATCTCTCAGACAGGTTCTTCCAAGTCCGGCATGGAACAGCCTACTCAGATTATTGCCCTGTAGAAGCGGGAGTTCCTCAGGATAGTGTCCTCGGTCCCATCCTTTACACCCTTTATACAGCTGATATTCCAACACACCCCGACACCCTCCTGGCAACGTACGCAGATGACACGGCCATCCTCTCACCCCACATAAATCCAGATACAGCCTCCCAGAACCTACAAACCCATCTAACTGAAATTGAACAGTGGTGCAAAAAGTGGCGCATCAAAATAAACGTCGAAAAATGTCACCAAATAACCTTTACTCTTCGACGTAAAACCTGTCCTTCCGTTTCCTTTAACGACAATCCGTTACCCATAACCAACACCATCCGATACCTTGGGTTTTATCTTGACTCACGACTAACTTGGAACGCACACATTAAACAAAAACGACAAGAACTCCATCGACGATTCGGACAACTATACAGACTACTAAATCGAACACCCCACTTAACCGTACAGAACAAACTAACTGTCTACAACTCATTATTAAAACCTATATGGACTTACAAAGTAGAACTCTGGGGGACAGCCAAGCATTCCAACATCCACCGAATCCAAACATTTCAATCCAAAATCCTACGTACCATAGTTAATGCTCCTTATTACGTTTCGAATCGCACCCTCCATAATGACCTAAATATTCCTTTTGTCCAAGATATAATCCCTAGCCGCTTCTCATCATTCCATAGTAAATTGATCAATCATCCTAATCCTATAGCCCAATCCTTATCCAGCATCAATCATCCTTCCTCTCCACCAAGACGTCTTAATAGGAAGTGGCCCCGGGATCTGCTTAGGTAGTGAAGTGTCGTGCAGTGACCAACAATCAGAACTAATGTAATTATGAGAGTGATATCAATGGATATTTTCTCTCCTCATGAAATCACAGGCCACGTCTTACCCGTCTCCAATCCTCCCTGCTAGTCGCAGGGTGTGGTTGGATGATGTCCGGTGACTCCAGGTCATCCTAGAATCCTTCCTAAGGAAGGTATTCGGTTGACAACTAGTGGCACCTGAGGCGTGGTCAAGCTACCTATATCAAATTACAAAATACACATAATTGTAGAATGTAATACTTCTGTAAATAAATAAAAAGTTGAAAGAAATTTATTGTTATTGGATACTCACGTAAATTTTGAAGAAATTGTCGAAAAAAAGTAATTTCTTCAAGAACCAATGACATTCCCTCAAGACTTGCTCACTTAGCAAAGCCCAGAAGCAATCTAAACCCTTCTGCGAGGTGCCCAGCCTGTGCTAGAGCAATAAAACGGGAGGTAGTCGGAGACCCCGGGAGCAGGGGCGAGGGCACCTGGGGAAGTTATAGCTCGCCCCGGCTCCCGGGGCGTGGGCAGTGAACGCGTTAATTAAAAAAGCACATTTGTTGACAGACACTTGATCATAAAATGTACCATAACTCCCAAACGAAATTAGCTAGAGAGGTGTGGTAAAAAGCATTCGTTAGTGCATTAAAAGCTGATTAAAATTATATATATCATGACATATTTATGAAAATTGAAATTATAAGATAATTTTTAAAATTTAAATTTCTCTTAAAACGTATGTTTAAAAATTTTCAAAAAATTTGTAATTTTTCTTTGATATTTTATCTCAGTTTTGTGTAAATTTCAAGTTGGGATCTCAATGGGATCATATTTATTTTAATTAGTAACTTTAATAAACAATAATAATATTTATTTAAAAAAATATTTACAAATAAATAACTTTTGAAGCCACTCAATGTGAGCGAGATCATGAGCTTTAAACAAAACACAATACTATTTTTTCTCCAAAAGAATACACGAATCATAATAACTGTAAAGCTGAAGAATAAATATAGTTTCATCCATATTTATCTCAGCTACTCGAAGCTTCTGGATCATACTTTCGACAGATTCAAGGAGAGTTCTCTCAGGGGGAGTCAAAAATTCATCCATCTGGAAATAATAAGCTATATTATAAACAAAGTTGAATTACTTTAACAACTAATTATTATTATTTTGTTGTGCCCAGCAGTTTCATGCACCAGTGCAGGCAAAAGTAAAAAAAGAAACAGATAATGAAATTTTATTATTTGTGTATTTTTGTTTCTTTGTACGGTGTAAAAGTAATGTAGTCTTGAGTAATCATTTATGATTGAAGGAATTTATTACAATAAGTATATTTTGTTATCGGTGCTGGAATTTTTTAACACTGTCCCTAAAGTCTTGCCATTTCTGAGTTGTCGGTAAGTAGTATGCATTTTAAATGGTTTTAAGAATTCTGTTTTAGGTATTATGGGGCTTCGTTATCTAGTAAGTATATTCGAATAGTAGTGTGTTCTCTGCTAAAGTGTCATGACAAGTAGGATTTAGTGACTGGAGTGACTTTCTTGTCAGTATTTACGCAATCAGGGTATATATTTGTAGAATTGCTTGAGTAATGGCTATAATATATATTTGGATGTTTGTTGATGGAATAATCTTGTATTTCTGTATATGAATATATGTCTGTAAATATTTATTTATTAGTATTTTTTATAACTTATTGTACAATGAAGGGTCATAAATGTGGTTTAGTTCATCTTTGCCGTATTAGTCAGATAGTTCAAAAAATATTAATATTTCATATAGATAAATGTACATTAATAATAATTCCATACCACTTGCTGTATATAGGCTTCATCGTTGCCTTGTTCTCGCATGCTAGCAGCGAGTAAATTTATTTTTTCAAACTTTTCTATTAACCTAATATTCTCATTCTTTTCATGTGATGCCCGGGTCAGTGTATTGCAGATTGTTTTGAAGCACATATCAAGCACAACCTGGCAAACCTGAAAATACAACACTGCATATCAATGGGAAGAATAAGAATATTGTAATTGTGTATTGGAAAGTGACCAAATTTTAACATTTGGTTTCTCCAACTACATATATTGTGCAGAAATATTTTAGTGATCTGTATTTAGGCATTGAGTAACATCTAGGAGAAAATTAGAATGCTGGAGAAAACTTAAGGGTGCGCATACACGGTGAAGAATATTTCAAGATTTGGACTGCGCAGTCCAGTAGAATGAAAAAACCCATAGATTAACTGTACAGTCCAATGAGGCCGGGACTGTGCAGGCCAGGCCTGACGTGTCTGGACAAGAGGATATGTGCTTGTGCACAGAGAGTGGGTCTACTGTAACTGGACTATGCAGTCCCTGCCCTGAGGTTTATTAATTTATCATGTGTGTACTAGATCTAAACAGTCCAAACCTTGAGACCAAACTGTGCAGTCTCGGCCTTGAGATTTGAACTGAACCTGCATGGCCACCTTAAGGATGAAGAAACTGCCCCACTGGTGAGAAATTTGAGGAGTGGAGATCAGTGTAAATCATAATAATTTCTCTAGATTAAGTGGTATTGCTGGAGGTTAAAATAAAACATAGATAAAATTGTGAGAAGAGCACTCAAACGTATTAAAAAAACATAATTTTAGATTTGTTTGTTATAGGAAAGGATTTTTTATTTAGTGCCTACTTCCTTCCTTTATTTTCTTACCAAATTTTAAAATAAATCAAATGTAATTTTTATTTAACATTTTAAAAAAGTAAAACAAAATATCTTGAATTGAACATAAGATATAAATGCTTTGAAAGTAAAGCAGGCTAAGTATGCTTAATTAGCATATTTTGAAAAATAAACACAACAGTAGTTTTCATAGATGTCTTTACCTGATTAAAATTTATATGAAATAAATAGAAGTTCTTAACTGGGCCAACAGAAACCGATTTCTTTAATTCATGCATGTGGAGGAAGCTTTCCTGCAACAGCCTGTATGTTAGCTGTTTTGCCTCTTTGTCTGGAATCATTGCTATTTTCTGGAGCTGCTCCTGATCCAGGTACACTCTGTTCCTCACCAACCTGGATCAGCAAAACACATATATGACAGTGAATGTATATTTTTTAGTTGTGTAAGACAGTGAATAGAAAAACTGAATTAATCGATAGAAGGTGCTTCCAGTTAGTTTAACTTAAAATATTACCATGCTAGTCAGGAGGAACTCATAAGTCTAATAGCATGCTTCGGCTAAAATAATAAATGTTCAGTGTTCTTTTGACAACTTCAATAAGTAAATAGGTAAACATTTGCAAATACTTATGAGGATCATTGAGTGCTCAAGAAAAAGGCAGAAAGAAAAAAAATCTTTTTGCGTTGTGAAATATGTCTTTAACAAGAATTTAATTAACTAGATAATTTGATTTTTTATAGGCCCACCTCCTATAAAACAACATTAAAGTTTAAAATTACTTTACTATACTATTTGGTTTTTCATTCTTTATTAGAATAGAAGACATTTAAATGTTTTTTATTACAACTAGCTTCACCACAAGGCTTTGCTCATAGATAGTGGAAAAATCAGCCATTAAAAGTACTAAAACACTGAACAAAAAAAAAAAAAAACACACACATATTAAAAAAAATATATCAAGTGTTCACAATAGACATACCTAAAGATTCTTGCAGCTTTATGTCCAAATCTACATTCAACTATGCTGGCGACTGTAGAAGAAGCTAAACTATTCAAAGCTGATACAAAGTTGATATGAACTGATGCACTTGTTCCCTCCGATGATCTCTTGATAAAATTACACGAATCATCTTCTATAAATGTAAAGAAGACATTTTATACAGAGGTCACCATTTGTACTTTTTGTTTACCATTTTCTCCAGCACTTGCTAATTAGAGAAATTTATTTAAACCCCTTTTATATTTTCTTGAAAGTCATCACTTCTTTAGTGTGGAAGAAAAGTCACAACTCTTAACAGGGCTTGAAACTAGAATCCTGTAGCATGACTGGGAAAGGTTTTGCTTTAACTCACTATCCTAATAAATCTTTAAAAATGAATAAAATTCTCAATTATAAAAGATACTGATTTTATAAATGAATAAATGGCTTTTAGTTTCAGAATGAGAAACCTTCTTTTCTTCCAAATATTGAAACAAATGGTGGTTTCATAGATAGGTCTACAACTACTAATAGTGCATACACAGTAAACACTACTATAGTGGTATTTAAATTCCCCGCTGCACCAGGATGTCAGCGCTAATGGCTGAGATGTCCATGCGCCATAAAAATAAATAAATAACATTCTTGCATGTGTTTCCATGTGAAGAATATTGGAAACAAAGATAATATATATTTGGCTTTACAAAAAAATATTTTAATCTCAGTAATCTTACCCAATATTTTCAAATACTGTTCTAAATATTGTATGAGATATGGGTCACTTTTTTCTTTCTCTAGAGTGTCACGTAGTTCGACAACAGGTACAGGATTGCTCTGTGTTGCCCATGCATCTGTACGGATATATATCAATCTCAAGAGAACTTCCATGAGTTTCCCTGCATGTTTGTCAAATCGTAGCTTAGTCGAATTGATCATTATTTCATCTCTGAAAAACAAAGTATAAAATATTTCTACCTTGCTAAAATTAAGATATAGAAATCCATTATTTTTTTAAAATATAAAAAATGTACTTATATGCAAGATAACCAAGACAAGCTTACAAATTTTCTAATAGCATTTTAATTTAATTTAAATTTTAACGTCCATTTATCATTAACTAAGATAATAGCATTTTAATTTAATTTAAATTTTAATGTCCATTTATCATTAACTAAGATAATAGCATTTTAATTTAATTTAAATTTTAACGTCCATTTATCATTAACTAAGATTTTAATTTAATTAAATATTAGGTTTGATAGGATTAAAAAGCGAAGAGTATGACAGTACTATAGAGTTGTAGGAAACATTCATAGAGAAATTAAGAAAAATAAAGATTTGCTCGAGGTCTAAAATTTATTTATATGAATTAAATACAATTACCGCCATGTGTGATTACCCTATCCTAATGGCTTGAGAGGTCCATAATCCATTTTTTAGAAAAATCACTGCCTTTATTATTATTATTGCGTCTTCATCTGTAGCGTAGGATTTCTGCTGCAGAAAATTTTGGAGGGAACAAAAAATGCCACTATGGTAACCCAAGTGTTTTCATAAAGATTCAATTTTTCCTTGCCAATCACTGCTTCATAAAAGGGTCCTCAATGGTGCTAATGATTCTAACATTGGTAGGCCTCAAAAAAAAAAAAAAAAAAAAAAAAAAAGAAAATGGATCCTATTACAAGGAGTGTAATATGTGGATTGTTTGCAACAACAGCCATGAAGGGTATCCCCATGGTCAAGTGGCTAACGCCACTCGTCGGAAGACGAGGGTTCGAGTCCCACCAGCAGTAGTGATTCTTCACAGAGGGGGAGATTTCTGGGCCAGTTGAGAAAATTGCCAGCTTCACCGTGGAAGTCGGTGCTAATGGCCCAGATGTTGATGCGCCATAAAAAAAAACAAAAAAAAAAAAAAAAAAACAGCCGTGATATTCTCCATATCGATCATTGAATCTTTCCTGGCACGGTCATCCAGATTGAAATCTTCAGACCTGATTGAACTATAATGTGAAAACGAGTTTTAAACAGTGCTCTCATCACACTACAGCAGGAATCTTCTTTGCAGTTTGGGCTGCGTTTTTTCTTATAATAAAAAACGAAAGCACAATGCGTTTTAAATTGGCTCTTTTGTTGGTATCTTAAGTTAGCATAAACTAGACATAATGCTCCTTGATAAAGACTAATTACGAAAGTAAACCCCGATAATATATCGAGGATTAATGGCACATAAACTAAGAAAGAAAATTATTTATTTATTTATTTTGTTAATGCTCAGCCTCTATGGCGAAAAGCATATAATCCTCAGTGTGAGCCGATGTAGGTGCTGCAACAATCGATGCCACTCCAAAAAATCATCCATGTGAGTAGGTGTAAATGAGAAATACAAGAAATAATTATATACATACATATCTATAAAAAAAAGAAATAAAATAAACATTTTGTTATTAAAAGGAGATGGTAATAAAATGTAAAGCATAAATCATTCTGTATCGCTGTGATTTTATTGTAAGAAGAAGTGAATTGGAATTCTTATGATTATGTGACCATTTGCCCCAGGTTGTATGTGAAGTCTATATTTTGTCGAAAATGTTATTGTTTTTCAAATAGGTCAGTATTGTATCAATGTGTTGGCTGCCTTCAGAAAGTATATCTGTCAGGTCATGTGGAATGTCCAAGTTAGTCCGTAACCAACAGTCTGTTAATATATGTTTTACAGTAAGGTCTGTGTTACAATGTTTACATTTTGGTTTGTCAGTCTTTGTCATCAGGTACTCATGGGTTATGCGTGTATGGCCGATTCTTAGCCTCGCAAAGACTGCTTCTTCTCGGCGTGAATTCCTGTACGAT
Organism: Gonocerus acuteangulatus; assembly: GCA_946811695.1. Taxonomy (NCBI): domain Eukaryota; kingdom Metazoa; phylum Arthropoda; class Insecta; order Hemiptera; family Coreidae; genus Gonocerus; species Gonocerus acuteangulatus. The sequence goes on from OX328125.1 coordinate 70,875,254, forward strand.
GATGACCAGTCCGAAATAGTGCGTTTAATAGTCCGTAGTTTATTGTCAGTCTCAGTATGCCAGTCAAGTCGCCATTTGTCTAGTATAATTTTGCTGGTATGTCTAGTAATGTCATTGTGAAATAAATCAAATTGTTGGTACGTCTGTTCTTCTGTCACAAGTCGAGCATGTTTATCAGCAGTTGTGTTTTGACCAAGGTCTTGATGTCCAGGCAGCCAAGATAGTGTTATATGTTTCTGTCGTGTCTGTAAGTCATGGAATTTATCTTTTATTTCAGTACATAGTGGGTGGGTTGTGTACAGGTTCTGGAGGCATTGTAGTGAACTCAATGAGTTGCTTTATATAATAATGTGTTTATGTTGTGTAGATGGAATATTTTTGAGTGCAAGTAGGATGGCATATAATTCTGCCCCTAATATGTTTAAATATGGGGTCAGCTTCTGGGCATAAATATCTTCTTGCATAACTGCTGCCGAGCCAACTCCGCTTTCAGATTTTGATCCATCAGTGAATCTTTAGGCAGTTGTCGTGTTGTTTGGAGTATTCTGTGAAACGTTGTGTATGTAGTAATGTTGACATTGGGTCCTTTTTATGATACTTTGTAAGAGTTAAGTCTATGTTATAGTTTCGTATTGTCCAAGGTGGGTTCAAAGTTTGTCGGTGAGTTGTAACGTTGTAGTTTCTCAAGACAAACAGTTCTTCCATTTCAAGAAATCTTACAATAAAAGGTCGGACATGACTTCTCCGTTGTTCATACTTATAAAGATTGCGATTACTCAGGATATCACTTGTGCAAGCTTCATTAGGCAGTGATCGAAGTTTGTAATAATATGCTGCTGATAATACTGCTCTCCTGTAAGATAGAGGAGGTTCGACGGCTTCTGCCTACAAGCTGATCACTGGACTAGATCTGAAAGCACCTAGAGATAATCGTAAACCAGTGTTATGTATTGGATTGAGCATGTTTAGTGTAGTGGGCCTGGCAGACGAGTAAGCTACGCATCCGTAACCCAAAAGAGACCTGGTATAACTTCGATAGACGTTTAGCAATACTTTCCTGTCAGCACCCCACCTGGTATTACTCAAAACTCTCAAAAGATGTAACGATTTCTTACATTTTTGAATGAGTTCCTTGAAGTGGGGTACCCACGTGAGTCGTTTGTCAAATAGTAAACCCAAGAATTTTAGTGCGTTTGTTTGTGGGATTTGTGTATTGTACAGATGTAAATGATAGTTGGTATTGCGTTTCTTTCGTGTAAATAAAATAGACTTTGTTTTGTGAGTCGAGAATGTCAGTCCTGTTAGATCCGTCCAGCGTTCGAGTGATTGTATATTCTCCTGTATTCTGTTTTCAGAGGCTTCTGCAGTCTTGGATGAATGGATTATTAGTAGATCGTCAACATATAAACAGTACTGTACATCGGGAGGAATGTGATCCCTAACCGAATCCATGGCAATGAGAAACAGCGTTGTACTCAATATACTCCCTTGAGGAATGCCCATTTCTTGTTTATAGACATCTGAGAGGCAAGTTCCATTTCTGACTCTGAATGTTCTATTCGAAAGGAAACCCTTGATAAATTCAAATGATTTCCCGCGAATACCCCATTCATAGAGTTTAGAAATAACTCTTATTTGCCAAACTGTGTCGAAGGCTTTGTTTATATCAAAGGACACCGCTAACGTGACCTTATTATCGATAAACGAATCTATGATGTAAGACTCAAGTCGAACTAAATGGTCCAGCGTAGAGCGCCTTGCTCTGAAACCACACTGATATGGCGAGAGTAGGCTCTTCGATTCAAGGTACCACATTAACCTCCTGTTTAGCATCTTCTCGAATACTTTGCAGACACAGCTGGTGAGTGATATCGGTCTGTAATTTGCAACCTCAGATTTATCTTTGTTAGGTTTGAGTATAGGAATATCGATGCTAGTAGTCCAACATTCAGGGATTTGACCCGAGTTGTATACTGAGTTCATAAGCCGAAGTAGTTCTTTAAGGCAACTGTTGGGGAGGTGTCTTATCATATTGTATGTAATTCTGTCTGGTCCGTGTGAGCTTTCTTTTGAGTTAGCTAGTGCGTGATGAAGTTCTTCAATAGTAAATGGTTCGTCTAGTAGGTATGTGTCTCTTTGTGGGTTTAAAATGGTCAAATGATTTTGCAAATTGTCAGTATAGTTGTGTTCAGGAGTCCTTGAAATTTCACTGAAATGTTTTGCTATAGTGTTGGCTATGTTGTTAGAGTCAGTCAGAATTGAGTCATGTACTTTAAGACCACTTATTGGTGTTCGATATTTTCTGTTTGTTATTTTTCGAATATTGTTCCATACCGTACTTAGTGGTGTATTTTTGTTTAATGACGTCAAGAAGTCTTGCCAGCATTGTCTTTTGCTTTCAATAATTACGTTTCGACAGATAGCTTTGGCTTTTTTTAACTTTATGAGGAACTCAGTAGTAGGGTTTCTCCTGAATTTGTTAAGAGCAGTACGTTTTTCCTTGACTGCCTTTTTGCATCATTCGTTCCACCAAGGGACAGGGATGTGTTTCTTTACTGTCTTGGTTTTTGGAATCGTGGTTTCAGCAGCTGTAATAACTAATTCGTTAAAGTCCTGTATTGTGTCTATGTTTAAGGAGTTAAGTCTGTTCAGTATGTGTTGCTGGTATTTTGTCCAATCTGCTTTCTTAGTATTGAATCTTAAAGGTACCTGGAACGGTGGAGGAAAGCTTTGTAGTCCTATTGCTATTGGGAAGTGGTCGCTATTGTAAAGGTCTTTCTTTACTTCCCATTTGAAGCGTACAAGGATGTCAGGTGAGCATGTTGTGACATCGATATTTGAAAAAGTCCCTGTTCGTGAGCACAAATGAGTAGGAGAATTATCATTAAGGGGGATTAAGTCATAACTGTCCAACACATTTTCAATAATTCTTCCTCTTGTATTAGTAATATGTGAGTTCCATAGTGTACTAAGTGCGTTGAAGTCTCCGAGAAATATTAAAGGTCGAGGAAGTTGCATTAATAAGTCCTGTAAGTCAGTAGGGTCAACTCTATCACTTGGTGGAAGATAGATATTGCAAATGGTCATTCTAAAGGGAGCGTAGACAGTACAAGCTAACGCCTGCAATGTACTTCTGATTCGGATAGGTTCACTATAGACCGTATCTTTGACGAATATAGCGACGCCTCCTGAAGCCTTTCCTCCCAATGTATAATCATGTTTATATGATGAATATCCTAATAGTGAAGTGTTTCTGTCTGCTAATAAATGTGTTTCTTGTAGTGCTAGTATTTGGTATTGGTTTGATCTCACTAGGTGCTTTAGATCATCTATGTGCCTTTGCAAACCGTTCATATTCCATTGTAGTAATTCAAACTTTGTGTCTGTCATTATTAACAAGGAATATATTTACATGAACATGTAATCTATTCGTATAATTATTTAAAAAGATCACATAGCATAGAAAAACGTATTGGATAGAGGAGTTTTCAATATGAATTGATAATATGTTCATCCGAAATTTGTACCAGATAGAGAATGTTTCTGTTTGTAACTCACCTATGAAGAATGTTATCTTAGGTACTCGAGTCATATACGACCTAAAAACTGTCAATGTTTTAAGATGAACGTATATAAATGAGAGAGCAGGTGAAATGCTGAAAATACGAGTATACATAGGACACATTGGTAAAAAATTACATTCTTTCGAAATAAAGTCAACATTATAGCCGAAATAAGATTTTAGATAGTTTAGAGGCAAAAGTTGATCTATTAGGAAACTTTTGCACATAATTAATTTCATGGAAACCCCAGGAAGACGAATATTTAAATACTTGATGGGTATATTAGTTAATTTTAACTCGTTTCTGCAGTCATATGTAAATAATTTACAAGATTTATTTAGGTGGTATTCAAATGTGGTTAATTGATAGAATAATATAACGAATAAGGTTATAATTGACACAAAGGAGATAGTCATGTTCACGCCATCAACAGACGACACGAACTGATATTCTTTATACCTAATAACAAATAAAGAAAGAGAAAGGAATGCAGAATGAAAACAATTGAGAAAGATTGAGTAGTAAATAGTTGTAACCTCATTGATCTGTGTCTTATTAGTAATAATTCCTGGATCAAACATTAGGATATTTTACTACTACTTATTCTTTTGTTGGCTCGATCTCAAACGAACTTTTTCATTCTCTGTTGCTACCTTAGACTTAATACTCACAGATGTTTTGGAATTTGCATGACTCGGTGCATCACCTAGATCAACCCCCAAAGAGGTATTTATGTATTTATCTGCAGAGCAGGATTTCCTCGAGCCCTTGGGTGTCTGTACTTCCTCGGGAATGTCTTCTTTTAATATCTTCTTTTTTGGCGCTCGCTCTTCTTGCGTCAAGAGTTTGGAATTTTCAGGAGTTTTGTCTGAAGTAGTAGTAGGTAATTCCTTCTTCTTCTTTTCTCCCAAAATCTTTGATGTAATTATTAGAAGTTGCTCCTGTAACGATCTGAGTTGTTCCTTTATGAGCTCCAGTTCTTCATTTATTGGTGTTGAGGTCGAGACTCGTTCCATTGACTCCTTTACCCTTCCTGCATAAGAAGTCAGAGAGGAACTTGCGATTCTCTTCCTAGCTTCTGCATATGATAGCTTTTCGAGCACCATCTTCTTCAAGATCTGGGTCTCCCTGAGAAATATCGGGCATTGTCTGTCATAGGCTGGATGGGCTCCTTTGCAGTTAGTACAGAATGTTCTAGTGCAAGATCCTTCATGCTTGATTTCAGCACATGTTCTGCAAATTTCATGTTTTTTGCAACCTTTGCTTGTATGATTGAAGCCCCAGCACTTAAAGCAGGTCAGTGGAGAAGGAATATATTCCTTCAAAGGCATTATCATATAACCAATTTTGATTCTTTCTGGGAGCACTTTCTTGTTAAATGTGGCCACGAACAGTATCTTTTGAGTATTCCTAGTCTTAAATCTTCTTAAATGTGTCACATTCTGTCCTTTTAGTTCTTTAAGAATAGTCTCATCGTGTAAATGTACGATTTCGTCACAAGAAAAGATTCCTCGTGAGAAATTCAAAGATTTTTGTGGACTAACAACAATGCTTGTACCAAAAAAGGATCTTTCATCACACAATTTCTTTGCTACACTTCTTTCTGGGCAACTGATTAGCAGGGTTCCTGACTTCTTAATTTTTGACACACCTATATTTTTCCCAAATGTCTTAAGCCACCTTTCTACAACGAAAGGGCTTACTGTATTAAAAGATTGTTCTTTTTTTTCCATTTTCCCCAACCACGGTACCATACCTTGGTGATGACCCTATCTAGGCGAGCAGGTGTTGGGGCTTGCGTGCTTCTAGGAACCTTGGTGCTATGTCAGCTCAGGTTCAACCATGCTGAACAGGACCTAGGGGAGAAGCCAGACGAAAGTGGTACCATGGGTGGTGGTGTTTTTTTTTTTTTTTTTTTTTTTTTTTTTTCAGAAAACACCCAATCCTAAGGTTGCGGCAGCCTATGCTGAGAGGATGGATGGCACAGGGTGAATAAACATGACGTGCATCGAGTAGGTAACCCCTTGGGGCACCGGGCGACCCCCCATTGTAAGTAGCCTTCCTGTGGCATGCGGGGCTCTGTTGCAGGCGACGGTTTTTATCCCTTGCTTCTCGTGGGAATTAAAATGCCAAAAAAACATAAAAATAAATCTAATTTACCTGATCCTGTGGGGGCTTCGGCACCGACAGAGCAAATTGATGAAACAAATGACACTAATGAAACTACCGAGGTGACTAACGTACTCGACAATCCACTAACACCTGCCACAGATACAGAATCCCTTTCGGATTTAGTTAGAGAGGTAGGGGACTTGGTCATGGGTTCTCCCGGGCCGTCAACATCTGTTGAAGAAGAAAAAGACTCTGCACCAGGGAAGAAACTCTCAGGTGCACAGAGAAGAAGACTGAAGAAGGCTCTGGCTCTTGCTGATGATAAGGCGGAACCTGGGACCTCTGGAGGAAAGCGCAGGAACGAAGAAGGCTCTAACACTCCCTCACCTGTGGTAAAGAAGAGGCAGAAGATGATGATAAGACCGGTGAGCTATGCCGGAATTGCATCAGACTTCAAGCTGGCACTTATCCCGACGGAGTACCCCGAGAGTGGTTTCACCATGGATCACTACAGGGCACTGAACGATGTAGTAATCAAACGGATGGATGATTACTACAGAGATAATGAGACTAGCATCGAGATTGAGATCGATGGAATCTACATGGAAGGGGGAGCCATTGTAGTGAACAGTCTTGATGGTGAATCAAAGGAATGGCTCAAAAAATACATGCCTGGGGTGGACCTAGGTGAGCACAAGATCAGAACGGCAGAATTGTGCGAACTGACACCGATGGTACGAGCTCGTATGTTTGTGCCTGGAGGAAAGGTTGACAGCCAAGACCTATTGAGGAGGATCGGCTGCCAGAACAAGTGCAATACCAAGAGCTGGATTGTTCTGGATCAGCAGAAGAGCGATCTGGCAGCGTCACGGTGAAGCTGCCAGAGCACGACCTGGGCGCAATTCAGGAGAGGAGGAACGGACGTCTTGGATACGGTGTATTCAAGATCGTGCTGCAGCCCCTGCTGAAGAAAAAGAAGGAGATAGACACGGCCATGGAGGAAGACACCCCAGCCGCTCAGGACGGGGAGAAGGAAACAGAGGAGACTAAGCCGCCGGTGGTGGAGCCGAAGTCTTCAGTGGAAGTGTGTCCGGACGGTAGGGCGGAAAGCTGTGGGCAACGGGAGGTTTCTAGGCTGGAGGTTGTGGGTCCTTGTGGCCCCTCCCCCGCAGAGCCTGGAAGCGAGCCTCTCCGAACCTCCAGTGGGAAGCCCACTGTGTCGGAGACCTTACGCTGATGACGATAAAGCTACTGCAGGTCAATCTGCACCACTGCAAAGCGGCTACTGGTTTGCTTGAGCAGTATGCACGAGGTAAGGGTTTAGATCTTATCCTTATACAAGAACCATATGTTTTTAAAGGACAGGTACGGGGTTTGGGATGGAAAGGCTACAGTAATATTTCAGGGCACGAGCCGAATCCCAGGGCCTGTATTGTGTTCAAAAATGGACTTAATGTTTTTCCTTTATGGCAATTCTGTTACAGAGACCTGTGTGTAGCAAGCTTTACTGCTCGTCTGGGAGGTGTGCTGAGGGAAGTGGTGGTGGCCTCGGCCTACCTCCCATACGAGCAGTGCAATCCACCTGGAGAGAGAATGCGAAACGCCGTGGAACACTGTAGGAGGAGAGGACTGCAGTGTCTGGTAGGATGCGACGCAAATGCACACCACACAATCTGGGGAAGTACTAATTGTAATCCTAGAGGTGAGTTACTATTAGAATATATTATGAATAATGACTTGCACGTTGTCAATAAAGGTAATGAGCCAACCTTCATAAATAAGAATAGGAGGGAAGTCATTGATATTACCCTTGCTACTAGGTGGTTAACAACGGTGATCAGGAACTGGAGGGTAGAGGAGGAAGTTTCGGGTTCGGATCACAGGTATATCACATATAGGTTAGACGGGGAAGGGCCTGTAGCTCTTACCCTAAGAAATCCAAGATACACTGACTGGGATCGGTATAGGGAAATTCTAGCCTGTAGGATGGATAGCTGTCCACAGAGGGTTAACACTTGTCTTGAACTAGAGGTTATGAACAATTTTCTCACGGAAGCTGTTATCAAGGCGTATGAGGATAGCTGCGTTGGGAAGGTTCAGAACAATAATAGCAATTCCACATGGTGGAACAAAGACCTATCACAGCTCCGGAGGGAGACGAGAAGACTCTTTAATAAGGCTAAAAGGAATGGGTCCTGGGAGGAGTACAGGAAGAAAATGGCACAGTACACAGCTGCCGTGAGGAAAGCGAAGAGAGAGGCCTGGAGGAAATTCTGCTCTGAGGTGGGATGTATAGCGGAATACTCAAGACTCCACAAGATACTCGCGAAAAGTCTCACGAAAAATATGGGGACTGTGAAGAAAGAAGAGGGTTTCACGGAGTCAGCCGAGGAATCCCTGGACTACATACTTGCAACACACTTTCCTGACAGCGAGCTGGTTAATCCGGATGACAATGATTGTCCAGTCAGGAGAGGTAAACCGGAGGTATGGAAACGTGGAAAGGAGGTAGTGAGAGCGGCTCACGTCAGATGGGCCATCAGGACCTTCAGTCCATACAAATCACCGGGAATAGATGGGATCTATCCTGCCTTTTTGCAACAAGGGATGGAGATACTTTTATCAGCACTTATTACGCTCTTCAGAAGTAGCCTTGTACTAGGCTACATACCACGGAACTGGAGAGTAGCCAGACTATGCTTTATCCCCAAACCAGGAAGAGCGTCACACCTGTATGCAAAGGACTACAGGCCGATATGTCTATCATCTTTCTTACTCAAAACACTAGAGAAGATCATAGACAGGCACATCAGGGATTCTGCGCTAAGACATAATCCTCTTGACAAGCAACAGTACGCATATCAGACAGGCAAATCGTGCGAATTAGCACTACATGATCTGGTGTGCAAGCTGGAGAGGACTGTACAGTACAAGGAGACAGCACTATGTGCATTTCTAGACGTGGAGGGAGCTTTTGATAAAACTCCCATCGCAGCGGTAAGAGACGCCATGGTCAGCAGGAAAGTAGATGAATTCATAACAGACTGGACGGTAACCCTTTTGAGAGACCGTACCATAAGACTGTTAGAGGGAACTTACTGCAAACATATCAAACCAAGGACAGGCTGCCCCCAGGGGGGAGTCTTATCACCTCTGTTGTGGTGTATGGTGGTAGATACACTGCTGACAAGACTCAAGGATCAGGGATTTAACGTACAGGCGTATGCTGATGGCCTGGTGATTACAGTGGCGGGGAAGGTATTACCAACTCTAGCTGAACTGCTCGATGCAGCACTACGCATTGTGGACGAATGGTGCAGGGATAAACATCTTAAGATTAACCCGCAGAAGATTACACTGGTACCCTTCACAACAAGAAGGAAAGTGGAGGGACTAGGCACACCGAGGCTTGCAGGCAGCAATTTAAGTTATTCCAGTACAGTAAAATACTTAGGAGTCACCTTGGACTCGAAACTTAACTGGAAGGAGCACATCCACAACACAGCCAACAAGGCCACACGGACCCTGTGGGCATGCAGGAGAGTTGTTGGGAACAACTGGGGCATAACCCCCAAGGCTATGCATTGGATTTACACTACGATTGTGAGACCGATAATTACGTATGGTGCAATAGTGTGGTGGCATCGCTGCGACACTACAATCAATAAGAGAATACTAGGCTCCCCTCAAAGGATGGCTTGCCTGATGATTACAGGCGCAATGGGCTCCACCCCCACGGGGGCTATGGAGATCCTGCTTAACCTAAGGCCAATAGAGATTTTTATTGAAGAAACGGCTAGACATACGGCATATAGGTTTAGTATATTGGGACAGAAACCATGTCCAACGTTTAGTGCACACTGTGATATTATCCGGAGGAATCTGCAGGAACCAGTTCTCTGCATGCCTTCGGACTACCAAGACCAGATAACCTTCAACTCAAATTTTGTTACAATAATCAAAACAAGAGAGGAGGCGATGGGACATAAAATGATACAAAGCCGGGTAGACAGCTTTGGATTTACCGACGGCTCGAAAACTGAACTAGGTACAGGAGCAGGGGTGTGGATTCAGGATACCACACACAGTCTCAACATACCACTTGGCAATTATGCTACAGTGTTTCAAGCTGAGGTATTGGCCATTAATATGTGTGCGGACATCATGAACAGCGGAAGCCCTAGAGACAAACGCTTTACAATATTCTCGGACAGCCAAGCCGCTATAAGGGCATTAGCTGCAAACAGAATAAAATCTAAGGTCGTACAGGAGTGTAAGGATAGCCTGAATAATCTAGGCAGGAAAAACGGGGTCAAACTAGAGTGGGTACCAGGGCACTCTGGCATACCTGGGAATGAGAAGGCTGATGAATTGGCTAATATAGGTGCATCCATGACACCTTTTTCACCAGAACCAATATGTGGAATTGCACCGGCTGTTGCCAGATTGAGCATCCGTAGGTGGGCTGAAGCTGAACACAAGAGGAAATGGAGCAGAAGTGCTACCCAGAGACAGGCGAAGAAATTTTTGGTCTTTGCGGATAAGAAAAGAACGGATTCACTGCTTAATCTATGTAGAAGCAAGGTGAAACTACTGACAGCCCTACTTACAGGGCACTGCAAACTACGGAGACACCTCTACTCCATGGGACTCTCCAATACAACATGGTGCAGATTGTGCTCTGAGGACGACGAGACCCCATACCATATTGTATGCAGATGCACGACGCTGGCAGCCAAGAGGTATTTGCACTTTGGGACGGCGATAATTGATGATCCAAGGAGGATACCGGAGCTGAACATCACAACGTTAAGGAAGTTCATCTCTGATACGGGTCTGGCATTGTAACAGAACGACACGTCAGGTGGCACAATAGGTCTTATAGGCCTCGGTGCGCCTCCCCGGTTAGCCGGGCACCTTGTCTCTAAAATCTAATCTAAAAAATCTTTTTCCATTTTTATGACAAGATACCTGATGTTTTCTAGTTCGGTCTGTGTGGTCATGTTTATGGATTTATTGCTTCCAGCAGTTTCAAATTCTTGGCTTGAGAAGTTCTTGCTGATGTTCTCCCTTACTTCTGTCATTTATTTCAGGTTTTTGATGGTTTTTTCCTGTGTTTGGTGAATTTTCCACGGAGAAATATTTTTCGTGGTTTCACAGAAAAATGTGATCATATGATTTCCGAAAGAAAATTAAGATAAACCTATTTTCAAAATCTCAAAGAACTCTTTGGAAAATTACTATTTTAATTAGCATTATTTTATTTGGTTTATTGTATAAAGTTGTAATGAATTCAATGGTCATTAGCACAAAAAACATGTATTATAAGAAACAATCTTAATATTTAAAATCCTGATAAACCAACCGAATTTTTAAGTAAAAAATGTCCTGTAGGAACTAAGCCATTCTGTCTGGGTAAAAACACTATTTAACTGTCTAAAGGATTTTTCATGAGTTGGCAATTTGTTATTTCTTCAGACACAGTATCATAGGCATATAACTTTCTGGAAATCCAGCAATTAAATTATCTCCAATCCACTCTTCTCCATCTTTAAATCAAGATCATTTAATCGCTGCATATTATACATTATTTTATTGCCAGATTCTTCCAGACTTCTTGACTTTTCGAACTTCTTAATAATTCACTGCTATAGAGGAATGATGATCTAGGCTAAACCTTGATCTTTCTTTAGAATCTCCAAAATTGCCATAGCTAATGGCCTCAATATGAAGTGAATAACTGAATCTTCACTTGGTCTTTTTTTTTGCCTTTTGCCGCACCATTTATGTTAGCACTTTTGGCTCCTCCTTCCCTGAGGTCTTCTGATTTCAGAAACGCTTCTAAGACAAACTTGTATGAAGAGAAATACACACTAATTTTAAATCTTTTATAGGCTGTAAATCTGCACTGACACAAAATAATACTGAGTTTTCAGAACTAAGTTTTAGTTATATAACTATCCGGGTCTATTGTTTGTTAGTTTTTAATAATAGGCTTATTGGAAGCAATAATATTTTAGGGGGAACAATGAGAAGCACAATGAATTATTTTAGTCAATTTGTATAGCATAAACATACATCTTAATTCCAAAATTAATACAAAACAGAGACTTTATCAAAAAGTAACCATTATTTTATTGTGCCAAAACACATTAAAAACAATAATGATAAAAATAAAAATAATAATGATTACTTTACCTAATGTCTTGGTGAAACCTGTCGAAATTACATCTCCAAAAAGTTTTATCATCGTCCTCAGATTGAGATAATTCACCTTTTTCTAGCCTGATAAGCTTCTGCATATTCAGCTCTATTGGCTGATAGAGAGATGATTCCTTGACTACAAGGTGGGGTACTCTGTCGATATCATTCTCTGGTGCTGGGCACTTGGTCAGATACTGCTTCTGCACCAACTCGTTAAAAGAGTCTTGAAGGCCAGCAACTTTATTATTAAATTTAGCATTTGTTCCTGTGAATCACATAAAAGTATTATTCAGTACTTATTTCAAACAAGCCGAATACCCGTGTTTCGTCACAGCAGATAAGTAGTTATTGTATTGCATTAAATAATGTATCAGCCAAATTAACGCTACTACATAATTTTTTGCAGTTTATTATAGCATGGACCCCGTCATACTATATGTTATATGTACATCAATTGACAAGTAATCAAAGTATAATGTTTCTTGACACTGGGGTGCTCTGGCCAGTGTCAAGAAACAGATAACCTAGAGATACCCCGTTATCTATAAGTTACCAGCATGGGAGTATATAAGGGGGGGCTGAGGAGTCTACAGCCCCCCCCCAACATTTTTATTTGATGGTAAAAATGTGCCTTAAACCCCTTAAAAATAAATTAATAAGATAACTTAGTTCATAAAAAATATTTCATTTTAGTTGTAATAGTGTTTTATTTGCCTAAAACTACTCTATTTGCCTAATTGTTAGTATTCCATACCACGGAAATGGTCCCAGCCCCCACCCCTCGAAATTTTGACAAATATATAGTAGAAATATTTGCTCAAATAATCCCTTTTCACATATGAGATATTTGAATAGTACTTAAAACTGATTAATATCATATACCTCTACTATATATTTATCAAATACCACTCACTCACTGACCGAGGTAATAATGTCTTGAACCCTTGCACAGCCTCCCCACCCAACAGCCAGAGCACTTCTTGGTAATGCTCGCAAATGTAATGGGTATTTCCAAATGACGTCTTGGAAACATAAATTTTAACGTACATTCATGATAGACAGCGGATTTTAACCTGTACTGGTTAAACTGCTGTTACTGCTAACCTATAGATAACGGGTTATCTCTATGCTATCTGTTTGTTGACACTTGTCCGGAGCGCTCCAATGTCAAGAAATATTATACTTTGATTACTTATCAATTGATGAATAACTTATAGTATGACAGGAACCGTGCTAAAATAAACTGCACAAAATTATGAAGTCACGTAAATTTTAGTGATACATTATTAAACACAATAAAATAACTACTTATCTGCCGTGCCGAAGCACGGGTATTCAGCTAGTTGTGTATATAAGTGTGCTCAAATATATACACAACTAGCCCCCATTTCTCTTTGATTAGAAAAGCAGTATGTCTTATTGAAAAGAGATGAATCACAACATTCCAAATGAAACTACTAGAAAATCCCAAGTAATGAAATTTTTTATTCATTCATTTAATATAGATATATATTTTTAATTTTAGATTAAAATATATTTTTTACAATAAAATAATAATTAATTTTGCTTTTGGAGCTCAGTACACAATATAATACAATATAAAGGGACCTGGGCCCTTCGCACTTGTTCACTGCGACCCTATTAGATCTATTGTGATTTGCGTCCCTGTTTGGAGCTCAGTAACTCAAGAGACATGGGAAAAAATGTTAAGGAAGTAAATTATAGACAATTTTCAACAAAAATATATGTACTAAATAAATTTTATTGTAGAACACGATACCAGGATGTTATTGATGAAAAATAAGCAAAACTCAAAAAAATGTACACCTAAGACTGAAGCGCACTTAGGAGCATCAAATTGGAAAACTTTTTGTGTACTGGCTACTAGACTACTATAACAGGCTATCTTTAAGGAACCAAAAAAGAATTATAACAAATTTAAAATGTTACCAATCTTCAATTTCTTCCATGCTTGCAAAATGGCCTTTGTTGCAGTCCCTCTTCCATTTTTTAATATTTCTTCGACTAGAAACCTTGAAGCCTCGCCATATTTTTCATTTATAAGTGAGAGGTATCTGTAAAATTGAAATGTGTCAAGTAAACCTAAAAATTTGAATAATTCATCCTCCATCAAAGGTTTAGAGATAGAAATAACTTAAGAGATGGATTGCTAAAGTAAGTAATTTAATTAAGTATTTTAAGTTTACTTCTAAAATTGTTGAGAATATTAACTATAAATTTTCTTCCGGAAAATTATTTTTTCTTTGCTATTGTCGCATAAAGGCTAATATTGGGATTTTTGCAAGTAGCCTATCTGCTTCTGCAATGCAATATGTGCTTGGGATAGTGCAATAAAAGAGATGCCAGAACTGGCTAAAAAATAATACAACAAATTCCAAGCCTTGTAGTTAATGACAAAATTGTTCTCATGACAAGATCCAGGAGAGTCCACAAATGTAAAACAAATAACATTTTGTGTGTGTGTGTGTATTATTTTTTCTCAAGATATCATTATTTTTGACAGGCACTCCCAAGTAATAAGAATGTCTTGGAGTAGGTTAGCATTGGTTTCAGAACTCCTTTGTCAGTTTTTGGACAATGATGATGTTAGAGTATTTGCCTTAGAAATCACATAAAGGATAGAGAATAAATGTGTTTCATGAATATTAAATTCATTTATTTTAATTTTAACATCCATTAATATTAAATAAGAATAAAAATATTAAATTAATGATATATTAAAGTAAACTTTTACTTAGGATATCGCAGTAGAAGCAAGATCCTCTGAGGTTGTAAGTTATATTCAGCAATACTTCCTTTATTAGATTCAAAAAGGACGAAACCATACTGAATAAATATACACATCACTCGCTTTATCTGTAACAGTGAGAACACAGGAACATTCCTTAATGAAAAAAAAAATAAAAAAAAAATAATACATTTGCTGATTAAGCAATTTGAAAATAAACAAATGTTTTTAGTCAATTATAGGGGCTCCACCATTTTATTTAAAATATTCTTGTTATATAAAACATAATTATTTAATATAAACTTTTGTTATCAACTTTATATTTGAGCTCAATGAATAATTAATATACACCTTAAAACATATATTTAGAACTATAAAGAATAATGTAAGTGCAGTGGTGTGTCTGCAGGATAATAATTTAATCCCAAAAGAGAAATATTATGAAAACTATGATCTAATGAAACTACACTTTAAAAATAAAGGGAGTTAGAGAGGTTTCAAAAGATCATATAGGATGAAAAATGGTGCAAGAAAAGTACCAAGGTTTCAAGATTCAACAATTTTGTTTTATACTGCAGTGAATTTTATACATTGTTGGGGGGGAAAAACTGACAAGCATTGACTAAATTCAATTTAAAGAGTTAAAATTTATCAAAGCTGACTGGTATAACTTCCGGCATGAAGTCCATATTTAGAAAATGCAAAGAAATAATCTGCATTGTTATAAATATAAACAATACACTCATGTTTTTGCTCATCAATTTATTTTGTAGTGTTTATATTAACATTAAAACTAGAGTACTTGACCCTCTATAATTTATGAGCTTCAAATTAAATAAGGAGAAGCACTAAATGAAAGAAATGGATAAAGGTAGAATTAGAGCTCACCAGTGCAATTGGTAATCCTGTAGCAGATACAAGAAGTTTCATTGTTCTGGGTCCCCATTGAAGCTCGTCGTGAAGCTTCTTCGCGGTTTCTCCAAAATGTTCGAGTATTAGCAAAGAACAAAGTTGTCCTTGCTTCAAACTCATTATAAAAACATTTCTTGAAAATGGTGCCTAAGATTAAACAAAAATAAGACAATTGTCACGTGAGAAGTTTATAAATTTAACCTTCCTAGTCCCAAAGAAGTAATCTTTGGCGGCTAAGAAGTAGCAAAATAAGTCATAGTACTTGATAAAGGTGAAACGTAAAACAGTTACACAGTTTTGTTTTTTCATTGAAAAAAAATGACAATGATATAAAAAATATTTTTGGTATAACGATAAAAAAAAAAGGTTATGCCAGATATCATTATACCAACTTTAAGCTCTGAAGCTTTCGCCTTTATTTTATTTTAAATAATTAAATATTTGTTTTTGTTTTTTTTTCACTTTCCTCCGAAGGAAAGTAGCTATTGAGGTTGCACTCATGACGGAATTTTTGAAAAATGTCTTCGAATCTTTATCGATCCTACCTAGTAGACACCGAAAATTACCCCAGTTAAAATTTCTCTCTCTCTCTCTCTCTCTCTCTCTCTATATATATATATATATATATATATATATATATATATATATATATATATATATAACATCGGATATAACAAAATCGGTCCATCCGGAGGGGGGGGTACACCGGAGCCAAAGTATTTTTTTTTTTTTTTTTTTTTTTTTTTTTTTTTTTTTTTTTTTACGGCGCATCGACAAATCTTGGCCATTAGCGCCGGCCTCCAGGGTGCAGCCAGAAATTTTCTCAGCGAGCCCTGAGATGAGAAAATTTCTGCCGCCGGTGGGGATCGAACCCACCATCTTCCGCTTATGAGTCCAGCGCGCTAGCCACTAGACCACGGGAGAATTCAATTCAAACATAGTACAAAGTATTCCCCCCCCCTTCCAATCGACCGATTTAGTTAATTTTCACAACACATGTTTCTCATTAGATAGCCAGAACGTATAAAGAGTTTCGTAACAAAACAACAGAAATTACGACCGGTATAAGGAAATTAGTTATTGCCCTGAGTAACCCCCCCCTTTCTAGTCAACCGATTTAGTTTATTTTTACAACAAATTTTTCTCTTCAGTTGACCACCACGAATACCGAGTTTTGTTGAAATATAACAATAATTACGGCTGGTATTGACAAATAACTACTTTGGCTCCGGAGTAAACCCCCCCCCCCTCCGGATAGACCGATTTTGTTGGTTAACGAACTCGTTCAATCGTTTGATGGAGGAATACTATATAACAAGTTTCGTGGCGAAAAAACAAAAACTCTGGCCTGTATCGTGTTAACGGACACATATATAACTATATATATATATATATATATATATATATATATATATATATATATATATGTTTGATGTTATTTTTCGTCGCTGGGATAGTATTTTTAGATGGAACGGCATTTTTCTCCAGCGGTGGTACTCCTCCTCACTTCTTCCCGGAATATTTCGATGGATTCATGTCCATCTTCTTCAGCCAGGTACTTGTTTCTTCCTCGGCGGTAGCCAAGGGAATGACATTCCCAACTACACCAGGGAGCTTCAACACCATTCGTCCGCCGATACTGTGGCTAGAGGGGAGAAAAGGAGCCCAGATCGAGAAAAATGTCATTCCCTTGGCTACCACCGAGGAAGAAACAAGTACCTGGTTGAAGAAGATGGAGATGAATCCATCGAAATATTCCGGGAAGAAGTGAGGAGGAGTACCACCGCTGGAGAAAAATGCCGTTCCATCTAAATATATATATATATATATATATATATATATATATATATATATATATATATATATATATAAAAAAAAATTTTAACTGGGGTCATTTTCGATGTCTACTAGGTAGGATCGATAAAGATTCGAAGAAATTTTTCAAAAATTCCGTCATGAGTGCAACCTCAATAGCTACTTTCCTTCGGAGGAAAGTGCTAAAAGAGCAGACCTATTTATTTATTTATCTATATAGGTTATCTTAAGCAAATTATTCAGGAATGCACTCGACACTCCCCAATTCTAAAGAAAGTGCTTAGCAGGGCCGCCACATCTCAGAGCCGGGCGCGGGACCAGATCAAGCCCCCCCCCCTTCTCAGAGCCGGGCCCCTACTTCTTAGAGCCAGACTGAAAATTCTAGTACTTTGCTAAAAGACTTTGGACATTTTAAAATTATTTTCATCTTGAGTTTTGAGCGAAATGAGAATAAAAACCGACAATCGGTGCAGTAATTCTTTTTACAAGCTCATAACCTATACAATTTTTCCACTCAGCGAGGCCCGGCCCGGGCCCCCACGGCGCCCGGATCCGGGACAACTGTACCCGGCTGTCCCCCCCCCATGTGGCGGCCCTGGTGCTTAGTTATGCAGCTCCTGCGTGACGTACTTTTTTCATAATGGAGTTTTCTAATTTAGCTCTTAGTTAATAATAATGGACGTTAAAATTTACATAATTTAGCTCCCATTTTACCGGTTTATGAGAACAAATCGCCCATGTAATGGGCTCTAAAAATCAAATAAATAACCACTGTTATCTTCTTACTTCTAAGAATTTGTAAAGGTACACTGCTAGCAGTAAAATATTACATGCGCAGGAAAGAGAATAACAAATTCCCGCCAAAACACACGCTTAAAGGCAATAGCCCCCAGGAGTTCGAAGAAGAAAAAAATCTTGGTGCCATTGGCCATAGCAGTCGACGCACCATAATAAAAAAAAAAAAAAAAAAAAAAAAAAAAAAGAGAAAAATCAAATAAAAGACGAGAATTTTACCACAATGAGATACCTCAACACTACCATGATTACCGAAGGAAAAAAGTAGTGAATCAAATCGTCAACTTACAATAAACAATGCCGCACAGTGGTGCCAGAGTGGAAAAAATTCAAGTTTTGAAAGCGCTCATTTCGATTATTTAGTTCGTGATTCTTACACTATGTTAGCTACAGCATACGTTTCCTCCTTGTTTCAAGGTTATTCCCATTAATTTAGGTCCAAAGCTAGAATAATGGAAGTTTGACCAAATTACACACTAGTATAAATAATTAATATATAATTTCAAAAGAAAGAGAAAAAACAATTAAATTGTTTCCCTGCTCTACGATGATCAATTAAGCCACACATTTTGAATTCATTCCGCTTTTTGGCCATTCGACACCACTGTGTGCGGTCTACCTCGATCAATTGCAATCATGTTTCATTTGTTGTCTACAGCAAGTAACAAAACATTGAGTCGTTATTTTAAAAATCCTAGAAGCGTCACTGATGAGCCCAGCCAATAGGTATGGAAAAAAGTCCGACTCATCTTAGCGCGGTCCCGTTCTTATCCCTAGTGTCATTTGGAAAGCTTCAAATAGAAACAGTTATTATTTTGGTTAGTCCTTTCGTGAAATACTTCTATGACTGGACATACGTGACCGATGTCAAGGGTACTTTTAAATGAAAAAATGACCCTGGCGTTCTCTACGTTCGTTCAAGGAAAACACTATTACCAAAAAGTTTCTCATTTTCTTGTCTTATTTTACTGATGAATGCAATTTAAAACAGAACAATAAGCAATTAAAAAGTAAGTTAAACAACAAATAAAACCATTTCAAAAGAACATGTTTGAAGTTTTAAGCACTTATTTCTCAGATTGACATCGCCTTATAAACAATTTCGTCAGAACCTTTTTTGTAAATAATTGAGTAAGCTTTCAACTGGTAACCTTCCACTTACCACGATTTCCCAACAGCTTTAGAGATATTAAGGAAAATATGCGAGGTTCCAAAAACTTTTCATGTAATTTAATAAAATATTTTATTCTAATCCTTCCTTGATTCCAAACGTAACCAATTGATGAATTTCGAACAAGCAGAAAACATTTCAACTGAATCAGTTGAATTATTCAATAATAATTTTTCCAATTTTCCCGAAAACGTTTACAGATATCGCCTTTAAAATAATAGTCTCATTCGTTTCCCTATGTGATTGAACCTATAAAGCATATGACGTAAGCGTAATGATTTTCCCCCCCCAAAACCATGTTTGGATGGATCTGCTGTTTAAGGAACTTGTCCTTCCAAATTAGACAAAAGATTTTTTTACCAAATTTCATGGAAATCGGACCGTTTTTGTGGCTATGAGGGAGCGTACCGACAAATATTTTATATATATTAGACAAAAAAAAAATGTTAATGAATATATATATATATATTCATCTTTTTTTTTTTGTTGTACACATTTATTTTGTTATACTTTTATTGGATGTGGGTGATGAGATATACCTCCATGTACTTACAGGAACTCTGTTTTAGTGGATGAAGTTAGAGCTGACTTCCATTGTCCACAGTTTAGTATTTATTATCAGGGCCGCCCATGGGCGTATATAAGGGGGGCTGCAGCCCCCCCCGAAATTTTGATTTGATCGGTAAAAATTTCATAAAACCCTTAAAAATAAATTAAATAAGATCATTTAGTTCATAAAACATATTCTATTTTGGGTGTAAGTTGGCTAAAACTCTTCCAAGATCTAAATTGTGAGTATTCCATACACCGGAAATGGTCTCAGCCCCCCCCGAAATTATTTTCTATATACGCCCATGGGGTGGGGGGCAGCTGGGTACTGTTGTCAGATGTATAAATATAAATGTTGTTAGCAGATGTATAAATATAGATGTTGTTATTAGGATAAATATAAAAAAAAAACAACATGTTATCCAACATGGCTGACCCCGGGAGAACCTTTGAAAGCCGAAAAACCACAAAAATGTATTACTTTTTGTGTGTGTGTTTTTTTTTTAAATTAAGGTACTTTGACTACCTAGGTCATTAGCACTATTTTTTTTCATAATGTATCAAAAATGGTTGGATTTAGCGAACATTCTATCATATAAAGGTTTAGATAGTTCATCTGACTAACTTTTTTGTAGTATGTATGAGTAGCAAACTTGTACAGTTCGTTGAATAGACAATTTCCGACTGAAGTGACTGGGAAAGGAGGAGACTGAGGAGAGGGGGGTGAGGAGGAGGAGGAGAGAGAAAGATAGGTAGATCGAGTGAGAGCAAGGAGGGGAGAGGGAGAAAGTATGAGGTTATTTTTGGAAATACCTCAAAAATGGTTGAATTTAGCAATAATTCTCTTTCAGTGTCACAAACAACAATTGGACGTCTTTCATTTTACTGAAGATCTTCCTTCCCTGCCAGTAACCTAGTACTTTGATAATTCTATTTCATAAAGCTTAAATAGAATTAAATTCATTATAACATTCATCTGTATAACCGATACATAGCAACACAGATGTAAATATTGCGTGGGCAGGAAATAGCAAACATGTTATTGAAAATACAAAATGTTTTTCAATTTCGAGAACAAAATCCAATAGATCTTTATAAATAACCCACAATTAATTTATAAAACTTGCTAGAACCTTTAATTGTTGCACTTTTACTACCCTACTTCTCACCTCACCCCTCCCTAGACAAGGATTCAGTGACAATTCTAGCCCTCATCAGAATGCAATAACAGACGATGTACAGTATTGTGGCATTGGAATGTAAATTTCAACATTTATTTACAGCACATAAATATAATTACAAATAAAGAAAGTACATTAAAATAGAGCATACATTTCTATCTTATTTGACGCCGAGGCTGAGGTTCTTCACGTCAGAATATATCAAAAGTAGAAGCAAGTTATTCTGCTCAAGTTGATTCTCTCCATGTTACTGTGGCTCCAAAAGGTCTTCTACAGAATCATCCAAAGATAAACTTTGCGCAAAATTTTCACAATCCATACCCTCGCAATGTCTGGACATGTTAGAGCATTTTAAATCTTCCTAGAAACAAGAACAGACTCGACTACACCATTTCTAACAGAGGCAAGATACATTGTTCTCAAGAGTCTGAGGAGCTGTAGTGAGAGCCTACATAAGTTTTAACGCATTTGCTATTCATGCTATGTATCGGTTGTACGGATGAAAGTTCCAGTAAATTTAATTCTCTTTAATCTTCATGAACAAGAATTATCGCAACATTCAACCATTTTTGAGGTATTTCGAAAAATTACCTCTTCCTTTCTCCCTCTCTGGAATTTTTTATCAAATGTTATACACGATTCAAAACTTGCATACAAATATACATCAGTAATACTTATGGATGACCTGGATTAATTTAAACGTTTTTTAATAGTAATATATAATTTATTAAAATTTGTTATTAAATTTTTCAAGTGGAAACAAACATTCTTTAATTTTTAAAAATGTTTAAAATCAACCATTGCTTAATATAATTAATCAAATTTTGGGAAGAATAAGAATTAGAATCAAATAGATACTTGAACATCTATGATCTTAAAAGGAACATTTGCCAGACCAGAAAACTGACACTAGAAATCCAAAGAAGTAAACTGATTTCACAAAGCAAGGAAAAAAAGTACAGCAGCCAGTTCACATATAATGGCATCTTAAGGTCACATTAGTTTAGAGAGACTTCATTCCAACGAGTTATATGAGTACATTTAATCTCCATTGAACCTCAGTAAGTCAAACTATTCAAAACTTTTTGTATTTTTATACAGAAAACTGAGCAGGATAATAAAAACAGATTAAATTTGAGAAATAAATATATGTTTACCTCTTGTAATTGTGTGTAATTGTAAATCATAACTCTGGACATCTGAAGAAGTGATTAGGGACTGAATTTTTTAAAAATATTTGAAGTTTCTTTTTGCTCAGAAGAGTAGTAGTTTTATAATATTGCTAGCTTAAATTCATGATAAAAAAATAATATTTTATCATAAATAATTACACCTTTTAAAATTATTATATTAATTTTCTCCCTCCTCTGAAAATACAATAATTTTTTCCTATCAATTTCTGGGTGATTAGCGCAGGGCTACCTATAGGTTGCCAACCTGTAATAATACTAATGGGAAATTACATTTCCATTACAAGGGTCATTTTATTACTCGTGTATTTTTTACGTAATAACTACTCACAATCAGTTGTTGAAGTTGCACTAACCGGGAACCAGATTTTACAATTTATTTTGTCCTGATTTCTGTATCAGCCTGCCAACTGATGCAGATAGGATCGAAACCCAGAAAGCACTACAGGAATTACAGCCACATTGCTAATATAAAACAACCATTTGGTGGTTTAGAACTATTGTTAGATAAGTTAAGGCTAGGTAGTTTTATTTCAAACTTATAAATAAGAAATATAATAAATAGTATTTATTTTAATAATAATAGTATAAACAAATGTTAAACAAAATTAATTGACTTCATCAACAAAGGAACTCATCATCTCATCGTCACTCTCAGTGGCAATACTATCAACAAGTTTGCTACCTTTTTCACTGTCCTTGGATTGGTGCTGGCTGTCACCAGTTGTATTGATTCCAGTCCTATTGCTGTCATTCAGAGAGATACCATTACAGGGTGACTGCTTTCTGTCTATTGTCTTGGGACTGCCAGATTCATTGTGACTCTCTTTATCAATGCTATGCACTGCTTGCTTCTGTATACCTGAGTACCCTGGTTTTGGTTCATCTCTCAATGGATCAGCACTAACTGATTCAGAGAATGTACTAGGAATGCCCTCGTTTTCCTCAATAAAAACTTCTTTCTCTTTAAAGAGTTCATTTTCATTCCAAGCTTCAATGTTACTGACTAGGCTTTCATTATTATCAATGGAAGATCGTCTTATTCTTTCACTATTTTCAGCAGTTCCTTTATTAACATTTGCAGATACTTCACTATCAACTAAAGTCGAGTTGCCGTTCACCTCTCCAGACTTATCTACATCCATTATAAATGGCCTTTTACAATTATCATTCAATGGTGTGGAGGACAACTGCTGTTCTCGTTTCCTTTTTGCTTTCCTTTTTTGTGAGCTACTGTCATTCAAAAGGTAGTTTACTTCCTCGGCATCACGGGAAGACACATCAATTCTAGGTAAATTTAGTTCACTAATAGGAAAATCCATGGTAGGGCAAACTGGGTGTAACATTTTTTCAATGCTTCTTAAAGCGAACAGGCAATGCATGGATACCTGGAAAATACAAAGAATGTTATTAGATACTCTTTGTTTCAAGAAAATAGCTACAGGTTTTTATAACTAGGATTACAAAATCCTCTTTTAAAAAAACAACTGCCAATCAAAACCTATCAAATTAGCCTCAAATCCTAAAAGTCAAGAAAAACTCATACAGACCCTACTTTGACCAATGAATGTCAGTATAAAGCCTACATATTTATTTATTATTTCTATAACTTTTAACGTCCATTATTATTAACTAAGAATTTTGGGACGGGTTATCAATAGGTTACCACTCTTTTTTAGCCAGGATAGGGCTGATGCCTTTTCTTTTTTCTAAAGAAAAGCCACCACCCCATAGCGTGAATCGAACCCATGACCTTTGGCATGGAGTTTTAAGTGCTCACACATCACTCCTCATGAAGGCGGAGGGATGGGCCTCCACCTTCGTGTTTAAAACCATCAATTGAATGTGAATAATTTGAGTATTTTATATTGATTTCATAATACTAACTATATATTTTACTTATCTTCTACAAAAATATTTAAAAACATTTTTTTGCATTTTTGTGAATATAGTGTGCTAAATCTGAAAACAACAAGAATATATAATTAAAACCAAAACAATATTGTATTTTATATACACATTTCGACCCAAGGAAAGGGAGACTTTCATCGACTATGTTGATGAATGTTCTAATGTCTTCTGGACGCTACAATGTTGATGAACAATGGTTGCTTATGCATCTTGCTCATTTGATTAACATTACATATCAGAAAGAATTGAAATAGATTTTCCATTCTCAGATACAATCCTGAAGAGGATGGCAGAATATACAGGGTGTTTCAGGGTTAAGTGGCCAAACTGGAAATATGAACTAAGGACCCCAAAACAAGAAAAAAATGTCCTTTGAAGGTATGCCCACAAACGCTTTATTAAGGAGATATTCACTTTTAAAGATTTTCATTGTTATGAATTTATTTAGTTTATTTTTAAAGATTTTCATTGTTATGAATTTATTTAGTTTATATTAAATAAATAAAATCTATTGATTTGTTCTAATTACTTTATTAATTTAAAGACCTCAAATCACCTGGCATATTCACGACGGGCAGCATTAGCATTACCATTGCAAAAACCATATTGGCATATTCACCATTAGTATAAATTGAAGGCATAATTATGAGTACTCTGCAAAAGTCTCTTACAAACAGATAAATGTCATTGAAAGTTACCAATGCTAATTCCAAATAGTATTAATTCTTTAATAGTTTAATGTTGCCAATAGTTTTTACATTAGCGGACATAACCTTACTTTGAACAACATTTATTTATTTAAATTTTTTTAATGTCCATTTATTATTAACTACAAATAGAATTAACAACATTTAATATGAATCCTAATGTTTACATTTAATAATTAAAGCAGTTAGAACAAATAAATAGGTTTTATTTATTTCATATAACTTAAAAAATTCATAACAATGAAAATATTTAGTGTTAATATCTCCTAAACAAAGCATTTGCGGACATACTTTCAGAGGATTTTTTTTCTTCTTTTGATATCCTTAGTTCGTATTTTCAGTTTGACAACTTAACCCTGAAACACCCTGTATATCATAAACGCTGGTCAACCTCTAAGATATTTCAAAATCCAGGAGATCTTAGAACATAGGAAAAGAGACATTCAGACTCTTACATAGAAACAAGAATCTATGAAAGTATTAACAAATAACGAGATAATAGTAGTAATCCTGTAGAATATTAGCTTACCGCAGATGTAAAATCTTTGATTCCATTAGAAAATAACAGAGGGGCATAATTTATAGGTGGAGGAAAAGAGTAGTGTGGATTCTGGCATAGGGCAAGAAGGGCATCGTATATAGCTAGGCGGCACTTTGCGTTGGAGTATGGTGGAGGCAATGCACTCTCCTGTATTGAGATTATTTTACCCACAACTGTTTCTTGAAGATTCTGAAAAATTAAGAAATAAAAATTAAAGGGGCTTTTTTAAAATTAAAGTTGAATGTTCAAGGACATTTTCCTATCCATTCTCCAGTGGTTCCTAAACCATTCTCTGGGCTACAGATGGGCATGAAAATTTTCCAAAACTCTAGCCCAAGCCAGTCGTAGCTGGCTAGAGTGTACTGTGTAGTGTGTGACTAGAGGAGAGCTAGAGTGTAGCTCGAGGCTTTTAGAGAGCACTGAAGTGTCGTTCCTCAAAATAAGAGGATCAATGCCTTATTTGGCGAAAAAAACAAGACATTGTTTTGCCAACAAAGAAAACTTTTAGTGGAGGGATTGACCTTTGGAATGAATATGCACCTCCTCCAGCCTGGTGCACCCTTTCACTATATTGTATAGTTTCTACACAGTAGATAGACTAATGTTACGAATTTGGATGCTCCAAAAACATTTGGATATAATTATGGCAATCGGTAACCAAAAACATTTGGGAAACATTGGTCTATAAGATTATTGCAAAAATAAATTTTCCTATTAAAAGGATCGAGATGATTCTGATATTAAATTAAATTAATTGAAATAAAAATATAAATAACTTTTTAGAAAGAATTTATTTAAATTTTAACGTCCATTATTATTAACCAAGAATTTTGGGGCGGGTTATCTATAGGTTACCACCCTTTTCTAGCCAGGATAGGGCTAATGCCTTTTCTTTTTTCTAAAGAAAAGCCACCAACCCACCGTGGGAATTGAACCCACGACCTTTGGCAGAGAGTGTTAAGTGCTTACGCCTTAACACTCACGGCCACCGGGCCTCCTTTAGAAAGAATGAAATATAATATTATACATTATTTTCAATTTGTTTATATATATACATTCACATAATCTAAACATTGTTTTATT
Source organism: Gonocerus acuteangulatus (assembly GCA_946811695.1). NCBI lineage: Eukaryota > Metazoa > Arthropoda > Insecta > Hemiptera > Coreidae > Gonocerus > Gonocerus acuteangulatus. Next base: position 70,901,737 of record OX328125.1, read on the forward strand.
TAATATTGTGTTTTTCTGTTTAATAATGTATACACACATTAATTAAAAATAAGATATATTTAAAATAATTTGTAAGTTAAATAGGCGTGTTCATTTTATCCCAACAAATTATCTCTGCCTTCCGAATATCCATGGTTACCTTACCCACAGGTAGTCTTGGAGTTCTTACTACTATATTAGTAGAATGAAGATAAACTTACCCGGTGATGAATAGGTTTTAAAAGAGACGAGGCAGAATTCATTAAAATTGAAAGAGTCTTGAGAGCAGCTTCACATACATCAGCGCTCATTTCAGGATTAATCACAAACTCAATGGAAGGTTGATTTTCCACAGGTGCACTTCCTTTATTTTTCTTCCTTTTTCCTCCAGGTACCTAGGAAACGAAATCATAAAATATTTCTTGTTTTGAATAAGAATTGAAGTAAACATTTAGCACGAATGAGCTGTAACAATTGTAGGAAATTTTGCACCTCATTTCGAAGATCTTTTCCGCTGAGAGCTCCAGGTCCTTCTTTAGAAATATTCCAAAGATGATGATCAATTAACACTGAAATAGGGAGCTTCGGAATCTATTTTTGAAGGTGCAACCTTTTATTTACTAAGAAGTTTGAATGATCCTTATCATTGCCAGCTTATAAACAATTAATTTTTTGTTAGTGTTTCCTTAGTGGGGAAGAAAGCTGAACAAGATGCAAGGAATATTATAAGCAATGGTGAGGTAGTATGAGGTAAGGTCCAAAAGTTTCCGGCCTGGGATAGAAGGAAAGGTGAAAGAAAAAAACTGGTTTTACTGTTTTTCAATATATTCTCCTCTAAGTTCAACACATTTAATACAACGCTTTGGCAACATTTCTATACCATGAAAAAAATAATTTTCTTCTTTGTTAAAAAAATGTTCTTCTACTGCTGCTTGGAGCTCTTCGTCGGTGTTAAATCGCCTTCCACGAAGGTAACATTGAGAAAAGGTAGAAATCGCTAGGGGCCAAGTCTGGACTGTAGGGTGGATGAGAGAAAACACAATCCTTCACAGTGGCCTTGGAAATCAATGCTGTGTGGACAGAGGCATTGTCGTGAAGGAGGCGGACACCTCTGCTTAACTTCCCTCGCCTCTTCTCTTTAATGGCGTCTCGTAACCGGTGAAGTAGGGCTGCATAATACTCACCATTCATTGTCGTATTCCTTTCTTTAAAATCTATCAGTAGTACAGTCCCAAAAAATTGTGGGCATTACATTGTTGACTGCGTGACTTTTGCCTTTAAAGGAGGCGCTTCTCCATTCCATGGACTCTCTTTCGCTGAGTGGGTCATAATATAGAACCATTGTCTCATCCCCAGTTACAATTGAGTCCAAAAAATTCCTTGGGTCAGCATTATACTCGCGTAAAAATTCATTGCAGCAGTGAACTCGTTCCTGTTTCTGAGCAGCTGAAAGAATTTTTGGAACCCATCTTGCACTAACCTTGTTCATATGCAAATGTTCTTTGATGATCCTCACAACACTTGTTTTTGAAAGCCCTAACCTCGCTGCTATTTCCTTGGTTTTTAGTCGCCGGTCAGACAGCAATTCAGATTCCACAAGTTGGATTGTTTCAGAAGTGACAGCTTCCAATGGGCGACCGGGACGTGGGTCATCTTCTAGACTTTCTCTACCTAACTTAAATAATTTTGCCCATTCTTTCACTGTGGAATACGAGGGGGAGGACTGCCCGTATACACAATCCAAGCGCTCTTTAATTTGTGCAGGAGTAAGACCCTCTTTACAAAAGAATTTAATTATCGCACGGTACTCGAGTTTGAACATTGTAAAAATGGGGAGTTTCCTTCAAGGCTGGACACTGACTGACAAGACTGAGGAAGTGCGGGCGATGGGTATGGAGTGAGCAGGCATGGACCTGCATGCCTGTAGGCGTGCAGGTCCCGGCACGTTTGAAGGAGGGGAAGCAGGACAGGTCGGAAACTTATGGACCTTACTACGTAGTAGTAGTAAACTAAATTTTATTATATACATATACAAATAATAAGTCCTTGAGAAATTTACAATAAATTTACATAAGCTTGGATATAATCCATCAGCTAAGCGACACCACTTAATATTATATACATGAAAATAAAATAAAAACAATATGGGAGATTTGAAATAATATAAAAGCACATAAATAAGTAAAACAAAAATTGATCCCTCTTATTCCTGATAATCAAATTTAAAATTCATTGCTTCTTTAACACAGTGGTATAGTTTTGAGTAGTCCTGGCCGTTCAAATAGTCTATTGCTTGCGTGTCGGTTAATCTATTTTTGTGGAATATGTTTACTCTTGTCTGGGACAGGATTGGGCATACAGCTGGGAAATGAATGATATCTTCGGACTGTTTCATGTTGCAAAGAGAGCAGAGGGCATTATCATCAGAACTCCAAGGCTTCCTGTTCAGGTTTAGGGTTTCTGTTCTGGCTTGTATGATGGTCCTTATCATTTGTGGGCTGTTAGTGTTGTTGATATAAGTCAGCTGCTTACATTCAAACTACAGAATTTTGTAGGTTGTGTGGAACTGCGCGATTGTTAGTCTGTTTTGTAGCGTTTCTTTTTCTTGGGAGTCAATACTACCTACTATGCATTTGATGGTTGAATGTACCTTCTCCAGTGGGGTTGAAAAAAAAGTTTGCGGTTGGTATCCGGCTTTAATACACACATCACGTAAGTCATTGTATCAACCTACCTTACTCACAACCACTTTAGCTGCAAGCTGCTTAGTGAACCTCTCTTCAGGAACATTCATCACTTTTAGAACGTACATGAGATGAAGCTGCAGAGTGTAGATGTACATGGGTGTTCTTCCTGTTTCCAGCTGCAAAGCGTAGTTCGGCGTATTCCTAGGGAGGCAGAATATTCTCTTTATAAAACTTTGTTGAACCTGCTTGACCTTGTCATAGCTTCTCCCGCCCCACAACTGTGCACCATAACACAGGATTGCTCTAGTCACAGTGTCAAACACTTGCATTTTTGCGCAGATAGGCACTTCTTTCTTCATTATAAAACTACGCCAAGTACCATGAATCCCGCGCATAGCAACAGGTACTTTCTTTTCAAAGTGTTTGCGTAATGACAGGTTCGGTGTTATGACTATGCCTAAGTACTTGTATTCATTGACTATTTCTATTGGCTCACCATTGTAGTGCCATACATCGTCTTTAGCAATTTTTCCACCATTTCTGAAAATCATAACTTTAGATTTCTTCAAATTCACGGTCAAGTTCCAAATACTACAGTATTGAGCCAGTTTGTCTATCATCTTTTGGAGTGGGGATTTGCTATCATTAGGGAACACAATGTCATCAGCAAACAGTAAACTTCCTATCGTGGTATTTTCCATTTTTACCCCTCCTCCGACATACTCAGGCATATCCAGTATGTACAAAATAAACAGCAAGACACTTAATACATCTCCCTGTTTAACTCCATTTTTTATTTCAAAATATTCAGAAATTTTATTCTTCACCCACACACCTGACATTGTATTACTATACAACTGCTGAATAATGTAGATGACTTTTGTTGATAATCCAATCTTTGAAAGTTTAAATAGGAGTGCCTGACGACTTAGCGAATCAAAAGCTGATTTGAGGTCGACAAAAAAAGCAGACTTCTCCCCTTTTCTTAGAAATTTTAAGCCTAACTATGTTAATCAGATTAAAAACGTTGTCTATTGTCGAATAACCTTTTCTAAAACCGGCTTGGGTTTCCGGCAGAATTTTATTTTTATGAACAAAACTCTCAATTCTTTTTAGGAGCATCCCAGTGAAGATTATTGCAACACAGTCTATAAATGAAACCCCCCTGTAATTTTGAACCTCATTCAGGTCTCCTTTCTTGTGGAGCGGAAATATAATTGTTTTTGTAAAGCTCAGAGGTAGACCTTCATTAATTAGAACTGAATTATAAAATTTTAAAAGACAGTTTAGAAAGTTGTCTGGGGCATACTTATAAAATTTGTATGGAATTCTATCAATTCCTGGCGCTTTATTGCCCTTTGCAGTTTTAAAACATCCTTTAGCTCATCAAGCTCAAACAACTGTTCCATATCACTGATTGTAATCATTGGCATAGCATAACTGATAGAATAAACATCAACGACCATGGCTGAATTGTAGGAATTTCTCTGCTTGACTTGTAGGGGTACGGAGCCCTCCCTCTCTCTGGTGTATCGGGACAAGTCCCCACCTGATACCCGGGGATAGGGGAATCGTAGGAAAGCTTACTTTCCGGGCCAGCGACCATTCAAGGCTGAAGGGACTTTGTCCCAAAATGGTACTACGGGTGGGTGGTGGCTGGGGGCCCTTCCGGCTTGGCCGGTTACAGACGCAGTGGCTTGTGTTAGAAGCTCTGGGTCAGTTTGCCCAGTTCTCTGGTGACTCGGGGTGGAAGCTAGAGAAATAGGTATCCCTTTCCGGGGATGCGTCCGCAAGTTTGCGACATACGAGGGAGGACGTATGGGCGGGGGCTTGCGGGGCATCCGCATCTTTGTGTCGGCTGGAGAGCTGGATAGGTGAGAGATGAGTTGAGGTCGAAAGGCACAGGCACGTCTCTCATCGTTTCCTACCTTCTACAACGTACACACTGCTTGGCTTGTAGTTCCTACCTCTTTGGGCAGCTTGCCTTATCAATGCAATGGTGAGGTACATCATACGTTTATTGTACTATACAATGAGGCTAATTCTGCGCCTAAGATCGTGGGTTCGATTCTTATCCCAATATATTTGGGCAGCACACTTAATTTTTTTAATTAAAAATTTCTGTCTTGAAAATGGCTTCATTTGCCAAACGCCAACCAATGTCTGTGAAGCCCAATAATAGAAGCTCCAATCATTTGTAGAAGACCCCTCATCTCATGAAATTATTTTCTACTTAGGTAAATTTTATTTAATAAGAAGAGTAGATTCAAAGGATTTAAATAATCTTGCATCAAATATCCACCAGGCTAAAGTGACAAACCAACAGAAAGTATCTATGAAGGCATCTGTCTCAAAGGGAACTGAAAAAACTGGTTCTAGTCCAGAATGAAAATAAGACAAGCGAGATAAGATCATTTTTATAGTTAGATTTGGACCAAAAAAAAAAAAAAAAAAAAAAAAAGAAAACGGAAATTGAAAAATGTATTTGAAGGAACCTTGCAATCCATGAGACGTGTGGTATCATTGACTTCTACTAATCTAGATCATTAATTATTTGTTGCCTGAAAGCTCATACTTAGGTAGGAGATTTTACCCTCCAGCAGTCGCGCTGGCGCACTGAGTGCGCCAAGCCAACATTTTGTATTGTAAGAAATTGCCGGGAAACCCTATGGCCCACAAACCTCAGGTATTCCAAGGAAACCACGCCTACAGTGACGAGTGGTGTTCTACCCTTTCACGCATTACTCAGATATAGCTTGTAAACAGTTCGAAGAGCTTGATGGCGCACGCAATGCTCAGACGATCAATGCAAGAATCTTCCATTTCAGCTGATGAATGGACATTCGCAGTCCAGAGCAAGTATTCTGTCACTTCCTCCTGATAAAAAACAATTTTTGGCAAGAAAATTACCTAGAAACAAAAATGGAACAACCACTTCTGAAGAAAAAAACAGGGCGATGTCATGTTTGTGGACGACAACAAAAATATAAACGAATAAATAATAACGTGTTATACATGCAACAAATTTACCTATAAAGCTTGAACCAATTTGCTATTAAATCCAGTAAAAGGGGACAGGACACAGATTTTTCTGAATAGATCGTAAGAATTTCATTCTTAGCATTTAATTACCATGTACATTTCTACTTTTATTTAAAAAACTTTTAATGTTAATTTTTTTTTAAGTGTGTTCCAGACATTAATGTTTAATATAGATATTATAATTTTCAGTCTTATTATAATTTTTTTTTAAATAAAAGAAGTTATATGCAATGAATTTGTTTTGATAGATAAAATGAGCTTATTTACATAACCATTTACATATCTGTCTACAATAATGACTTAACTACAATACATAATATAATAGTGATGATAAAAATAATTAAATAGACGTTTAAAACACAATAACGCGATAATAAACACGACGGCGCACTAAGTGCGCCGCGTGACGGCCCATGTTCCAACAGTGGACGCGACTGTTGGGTTTTGTAATTATATTAATAATTTTTTTTGTATGTCTGAAACCATTTTAGGGGAAGATACTGATCCATCGCTCCATGCTATTATGTGATGTAGATGAAATAAATATAGATATAAAGATATAGAAAGTCATTGTTCGTTCATAATAGTTGATGACTTTACTAAATAGCAACTTGTTGATGAAAGCTTGAAAATCAAGCCAAAACATCGGCATAAACTTATTTTTTATTTAAAAATTGTAGTTTTATTTCTACTCCATTTTAGTTATCTGAGTTAAAATCTACACATTATTTATATTAAATAATTATACAATAAGAAATGCTGCTAAATAGTACTTGCTTTCAGCGCTACTGCAGGAGGATCTTGGTGGATGTCAGACAAGATAGATTGCACAAGATCATCTTCATATTTTTCTATTCCTGAGCAAGCACGGCTCACTGAAAGCCAATTACAGAGACATTCATAAATTTTAACTCTCAGTCCACTGAAATGGAAAAGAAAAATGCTAAAAATATAAACATCATTATCAGAGAGAATGACAGTATTTCCATGTAAATTCATATTTAAATGTTCTTATGTATGTTATTAAAACAAAATCACTGTATATTTTCTTTCAGAAACATTAACACAATTTATAAGTTGTCTAAAAAATAATTTAATACATTTAAAATCCCCCCCCCACCTTATAAGATGATAAAAATTTCCTGGATCCAGAAAGATATAAAGCTATGCCATCTGCCTGCAGCCTTGCATCCTTTGGATGAATTAACTTGCCATGAAGACCGGTTAAGGAATCTGAGGAAAGTACTAGATAGCTATCACACTTGTTAAGGTGTTGATTTCGATATGTAAAAAATAAAAACATTTTGTTTATCTGTGGTATACAGAGGAGTCTCACTTATACAAATGTGAGGGGAACGGAAAATGTTTTGTATAAATGAATACAACTAGGTTTTGTGGCTATTTTAAAAGAAAATAAATTCTTCATAAAAAAGTCACAATATTATTGTTTGTACATATGTTGTTGTTAGATAAAGGTTTACGTTATTATATTTTCAAGCTTCATATCACAAATTTTCCTCAATTCCTGTTATCTTACCGATAATAGTCGCAAAGGTATACGGATAAGGGTTGACAAAGGTAATTTCAACCGGTTAGCTGTGACTATTTTTGTTTTGTTAGGGATGTCATGAACTTCTTTTATTATTTTTATTTTGTTTTTAAGCATGAGTTTTGTTCTAGTTTTTATACTCATTTTAAAAGATAAATAGGACACGGCTAATAGAACGACTACTGTATACAGAACTGAAAAACAAGACAGTGGAGGGGGGATGAATCACTTGCACGTGCCGTGTGATTAGATCGAAAACGAAGGAAATCACACAAAGGAGAATGCTTAAAATATTCCTGGATTACTAGAATGACAAGGAAGAACTGAGATGAGTGAGAGAAAGGCTGGCGGGGGTAAGTCACTGGCAAGTCTGTAAACAGTTCGTGGGAAAGCTGTTGTCTCTTTATATAACTGAATAGTATTTAGACCAGGGGAACAAATAATCCTTTGTTTAAGTGAATATTGCGTATAACTCAATATCGCACAAGTGAATAATTCATTATACAGGATTAAATGGAGTTTCACCAGGGAATGAGAAATTCTTCGTTTAACTGAATGTTTCGTGTAAGTGGGTTTCAAAACTAAAATGGGGATCTCATTCAATTAGCCCACCATTGAAAGAGGCCAACCCATATCAAGCTATGTTTGAAAATGTTTCTCCCAATATGAAAGTTCTGTAACATTAAAGACTGTGAATCTAGGAATAAAAGTTAAACTGTAAACAGAATGAATAATTCGATTATAAAAGGATATTACCTGTGAGGCTTAGTTAATCCAAACGGCCATTCTTCAGTTTCAGTCCATTTGAGAGATTGAGAAAATATCCTACAGATCAAAGGTGAGAATGGCAACAAATTCATCTTGCAGCTAGAAATAGATAATACAAATTCAGAAAAAATAATGAAATGATTACAAATTAATCATAAGAATTTTGGTTGAAGAAAAAATAAAGAATTGTTCATCTTCTAATTTTCCCTTTTACTGCACAAGTTTTTCTTCAGTTCCTCTGTAGAAAAACTAGGTATCATAACAAGCAATATGTTAGTGTCATGTTATTATAAAAATATTTATAATTACATTACGTCCTTAATGTAAATATAAATGTATTTAAAAAAAAATTAACTATTCACGGCACACATTTCTCATTTCTAGACATGAGTAAAGTAAAATAATAATAAATACCTAATAATATTACCATGCTAACTATACTTGGTATTTATTAGATTAGGGGTGCAGCCAATGGGAAGGAATGAGAGGCCACTATTAATGCTGGGCTATGTACAGGTTCCCACCCTTTTATAATAGCAACAGCACATGGTCACCCATTCAGGCATTGACCATGCCCAACGTTGCTTACCATTTTTACCTGGTCAAATTAGAAAATCTCAATATTAGAAAGTCTTCAAAAGGAAGCAGACCCTAACTGTACATACTTACCAAATCCGGTTCGAATCATACTAGATACTTACAAAAATCAACTAGATACTTACAAATCATACTAGATTCTACCTTTAAAGTAAATATAAATCAGTTCTTAAAAGTCAAGTATTACCTTATTACAAGAGCATCAAGGATCTCTAAAGAAGATGAATTAATGAGTGAAATGACGGTTGCTAAGCATGATGTGTCTATTGATTGCTGGAGTTTAGACAAGGTCTGGCAGTTGATGGATAGCCCTCTCCAGACTAAAGCCAAAATTGATTCCGGGAGAATTTTTTTGCGTGCAGGAAATTTTCCTCTGAAAGAAATTTTATAATAAAATAAAATTAAACACAATAAAGGTAATATAAGATAGTGATGTGAACATATACATGAATTGTGTTAATTACATAAAAAAATGATCAAATATAAAATTGATATACTTTTTGTACATGAATGATAATTTCCTTGCAGAATATTAAGTTACTATACTTTTCTAGTAAGGAGAACAGACTTTTTTTTCTACTCTAGGACAAAATCAAGAAGCCAAAAACAAATAAAAATTCCAATTAAATATTTGAAAAGCTTACAGAAGCATGATTTTGAGGAACACTGCCAAACTCTGGAACTGCTTGGCTTGCCGTTGCTTCTTTTTAATAATTCCTTTCTCGGTAATCTTTGGAATGCTAGGATAAGTCTCGTCAAGTTGAAATGTCTTATATCCATCCTAAAAAAAAAAAAAAAATAAAGCTAGTGATTATTTTTAAAATTTTTTTTAGTGTCATCATTCTGAGCTTCTTAAATTCAAGATTTCACACCAAGACTTTACTATTGTTTAATTAATTTCATATGAGCTTTCAGTGTCTGAGTGGGGTGATGGATTTTATTTCGAAAAAAGAAAAGGCATCAACCCTATCCTGGGAAGAAAAGGTTGGATATAACCCGTTTCCGCCATGGATGTTAAAATTTAAATAAATAATTAATTTCATTTCATGATTATTTTCTGAATTACTTCAGCTCATAATTTTATGTTGTTTATGTTCATAAATTATTATAATTAATTTTACTAGATGTTTTCAACTTTTGTCAAATAGCAGCTAATGAGCAAGCCTAACACGGTTCAATGAATATATTGACCTAATTTTTTTTTAAACTTTAAAATTCCAATGTATGGAACAAACTTTTCTGGCATGAGTAACTAAATTTTATGCCAAAACAAATATATATATTGTAATGATATATTACATTCACGAAAATATTTTTAAATTCAAATAACCATCGATATTTTGAAAAGCCCGCGCAAATCACAAACCAGATATACAAATAACATCGTATTATATACAATCAAAATTAATAATATTTTTGGACAATACTGGTATACAATATATCCATATTAAATTTACATCCAGATAACAATAAATTAATTATTTAATATTGCAAAAAACATAATTATTATCTTTATATTGTAATGATTAATTTTTACAATAAGAAATAAAGAAGTTTTAATTAGTTTTATTATATTAATTTAAATTAATCTCAGGGATCAAAGTTCCGAGTGAATGGACGATATAATACTTATCTCCAGACAATTCTGAGATACACACAATATTAAACCACACACAAATAATAATAAAATAATCGACACTACAAAAAAAACAATTCTTACCACTAAATCAATCCGCTTCCAATAAAACCTCAATTCACTTGGTATTCCTTGGAGGAAAGCTCTGACTTCGACCAACGCTGAGAACCAACAGACTTCGTCTTCTCCCTCCGAATGATGAGACTAGACTAGACTGACTTGACGCCAAGGCTGCTACCAATAGACTGACGCTATACGAGAGAGAGACTTTGGCTTCCCTTTTTCCAACTTCCGCAGTGTGCCGGATTATATTAAAAGATAACAATTATGTTTTTTGTACTACCAAATGATTAATTTATTGTTATCTGGATGTAAATTTAATATGGATATATTGTATATCAGTATTGTTATACAATACATTATTAATTTTGATCGTATATAATACGATGTTATTTGTATATCTGGTTTGTGATTTGCGCGGGCTTTTCAAAGTATCGATGGTTATTTGAATTTAAAAATATTTTCAAGAATGTAATATATCATTACATTTGCACTCCTGTCTAAAAAAAAAATTTAAAAAAAAAATGTTTTTAGTCCGGTATAAAAAATAAATTTAAAATTGAATTTTTTAATTTGGAGTTTCGGGATACAGAACTATTAATTAGATTGGTCAGCCTGTTTTTTATTCAAATTTTCAATAACTTATTTCGTTACATAATTTTTATTCATTATCATTTCTCAATTTAAATTATCATTTTTCATTTTTAAACATTATCATTATCAAAACTATCTTATCCTAAACTAATATGATTATTAAATTTATGATAAATTTTTAAATATTATTATTATCAATTAAATCTTATATTAATATAAATCTTATTTTCTTAAAAAAAATGCTAAACTAATAATTTTTATAAAAACTCACTAATCTAAAACTAAGTTTAACAATTGCCTTGAATTTATGCCTGGTCTTTAATACTTTATTTTGCAGTTGTCCAATTTCTTTCTATAAAAGTGTTTTATTCTTTTCCTTGGAGGCCGATTTAGCTTTGAATTTTTTTTTTATTCCAAGTTGTCTTTTATATTTATAAAGAATTTTTATTTTATTTCCAAATTTGACATTCAAAATCTTTAAATTATTATTATTATTAATAGTTCTATTCAGTTTCTTCATTGGTATATTTTCACTTCTTTTATTATAACTCTTTTCATTTATTTTGAATTTATAGTTCTCAGATAATTTTTCAATTTTCTTTTGTTTCATCATTTTGTTTATAAATTTTGTACTTATTTTATTTTTGAAATTATCATTTATTAGCTTATTATTAATTATTTCATTTGTACCCTCATTATCATTATTTAATTCAGTTAATATTTTTTCTTGAATTGTATTATCTTCATTTATTAAACAATTATAGTCATTTATATCTTCAATCAATATTTTATCTTCTAATATTTGGTCATTACTACTATCATTAATATTTAAACTGTATTTTATAGTTTCATTTAAATTGTCATTATTTATTAATGTATCGTCATTTCCGGTATTTTTAATTAAATTTTCATTATTATTTTCATTAATCTCAATAATTTCTTTACAACTTCTATTATTTTTATTAAAAAGGTTATTATTCGATTTTTCCAATTCTATCGTCTCTTTATTTTGACTTTCACCCATATTATTTAAATACGCACATAAATCGTCCAATTTTTTATTTTGTTCTATTCTATTTGCATCTATTTTATCTATTTTATTTTCCAATATTTTATTATTTTTACTTAATTCGAACTTTAGTTCATTTTGTTCGATCCTATTTGCATCAATTTTATTTTCTAATTTTTTATTTTGTTCCAACAATAGCTTCATCAAATGTTCTAGGCCTTGAGGATGCATCTCATTATCCCTCTCGGAAGTACGGTTCCCGCCATTGGATATAATTTCCGTTCCTAAGGAACCCGCCGTCGATTCTCTGAATGCTATTGCATCATCCTCCTGCAATTCGTTTTCACGTGTTTCGACTATAATATTTATTTCTCCCGGTGTTGTAAAAAATACGTATTCCGGTGATTCTACACTATTTTCCTCACCGTTATTTTGAATTTGTTCAATATTCACGTCAGACATTTTTATTTAAAAAAAAAATTATTTTTAAGTTTTATTTTTAATATTTATTTACTGTTTTTAATTTCAATTCACTCGGCCGTCTACGTTGGGCGCCATTAAATGTAATGATTAATTTTTACAATAAGAAATAACGAAGTTTTAATTAGTTTTATTATATTAATTTAAATTAATCTCAGGGATCAAAGTTCCGAGTGAATGGACGATATAATACTTATCTCCAGACAATTCTGAGATACACACAATATTAAACCACACACAAATAATAATAAAATAATCGACACTACAAAAAAAACAATTCTTACCTCTAAATCAATCCGCTTCCAATAAAACCTCAATTCACTTGGTATTCCTTGGAGGAAAGCTCTGACTTCGACCAACGCTGAGAACCAACAGACTTCGTCTTCTCCCTCCGAATGATGAGACTAGACTAGACTGACTTGACGCCAAGGCTGCTACCAATAGACTGACGCTATACGAGAGAGAGACTTTGGCTTCCCTTTTTCCAACTTCCGCAGTGTGCCGGATTATATTAAAAGATAACAATTATGTTTTTTGTACTACCAAATGATTAATTTATTGTTATCTGGATGTAAATTTAATATGGATATATTGTATATCAGTATTGTCCAAAAACATTATTAATTTTGATCGTATATAATACGATGTTATTTGTATATCTGGTTTGTGATTTGCGCGGGCTTTTCAAAGTATCGATGGTTATTTGAATTTAAAAATATTTTCAAGAATGTAATATATCATTACAATATATAATCCGGCAAACTGCGGAAGTTGGAAAAAGGGAAGCCAAAGTTTCTCTCTCGAATGGCGTCTGTCGATTCCCAGCGTTCGTGGAGTGAGGAGCTGGGGTCTGTCCTCAGTGAATTGCAGAGGTCGGTTGATCCCCAGCAGCCCTGAATTGAGGATCGTGTGTTGATTCTCAGCAACGACATAGATAAGAAGTCTGTTGATTCTCAGCGTTGGTCGAATGCAGAGCTCTCCTCCAAGGAATACGGAGTGTATTGAGGTTTTGTTGGAAGCGGATTGATTTAAAGGTAAAAATTGTTTTTTTTGTAGTTGTCGATTATTTTATTATTGTTTGTGTGTAGTTTAATATTGTTTTGTATTTCGGAATTGTCTAAGAATCAATATGGATGGATGGATTGGGTGTTTAAGGGCAGAAAACATCTAGGTCCTCACCGCCCTGAAGTGTAATGTTAGAGAGTCGTGTATATGTCGTGAAAGGGTTAGTAATTTGTGTTTAGGACAGTGCATGACAATGAACTGTTTTTTTTTTTTTTTGATAACTTGTATTCAATTTTCTTTTTTAACTAATATCATTGCTTACTACTAACTTACTAGGTAATGGAACTATTTGTACTAAAAGTAATACTAATATACACTATAGCACTATCAATACAAGAATCAATATGATATCGTTCATTCACTCGGAACTTTGATCCCTGAGATTAAGTTAAATTCATATAATAAATGTAATTACAATTTTTTCATTTTTTTTATTAAAATAATTAATCTTATCAGTTATTGGCGACCCAACGTGGCGCAATCATTTTTTTTTAAAATAATTAATCATTACAATATATATATATATATATATATATATATATATATATATATATATATATATATATATATATATATATTGTAATGATATAAAAGGGGGGTGCTCTAGAAAGAGTCAGTTTCTGGCATAGCAAAGAGTAGCATTCCTATTCAAAATAAAAGCTAACTTATATTTCATAAGTCCATCACAAATATTATCATTTGTCAATCAATAAAATAAATAAAAGAGTAATAAAAGAGATAGCATTTGGCAGTGTTTAGTTTGGCAGTATTTATTTTTTTTAAAAGAAAGGCAGTGTTAAGTAAAAGAAGAGTCCAAATATCTCGGCTAGGAGCGATAAGGTATACAAGTTCCCACAAAGATAACGATAGAGGTGTTTTCCAAGTATGAACAGGAAAAACCAGGGAAGGACGAAGAAGTCAGACACCCTTGGTGTGGTGGGGGTACGCCTCTATAAGTAGGGCCTTCCCCCACCACTCACTCTCACTCCAGCGCCGACGAAGGGCCAGAGCACTCACACTCACTTCAACGCCAGCCAAGGGCGAGAGAGCACCCTTTACACCACCACAGCCTGACACCGAGCTCCAACTGGACATGATGGGGAGACAGTACTCCAAGATGTAGAAGCCGATCATCCATCTCCTCAACACGACCACAAGCAGCCTGCCTCTTCACTTCAAGAACATCATCCGTAAAACAAGCTGAGTATAACTCACTCACTGCCAATCTTTAATTAAACTCTTAAAGCTATCTTAAATTTCACAATGGCAAATAGTTATATTTTAATATATAAGTTAATATTTTAAATATGTTCTAAACATTTCTTAATAACCCAACATTGATGCAAGTATGTGAGTCAAGCGCTATATTTTGTATATTCATTTTATATCACAGCCATGCAAAATCTTAAATTATATCTTTATTCAATATAAGTCAATTATTTCCAACTCTTTTTTATTTATAATGAACCTATCTCCTGGTATATAATATGGTCTCAACACATAAAAGGACAGATGGTAAGAAGTGGTACTAATAATATATTTCTCATGCTTTTCTTTCAGAAAATTTAATAAATTAATTTAATTATTCAAATGGTTATTCATAAGTCCATATGTGGTGAGTTTGGTAAATATTTAAATGAACCCTGAGATATAGTGAAAATATAATAATATAAACTTTTCTAAATCAACTTTTCCTACATTAACTTTCAAAAATATATTCCAATTTTTCTTATTCTTACCCAACCAAAACACCACAATATATATATATATATATATATATATATATATATATATATATATATATATATATATATATATATATTCACTACTCAAATTAATGCTTTAGCTTTTTTAACTTCAATAAGTTAGAAAATGACGGGCCTTATCAAATAAAACACTTCTTTATTCAAACCGGAGTGTTTTTCTCTGACTGAGTCAAAAATATTTGTTGGCTCAAAAAATAGAATTTACTTACTTGAACGGCATTAATGTTTTCGTAAAGGGCGTTGAGCTGACTGTGAAGAGAATTAAGTAAGAACTGCTCCTGCTTTAGCCATGAAGATGCGTAATTGTCTCCAGCTGGTCCTGGACTACCACATGCAGCAAGGTGCAGAAAGCACCGACCTGCAAGGAACACACTGGTCGGCAAAGTTTCCAGATGGGAAAAGATTAAAGTTCCTATTGCTTCCTGAAATTAAGAAAATTTATTGTTTATTAAAATACCAATAATTTGTAGACACACACAAATTTGAGAAGTTATTATTATATATTATCTATCCCTTTTTCTTGAGAGATAATATACGTAATAGTTAAAATATTTTAGAAAATTAAAAAGAGCTTACATACAAATTAAAATAATATTGAATCCCATCTTCAAAGATGATCAATTGAAAAAACTTAATAGTCCATAACCTCTGGTTATTTATTTCGAAAGAAACTTGTGGGCATAATATAGGAACTTTTGGTTTGAACGTATTTCAGTCTAGAATATGTTTTAACCTTAAAACGGATTGTTATTCATGCTTTTCAGATAACAGTGCAACATTTATGCAAAAAACGCCTAGTATGAAAATATTTGACAACTGTACGAATCTTTTCTATCATCTGAAAAGCTTATAATGCTCTGCCTATAACCAATCGAAGCAGCAATAAATTGATTTAAACAAAAATATAAGCTCAGGGAGTCAGCACTTGAGCTATGTTTAAGCCTGGTTTTTCAAAAAAATTCAACATGAACATGTTCATCCTAAATTTTTGGTCTCCTATACAAATAAATTTATTACTCAAGAGATATAAATATTTATTTTTTTCAATCCAGTGTAGTTTGCTCAAGTCAAAATCCATATATGTGTATCATATCTTGAGTAGGGTTTACAAAATCGGCTTTGGACTTCAACTTAGAGGGACCAAATTCCTAAAAATCTGAAATTACAACAATTAAATTGGATTTTTGCAGTTTTTG
Source organism: Gonocerus acuteangulatus (assembly GCA_946811695.1). Taxonomy (NCBI): domain Eukaryota; kingdom Metazoa; phylum Arthropoda; class Insecta; order Hemiptera; family Coreidae; genus Gonocerus; species Gonocerus acuteangulatus. The sequence continues at coordinate 70,918,165 of OX328125.1, forward strand.
ACATTGAATTAATGAGAATAGCCTAGCTCTCTTCAGACAAGTACGAAATTCATTATTAGTGAGCAAACATGCCCAGCAAAATTTCAATCAACAGACATATTAATTTATATTTATTTATATATATATATATATATATATATATATATATATATATATATATATACACCCACACATAAATTTTAATGGGGATAATTTTCAGTTTCAAGAAGGTAAGATTGATGAAGTTTTGAAGACATTTTTCAAAAAAAAAAAATTCTATGAGTGCAACCTCAATAGCCACATTTCTCCAGAAAGTGCTAAAACAATGACAAGAGGAATACCTTAAGATGTTGCATTTAACTGCCAACTGCTGAACCTAGCTTCAAATTTCTTTTTGCAACTTGAACTCAAAACTACATACATAACATAAGAAGAGGATTAAATACCTTGTGGAAGCCACAGGATTTCCCATAGGTCCGTAAAGTTTGTTCAAGGCACTCAAGACAAGTAGTAAATTCCTGAAATTTCAATTAAAATATTTGTTAAATGAAAAAAGTAAAGTTGAAAATAGAATAAACAAGTGGTTAGATACTACTTAATTTTCATTAATACTAATTGAGAGTTAGAATACCAAGAATGAAAAATGAAGAAAAATGCACAACAAATTTATAGATTTTTTAATTTATACACATAGATTTCAATCAATAATAGTAATCTAACATAAGCCCAATTTTAAGCTTCTCTATTGTTCAAAAATTGTTCTATTTAGTTGATATGGTTGTTTTCGTGCAAAGGAGTATGGTTTCCTTTAATGGAAAACCCCCTCCTTTAATTTATGATTGCATAATAATTATGGTAGTTATCTATTATTCATTTAAAGTGTGGCAGCTGAAATACTAGTGAAGTATGCTGTTTACGATGGTTGAAATATATCATTGTTCCAAAATTAATCTTAGTTTGTGTTCAGGCTAACATGGCAAAGATCTCTCCCTGGTCAAAATATATATAAAAAAAAAAAAAAAACAAACTTTATTTAAATATTAGCAAAGAAGTCAGTAAAAAGAACTCAGATTCAATATCTGCCAAAATAAGTATAAGAGTTATTTTTTAATGACTCAGAAAGTAGGAATTATCATTCTTTTTTGCCTGAAAATATATTTTAAAAACTTTATTTCAATTTTTACATTCTAAAAATTCAAGGAGTTGAAACTGAAACTCTGTTCTAATATTTGAAGGTAAAATCAACTCCCTTTACTTGTTGATTTTAAAAACAGAAATTAAGTCAAATCATCACCTCTTTTCCATTCTTAGCTTCCCTGACAAAATGATCAAGTACTTTTGGAATAACCGTCAACGCAATATTTTTTCTAGCTTCTGGAAAATCAATTGAGAGCTGGATGAGTTTACCTGAAAATAAAAAAAAGAAACAGCTTTATTGGCCTAAACTAAAGGCAATGTTTCTTTGTGGAGGCTATAACAAAAAAATAAAAGTGTGACGGCCATGTACCTAATATTTTCCAGGAGAGAGAACATAATGAACTATCCTCGGGATTAACTAGGCCTTTGATAGTTAGCTGAATCCAGGAGAAAATATTGGAACTTAGCAAATCTTTGGTGCATTGGTCCAGAAATGTATCCAATACAGCAAGACCATCAGTGTAACTGTCTTTTGATGTAAGTAATGAATTTATTAATGTAATATTAGCTTCCCTTTTGCTATTCTGAAAAAAAGAAACTAGGATAAATTAGACTGAATGCTTACCACAATCAAAACTTGGAGAATTACGTTTTTAGATCACTCTACAAACTTACATTAAAGCAAAAAAGCTTGCTCTCCGAGCAAAACTGTAGGTATTCTGAAAGAGATTTTCCATCACTATTGCGTGCCACAGACTGAAGCAGTTCAAGAGCTTGTTCCATGATAGATATGCAAACCGAAAAAAAAAAAAAACACCTAATGGTTAGATTAACTACTGCTCTCAGACATGTGGGTATACAAAAAGGTTACTTTAGGTTATAGCTATTCTTTGAATATCGATTTTGCCAGTAAGTGATAGAGGTATAATTTCTGTTGGCAGATTCCTTGCCGCTTATATAGCCAGATTCTTTGAAAGAAACAAGAAGGTAAATGTGAAGACGAGGTTCCTGGGCACCGATTATTTTTATATGTTGCACTATAACGTATTTTCATGCACTAAACTAGCAAAGAAGTTATGAAGCACTAAAGTTCACTGTTATGCGGGTTATGAAAGCTAACGTAAACAACTTTTTTGTAAACATGCGCTTGCGCAGGGATGTAAGATTGGCATACAAAAATCTCTTATTTGAAATGTCGATAAACAATTTATTCACAAATCATTTTAAATTTGAAGGGCCTCCTAACCCGTCGTAACATGTCGCTCATGGGCATACGTGCTACGTGTTTCCGCCTGCTACGCTCGCTCAAGAAGATATCAAAACTCTAGTCAATCCAACTCGCTAAAATTAATAGAGTTCTATAACCAGAGATAAATTTAAATAATTGATGGTAAATTTCAATTAGACTCCATAGTATGAAATCAAATGTATAAAATGAATAAAAAATCTACGTCCTGTTATCGCATTTCCGGGAAAGGCTGGAAATGGTGAATTTTCTGATGTTATTGGAGAAATCCAAATTATGTATAATTTTAATTTCTAAAAAATAACAGAAAACAAGAATTAGCGATATTTTTAGTCAAAGACAAATTACCTAAATATAATTTATCTAAATAAAATGTATTTTTTGAAAGGGGGTAATAATCATCCTGGTTATCATGAAAAAATATTTATATTAGAACAACGAAAAAAAAAAAAAAATAAACAATAAAATTCAAAGGGAAATAAGAAAAATTCGATCGATTCTATCGAAATCATAGAGAGCCCAAGTAAATTGTAACCATTGGCTGCAGTAGACTGAGACGACTGGACACAACACACTGATGACCAGTGACACCAACGTGTTGCCATAGCAAGGCCGCCACATCTCGGAGCCGGGCCCACGGACCAGATCACGGGCCCCCACTTCTCAGAGCCGGGCCCCCATTTCTCAGAGCCAGACTGAAAATTCTAGTACGTTGCCATAGGACTTTGGACATTTTAAAATTATTTTCATCTTGAGTGAAATGAAAATAAAAGCCGACAATCGGTGCAGCAAAGGTCACTTTCGGTAGTTTTATTAAGACTCCTAATGAAATATACTATTCTGGGACTGTACTTGTTTTGTCGTTTATGTACATTAAAAAAAATAAATATAGGCCATTCCAATAAATATAGGCTACGCCCGTCTATATTTCTAAACCCTATTCTTTTTACATGCTCATAACCTATACATTTTTAGCGCGGTTCCTCCCTCCCCCATAGGGAGGAACCCCGCTTATAAGGTTGATACAATGAAACAATCCGGAAGTTTCAGAACCCCTAGAAACCGAAAATAACGGTGGTTCAAATTTGTATATATATATATGTATATATTTATTTATATATATATATATATATATTTTTGTCTGTTCGCTCTCTAAATAGAAGACGAATGGTCCGATTGTGATGAAATTTGGTACAAAAATCCGTCGTCTAATTTGAAAGGTCAAGTTCGTTAGCCAGCAGAATCCGCCCACTGGAAGATGGCGTTTGGGGCGAAATTCGCGCAAAAAAAAATCGTAACGCTTACGTTTTTGAGTTCATAAGCTTGTAAGTACTCGTTTTATAGGCTTCTTGGGCTAGGAAAACGAATGAAACCATTTTCAAGGCGATAGCTTTAACCGTTTTCGAGAAAATTGGAAAAATAGTTTTTGAATACCGTTTTTGGTTTGGGTACTTAGAATCATGGGATTCAGTTGAAACATTTTCTGCATGTTCTACTTTCATTAAAACTAATATGTTGAAATTTTTGTTACGTTTGGAGTTTAGGAAGGGTTAGAATAAAATATTTTATTAACAGACATAAAACGTTTTGGTAACTTTGTATACTTTCCTTAATATCTCGAAAATGGTTGAGAATCATTGGAAACGGAAGATGACCATTAGAAAGCTCACTTAATGCTCTTCAAAAATGGTTCTGATGAAAGTTTTGATTAGGCGATGTCAATCGGAGAAATAAGTGCTTAAAACTTTAAAGTAATTGATTCCGCTTATTCGAACTGTTCTTTTTGTCTTTGATTTTGGTACTTAGAATTATGGGATTCAGTTGAAACATTTTCTGCATGTTCGAATTGTATCAACACTAATATGTTGAAATTTTACTTACGTTTGGAGTAAAGGAAGGGTTAGAATAAAATATTTTATTAACAGACAAGAAAAGTTTTGGTAACCTTTTATACTTTCGTTAGTATCTCGAAAACCGTTGAGAATCTTGGTAAACGGATGTTTTCCATTCGAAAGCTTACTAAATGCTCTAGAAAACAGGTTCTGAAGAAAGTTTTGATTAGGCGATGTCAAACGGAGAAATAAGTACATATAACTTAGAAGTTTGATAAACGATAATTGATTTCGGTAATTTATACGGTTCTTTTTGTCTGTTTTTATTTCTTGTTATTTTGTTATTGCTTCTAGGAGGAGGATGTATTTCTCAATAAAACAGGGGAATAAATACAAATTCTTTGAACCTGTAACAGAACTGAAAACGTAAATATTCTCTGTGTAGAGTCAGTCCGGGTCGAGGTAGTAGGCCGGTTCAGGTAGGCTGGTATTGCACTTCATAAATCAAGATTCATTGTTCTCATCAAGCATTCTAGGACAGCTGACAGTTACCTTTACCTGTAGGAAGTCATGCAGCCAAATTCTGTACTAGAAATATAATTATATTTTGTGGTTGAATGTGGCCGTAGTTCAATAAAAAATAACACTACTTTCTCATTTTCATGTACAATTTTATTTTGTTTAATTGCATTTAAAAGTAAAATGGATATGTTTGCACTGCAAGTTAAGTAAATTAGAAATATATTCGTAGAAGAGTCTTCATAGACCGAAACTTGGGACGGCAGAAAGAGTAATTTCTGCTTAGGATAGTTTCATCCCTAGCCAAAAATCATGTTTTTTTTTTTTTTTTTTTTTTTTTTTTTTTCATATTTGTTTACATTAGGAATGATGCAAACAAAGTAATAACTGTTTCTATTCTAAGTCTACAAAATAACACTAGGGATATGAATGGAACCGCGCTAAGATGACGCAGTTCCTGCGAGTCGGACTTTTTTTTCCAATTAGCGGGGCCCGGGACAACTGTACCCGGCTGCCCCCCCCCCCATGTGGCGGCCCTGTGCCATAGTTGTTTTATTTTTCTCACATACTCCCAGGAAGACGCTGTTTAAGAATTTAGAAAGTTTTGTTTCTTTTTTTTTAATCGTTTGATTAAGTCCACATTTGTTTCGTTCATTGTTTTATACTTTTGGAGGCCCCGTGGCCGTTAGTGTTAAGGCGTGAGCACTTAACAGTCCCTGCCAAATGTCGTGGGTTCGATTCCCACTATATATCAGACCTATCCTGGCTAGAAAGTATGGCAACCTACAGATAACCCGTCTTAAAATTCGTAGTTTTATATTGGACTATGGAAATTTATTTGTATATTAAGGGACAAAGTCCTAGAATTTTTTTTTTTTTCATTTCTTCGAAAACTCACACAAACATCAAATATATATATATATATATATATATATATATATATATATATATATATATATATATATATGTGCATTTTCCTTTTAAAACTTTACATTTTTTTATGTTTATACTCTTGTTTTACAAGGTTAGCGTTGTAAAGAAGAAAGAAGAAGAGCACCCCCCCCCCCTCAACATAAAAATATTTCTCTTATGGACTTATGAGCTTTAGAAATAGTGGTATCATCGAGAACTCAAGCTCCTTTAGAGTAATTATCAATATGATACAATGAATCACAAATCGACTCGGTAAAATCCATGTACTGCTTCGCCAACCCCCACCACATTGGAGCCCTCACAGAACTCAGCGATTCATCAGTCCGCTAATCGGCTCCCATCCCTCTTGGAACCCCGCACATACATCGCCTTCGTTTCGGGAATATTTTACGAGGTAAGTACGAAATATATACATTGATATTGTTAATGAAGACAATTTATTTGTATGAATTAATAAAATATAACATTATCCTGGGCCAATGTTTTGTTTTAAAATAATTAACAGGTAACATACGAACAAAATTAAGCTATTTAAATATATACTTTTGCATATATATATATATATATATATATATATATATATATATATATATATATATATATATATATATAAAAAATAAAAAAAATAATGATTGCTTACGAATATTAAAAATATAAATGGTTAAAAGAATGGCAGTGAAAAAAGAAACATGGAAAGAAAATTAATACATGATTATTATAGAAACATACTTTTTCTAGTATTTTTGGATCAGACAGTATTATCTACTGAAGATAATCATAAATTATTTTATACCAACGATATATTAATTGGTTAATTAACTTAATTCCTAAGGCAAATTTACACTTGTTTTACAACTACTTAAACATGTTTGTGTTATTTAAAAATATAAGATAATTAAAATATTAACTACTACCTACAAAAAAAAAACTAAACAAATTTAGTTAAACAAAAAAATGAAAGCAATTATTATTAAATATTTAGCAGACCGTTTTGCGTTTTTTAAACTGGATTCAGCAAACGAAACAATTATGTTTCGGATTGTTCTAATAAAATGTTTTCTATAAATGTTCAAGACTATTTATTAAAATATCCAGCGATACATTTCTACAAATATTTATCATATCGTAAATCCTATGTGATTGTGAGCAAGAAATTAATTCTCAAAATGAATGGGGTTGAGAGGGGGTTCGTAAAAAAGAATTTTGTTTATGAGGTGGTCACCGGACTGCAGTACTTTATAACCCCTGCACTACTGAATAAACATCAAATTCGTCAGTAAGGTAACGGTAACAATAAATACAGACCGTTTTAGTCTTTTACATTTTTTCCTTTAAGTCAGATAAGTCAATTTTCGTTTAAAAAGAAACCGACTTAATTTTTTTGCAGGTTTTCAGGGCCTGTATATTTTAAAAAGTATGACGTATTAACATAAAACGTTGGCTGACGGAGTTTAAACATTAATTAAATATGTTTTAAACATCTTTTAATATATTATTAGTACGAATAGAATATTATTTACACTCTTCATTCATTTAAAAAAAAATAATCGGAAGACATATTATAACTAAACTTAAAGTTAGAGTGCCATGAAGACAACTACGCTTCCATACGTACACATGGGCGTATATAAGGGGGGGCTGAGGGAGCTGCAACCCCCCCCCCGAAATTTTGATTTGCTAGTAAAAACTTGTCGTAAAACCCTTAAAAATAAATTAAATAAGATCACTTAGTTCATAAAAAAATATTTTATTTTACGTGTAATAGCGTTTTAGTTGCCTAAAACTATTCCAAGCTCTAAATTTTTTTTTATTCCATACCCCAGAAATCTCAGCCTTCCCCCGAAATTATTTTCTATATCCGCCCATGTACGTACAAGCACTAGTAATATATTTATTTTTCAAAGCCTCTGGTCACAATAAGTTTTAACAATAAAGGGACATATCAAAAAATAATATTAGTTAATTTTACTATAAGCTTTGAAGAATATCAGATCTGATGATGGCATACTGGTTAATCTTATATGTCTTAAACCGAGTAGGGTTTAATTTTTGACGTTCACCCTTTTTGTGCCAAGGCACAGTATTATATTTTGATGAATTTATATCTAATTTATTTACACTACCTCTGAGCAATAATATTTCATCAAAGTCCGACCACTTTTGTATGCGATAGAATAGAAAGAGACAAATATACTCACATCGACGTGCAACAAGATGCAAGCAAATAGGTGGAGGCAATTTCATGGGTTTTATAACAACATCAATTCTTCAAATAGACAAAGATTCTTATTTATTTCAAGCCAGACCAAATTAGGGTGAACAAAATTCATCCCAGAGTCTTTGCGTATAATTCCTCTGCTTGATGTGATTTGAAGAACATACAATATACACAGTCAAGCCCATAGGCGGCTCTAGACAAACATTTCTGGGGGGGGGGCTAATTTAGTATGGGCTTAACACAATGCCTGGGATTGTAGAATCAAATTTTTATAACCAGGCACCTGGAAAACATTAAGGAAGTATTTGATAAACTATGAACATACATTAATTAGAACTTATTACTATTAATTTGCCTAAAAAATTTATTTTTCTAACTTAATCAAAAAATACTGTGAATTTTCATTCTGGGGGGCTAGGCCACCCCAAGCCGACCTCTTTAGCCGCCACTGGTCAAGCACTGTCTTCTCCGTAAAATACGTTTCAACTCTTCTCAAAGCCAATAGAAACTATTTACGGAATAACATTGGAAGTGGCTTCATCGATTCGCAAAAACATAAGCGCTCCAATTTCTTCACGCGAATTTTGCCGAAAACATCAGTGTTCCAGGTGTTGGATTCTGGATGTAAATGAACATGAATTATTCTTTTGCACAAATTCTGGCAAATATACACACATTCATGCAAGTATGTATATGTATATATATATAAAAGCGAGTTCTCGCCAGGGCGATGAAATTCGCCTATCGACCCAGTGAGAACGATATTTATCTGTTTCTTTCCAAGTAATCTATATGCAGTGCTAAGTGCCGAGTCTTTCCGATTCCGTGATTTTATATTTTTCTTATTTATTTTCTATGGCAGGGAGTCGATAAAGTAGTACACCTTTTTGTATCTCTTTATGGGCTTTCCTTGTTAGGATGTCCTCTCGTCATGTTCTCTCGCTTGAGTCAAGCGTAATTCTTCTGAGGAATACTAGGAAGACATGTCGGGTAAAATATATAAAATAAATTATTCACTTCATACGAATTGTGACCTATTTTATGGGCCCCTGTCATTGAAACGAAATGCGAAAAATTAAAAAAAATATATATTGGGCAATCTTTTAGAATAATTAATATGATTTCATATATACATGTTTTTTGAACGACCATGTTTTTCGAAATTGTTTTCCAGCATTTTCGAAGTGCAAGTCGACATGAAGCGTGTTTCCTCTCTCCATATAGACTGAATATTATTATCATAATTTTGCCTTGTTCATACAAACAAAGTGTAGTACTGACTGTTCTTTATTATATAAAGCGTATATAACCTTATTATTTCGATTAATAAGCTTAAAAGACGTGGTTAGGTGGGGTGTACGACCTAGTACAGAACAGGTACCTGTATGACTGTCTCTTCTCTTGCAGCCAAGGCCGCCAACTCTTGATCAGTTAGTTTCCAGCGAACTAACGGTATGAGGTTGGTTGTTGTAGAAGTGGATTGTGGTTAGATTAGAGTAGATGTGTGGTATTATTTTTCCTGTGATGTCATATTATCTGAGTGTTATACAAAACGATATTTAGTATTGTTTGTTGATAACAGAACTGAAGCCATTATCAGAATTCTGATCATTAAATCGAATAATCAATCATAATTATAAAAACATTCATGATAGCTAGCGGACCGCTTTTAATGACTGAAGATGATAATAACAATAAACGTAATAAAAATAATATTTTGGTTTATTATGATCGGCCAATTAGGAATAGACGTATCTGGTATGCTCCATCCAGAAATATTAATTTTTTTCGAAAATGGCGAACAATTATTCATTTTCTATTAAAAAATCCTTCGAAAATAGGTTTTCTTCACACAAATACTGTTGGATATAATTTTTGATGTGTTAAGGAAGAATTTTAGCCCATAAAAATCGAAATGAAGAAATTAAGGGAAGAATTGGTATTTATATGATTATAGCCACGTACATAGAGAATAATTATATCTTTTCCTAATTGATGTCATTCCTCGGTCATATATATTATAATTCTGAAAATAGACAATAATCAAAGCTATGTAAATATTCTTTATCTTTTATTTACGGGGTGTTATAGATAATCCTTAGATGACCATTGGCTTACGTAAACATTCCTTGCAGTTCTTCCTCTTGAAATAATCTCAGATTTTTTTACTGGGATTTACAATGCTATAAGATGTACGTAGATAAGGTTATTTTCTTCTAAACCTCGATCCAATGATATGTGATTGACGAATGGACAATATCGTAAGGGATTTAATGCGAGATTTGAAATGTGCAGTAACATATTTTTATTGGATTAATCATTTTGAATAATAATACCTGCTTCACCTTAGCGCGTTTTAGTAAAACACTAAATAGGGGGAAACGGAATCAGCAAAAACACGCAAATAATTCGGAACGGTCCTTCAGATGAGACAAATTCCTGCCGCCACACAGTGGGGCCAAACGAAATTTCGTGTTTTAAAAAAGGCTACAGCCTCTAAATCTTACCTTATTTCAATGATTTTTTTAAATGAAAGCTAAAAAATTTAGAACAACTTTGTCTAGCCAGATTGTTGTTTTTTGTTTTCCCTTTTGATTAAATTATGTGTAAATAATTCACGAACTTTTAAAATTGACTATAATATTTCATTTTTCATCAAACGTAATATCAGCGCTGATATAGTAGAAATTAAACATTCAAATCCTGATTAGACATATCGTGTTTCAGAAAAAGCTAACTAATTTCAATGCACTCTTTTTTCTTTTTTAAATAAAAGCTAATAAAATTTACAACATATTATTCTAGCCAGTTTTTTTTTCTACTTGTTTATTAAATTATGTGAAAATAAATCCTGATTAGACTTAGAAAAAAATCAGGCTGACACATCATTATACGCAAATTTATCTTAATTCGTCAATGAGATTAATTAAAATAATACTTAGTATAGATAATAATTGTATGAATTAAATAAGATGCTGAAATATTATTGCTGTTATTAATTTGGATATAAAATATTTTATAAATTATTCCTTAAGTAAATTTTGTGCTTCCACATCTATCGGAGTTGGAATATGCTTCCATGAAGACTACTTATATAGGTTCTGAAGTAATTAAAAGTTTATTTACACTTTCCTTCGTGCCAAATCTGTTGTGTTTCCGAGAGTCAAATTCTCTGAAATGTTGAAAATCTTCCCCGCCTTGAAGCTGAGTTCTATCTCTCATTGGTTTTGTATTAAGGACCAGCAGGCCAGCCTTAGGAATTGGCGAGTTGAATGAAATGTTATTTAATGTTTAATTCTAAAACTTCGTGAATTTAACTTCTTTACACTTTATTTAATAAACAAGGAAAACAATAGCCCACCCATCGCAAATTAGAACCAGCGACTATGAGATGGTTCTACTCGGATACAGCGAGATACTAGTTTTCTCTTCAGAAGCTACTTTTATAGTACGTCAGGTTAGGTGGCTAAGAATAGAAAAACTGCTGACAACTAGACCTAAAAACTAGTATATCTTACTTTTAAAGCTCTGTTTTCGAAAAAAACAAAAAAAAAAAAACACTTTCCATATAAGAAATTAAATCGCTTACCGTTAGCAGAATATGTATAATACGACCGAATCCGTGATAACAGCTATTCACGTTAAGGTCATGGGTACGATTCTCCAAGATATAATGAGTAATTAAGCTGAGAACTAAAGACACGTGGAATCATTGGGAGAGATCAAGGATGCACGAGTAACAATGGATCTTTGCAATAACAATAGCTCTGAGGTTTCTAGGACACTTCTTGGATCGAAGACTTTAGTTCAGTTTGCTTTGCTATTAGATACATCAAATCCATCAGTTTTACCTTTTTTGGGCGGTTTTCTTGCTCTTAAATGTTGTTAACGTTTAAATCCATCAGAGCTTGGTCATTCATGGTGCTTATCTTACTGCTTACGTTCGTTTCTCAAGCAGATCGTTGTATTGAAGGTTTCACTAGCGGTTTACTCTTGTTCTTTAGCTTCATAAATTCTGTGTATTTTTACTCTTCTAGGACGTTTACCTAGCTGTTCAATGGTGTTTACATTATTTAACTCCATCAGATTCGTGACCTTTGTTAGTTGCATGTTTTAATGTATACTGGTGTTAACGGTAGTTAGCCAATCAGATCCGCGTATTTTAGTTAGACCAGTTAGCTAAATAAGTATTTTAGCGCGGTTCCTCCCTCCCCCATAGGGAGGAACCCCGCTTATAAGGTTGATACAATGAAACAATCCGGAAGTGCCGACAAGAAAATTTCGCGTTTCAGAACCCCTAGAGACCGAAAATAACGGTGATTCAAATTTGTATATATATATATATATATATATATATATATATATATATATATATATGTATATATTTATATATATATATTTGTCTGTTCGCTCATTTCTGGCTTCTCTGATGGTCCGATTTTGATGAAATTTAGTACAAAAATCTGTCGTCCAATTTGAAAGGTCAAGTTCGTTAACCAGCAAAATCCGCCCACTGGAAGATGGCGTTTGGGGCGAAATTCGCGCAAAAAAATCGTAACGCTTACGTTTTTGAGTTCATAAGCTTGTAAGTACTCGTTTTATAGGCTTCTTGGGCTAGGAAAACGAATGAAACCATTTTCAAGGCGATAGCTTTAACCGTTTTCGAGAAAACTGAAACAATAATTTTTGAATGCCGTTTTTGGTTTGGGTACTTAGAATCATGGGATTCAGTTGAAACATTTACTGCATCTTCTACTTTCATTAAAACTAATATGTTGAAATTTTGGTTGCGTTTGGAGTTAAGGAAGGGTTAGAATAAAATATTTTATTAACAGACATAAAAAAGTTTCGGTAACTTTGTATACTTTCCCTAATATCTCGAAAAAGGTTAAGAATCTTGGGAAACGGAAGAATACCATTGGAAAGCTTACTAAATGCTCTACAAAAAAGGTTCTAATGAAAGTTTTGATTAGGCGATGTCAATCGGAGAAATAAGTGCCTAAAACTTTAAAGTAATTGATTTCGCTTATTCGAACTGTTCTTTTTGTCTTTGATTTTGATACTTAAAATTATGGGATTCAGTTGAAACATTTTCTGCATGTTTGAATTTAATCAACACTAATATGTTAAAATTTCGGTTACGTTTGGAGCTAAGGAAGGATTAGAATAAAATATTTTATTAACAGACATGAAATGTTTTGGGAACTTCGTATACATTCCCTGATATCTCGAAGACGGTTAGGAATATTGGTAAACGGAGGGTTACCATGCGAAAGCTTACTAAATGTTCTACAAAAAAGATTCTGAAACAATTTTTGATTAGGCTATGTCAATCGGAGAAATAAGTGCTTAAACTTTGAAGTAATTGATTTCGTTTATTCGAACGGTTCTTCTTGTTTGTTTTTATTCCTTGTTGTTTTTTCATTGGTTATAGTAGGATAATGTATTTGACAATAAAACAGATTAATTAAAATAAGAAAAGCAATTCATTGTTAAAAATATATCAGGCTGTACCGTATGAAATGTCAGTTTTGGATTTGTCGATTTCCTTCAAATGTCTTGAAACTGTCGAGGCTCCTATTCCGAGTTCTTTGGCATATTCCCTAGTGTTTTTAATTGCTTATAGTAGTCAAATGTATTTGTCAATAAAACAGGATACGTATAATTAGAATCAATATTTTGTTTGTTAGAATTCGAAGATGCCGTATGAATATCTAGATTACAGTACTGGTGTTGATTTCGTTCTTTACAATTATTCTTGGTATTCCCTATTTTCATCTGTTACCCATAGTTTTTTATTGTTAGTAGGTTTTTCTTATTGATTATAGAATATAAATCTATTTGGCTATAAAACAGGGTACGTAAAATTAGTGACAATATTTCGGAGATTTCTGAGCGAAATACTTTTAAGATTTTCTACCACCACGAACGGCTTTTTTCCTCTATTTTTATCCACTAGATAGGCTTTATTTTGCATATTATTCTATATAAGTTTTATTCAGCAGGGGATTCTGATGAAATGTCGTGTTTTTGCTGTGGATTTTAAATACGATGTATCTAAGATTGGATAACATTAGCGAGTCTACATAGTTAAGAACCGACGACGGAGGATTACTTCTTGCTATGATTTAGTCTACATATGTATATTAAGTCCTAAATCCAAAAAATAAACTTCACAACGGTTACTATGAGCGAATATGGCGGTTCAATGCCCGTAGAAGGTCTGCAGGAAATTTACCTGCTAAGAGTTAATCCTCAAGAGCTGTAAATATACCCCAGGTATCTGCCGACACAAAGACAAAGCCTAGGCGGAGAGCACCCCAAAAACACAGATACAAACATAGGTTATATACTAAATATTCATAAAGACTACTTAGTTGTAAACCGATTCATCAATTAGCAATCAATAGTTTTCAACAAATGTTATATACTAAATATTGATAAAAAGTATTTAATTAGAAAAAAAACAATATTCCACAAGACTTGTTTTTGGTCCATTTGTGTCTACTCCATAGACTTAATTAAGGGTTTTACGAGAAGTTTTTATCATCAATTCAAAATTTCGGGAGGGGCTGCAGCCCCCTCAGCCCCCCCCCTCATATACGCCCATGCTTCTGTATCCACTAGAAAGGCTTTATTAGGCATATTTTGTATTGATTTATAGACCTTTGCTTTAGAATGAGAGCCAGATTCTGTAATTTCCGCTTCTGTGTAAAAGTTAGCTACTGTCGGTGTCCCTGACGCCTTAATATCACTTTTATTCGAGATGTTCGAGAGGATTTTGACAATTTTCACGAGATATATAAAAAAAATAAGTTTATTTCTTTTCTAAGCTTATCAAATGGCACTAGGGACATGAACGGAACCGCGCTAAGATGCTGCAGTTCCTGCGAGTCGGACTTTTTTTATCTTACTTGGGCCAAAGTTCGAGAAAACCAACTCGTAAAATCAGGCTAATGATTCATGAGTCACAAAATTTGCCGATTAGGTGAGTCATCATTTTCTGACAATCGCAGTCATGAATCAAATACGTTAGTCAGCTATTTTTACGAGGATCGAAATATTTGACTAAATCGTCTGTGAAAAGTATTAAGTCATAAAGCGCTTGTCTTTAGAAAAGATCTCTTTATATATCATAATTTCTTTATTGAACATAACTTTCTCTAGATATGCTTTTTTTAATGTGATTGGTTGAAGGGACCTGAGCTGAACGCTGCTAACATCAGTGAACGTCAGATGAGTCTGTCAATTGCATGTGTTGACTAATTGATGGCGTGCAGCGTAAAGAGGATAGATCCTGTTTACGGATAGTTAATACTTAATGTTGCCATTTTAATAATTTACTTTTAAGATTTTCAATTTCTGTTTTTTTTTTTTGTTTTTTTTTTAAACTCATTTTTGAAGGAATGTTACTATTGAGGTTGAGCACATGAAGGAAGTTTTGAAACATTTCTTCATCGATCATAACTACCAGATACCTAAACTAATCGCCGTGAAACTTTATATATATATATATATATATATATATATATATATATATATATATATATGTGTGTGTGTGTGTGTGTGTGTGTGTGTGTGTATGTGTATGTGTATTAACGTGGTATCAACCACAATTTTAATTTGTTCGCTATGAAAATTGGTAGATAGGATTTTCCTAACAGAAGACGAGTTCGTTAAACAGCAAAATCGGCCCACCTGAATGGGGGTTTACTAGAAGACCAAATTTATTAATTTGGCCGCATCGGTCCTTATTTTAACTTCCTTGCAACGAAACTCGGTACATTTCATTCACAACTGACAGGGGCGTACATATGAAATAATTTGGGGGGGGGGGGCTGGGTGTACCAGGTGATTTGGGGGTACGGAATACTAACAACCTAGAATTTGGAATAGTTAGCCCACTAAAAGGCTATTACACACACAAATATTTTTTCTGAAGTAAGTAATCTTATTTAATTTGAGAGTTTTATGACATATTTTTATCGATGAAAATTTATTTTTAAGGGTTTTACGACAAGTTTTTGCCATCAAATCAAAATTTCGGGGGGGGGGGGGTGCAGCCCCCCTCTTATATACGCCCATGACAACTAATGAGGAACATGTGTTGTAAAAAACAACAAAATCATTCTATTAAAAATTGGTATTTACTCCGGAACAGAACTAAATAACAAATTATTAATTAAGTTACTTGTTCATTACAAATATATTATAGCAAAATTATTCATGTTTATTTAAATACAGGCAGTACCAAATGTTTCTGGTCACTCAAGTACTTATTAAATAGAAGGTTCAATTCTTACACCTTGGGTGAGGAATCAATAAAATCAAGTAATACCATTTGATATTTTAATTCATAAGTTCTGTAGGATAATTTAAATTGATTTTTAAAATAAATAACAATAGTAACACAATAACAACACAAAAAGCATTGAAACAAACTTTTGGACACCTTCCAAAATGACAATAACTAATTTGATATTGTAGTTTAAATACAATATCAATAGGATTGCTCTTAGCTCTTCTGAGCCTTGTGTGTACTGAGGAAACCAGCTTCGAGGTCACACAAGTCCGGTATGTTGTACCATTCTTGGAAGATACGCTTTTTCCTTGAGGTTCTTCCGTGGAAACTTCGTGATTTGCCGTTTTAATGATCCCACAGGTATTCCATGGGCTTCATGTGGAGACACTGAGGTGGAGAACTGATGAATTGTTTCGTGCAAGGCACTGAACTTAGATTAGACTACTGTGTTTAAAGTCATTGTTGAAAAAAATGGAACTTACCCTTGAGTCCTAAGTTGTCCAAACGGTAATATTTTTTTTCCCTATTGTTGCATTCATTTTCCCATCAATCTAAGACAGTTATCCTACACCTTCGGTCGCCATACACCACTACGCCATAGAAGAGCCTCTCGGTGTTTCATTCTAGGGTGTAATTTCTCAATTTCCAAAGCCTTGTTTTTTCTCTACATTTTAAAGATAATAAGTATGTTATGTTGCACATATCCAGTCTTTTAAAAGAATAGCCGAAAAATTATCCTCATTATTTTTTTTTTAAATATCACAAGAAATTGTGGGTGCCCAGAAAATGTTGCTATTTTCACCACATTCTTCAGAAATGCAGTGTACATAACCTATCATGCCGAGGAAAATGCCTGCTTATGCAACTCCTGTTTTATTTAATTAGTTTAGTTTTATTCAGCTATTAAGGCCGAAGTCCAATATATTGATATATTTGTATTCATTACTACGGATACTTCCTAAGGATTCATACATGTATTTATTGGAACTATCTCTTTTCTAATTAGAGCGCGGGGGAAGGGATAACATTAAAACTAATGAATGGAAATACTGAAATAAATACATAATGAGCTTGATGATTTGCGTACTTCCTTGCATAAGAGCGGCCAGACCGGTTCTTGTTGCTAAACTATACAGGTGGAGGCCATTCAACTTAAAGGATAGTAACATTTCTACTGTATGTATTACACCTGTCGCAATGTAGCCGTAACCACTCTCACTCATCCCTCATATGTCACAGCGCTTATATGTCAGAGGAATTGTTGGAAACATGACAGTAACAAGAATTATTGAATAAAAATATACGCATGTTCATTATTATATTTGTACTGTGGACTATTCATAAATTGATATAATTATAAATTTGTAGAAAAGTTAAATTAAAGATTACAAATTGCTTGTTGTACTTGTTTTCATTTGGATAGTGCTCAGCATTTTTAAACATTTGGGTTGGGAAGAAAAATTGAATCACTCAATTCCTTTAAAAATATATTTTTAAATTATTTGAAACAAACATTTTATTTATTTATATTTTAACACCCACTTATACCCGAACATTTTTTTTGGGACGGGGTTTCTGCGGGTTGTCATCCTTTCTAGCTAGGATAGGGCTGAAGGTTTTTCTGAATTCGAAAGAAAAGCCATAATAGTGGGAACCAAACTCACGAGGTTAAGCACGAAATGCACACGCCTTACCATTCACGGCCATTGGGCCTCCCAAATAAATATAATATACATACAATATGTATTTCAATTAAATATCTACCTTTTTAACAGACTCAAATTAATTTTCTAAACATTGATAAATATGCTGTGTTTATAGCAACCTAATATATTTGGGTAACTTACTTTGTTTTATTTTTAAAGAGTTTCGTCCTAGGTGCACTGCAAAGTATGCTGAAAATCTCTTGAAGCGAACGAACCTAAAATGTAATAATAGAGTTTATTGTTCTCAAAAGTTATCAACATTTGTTATTACACACTTAAACAGAATGGAATGGCTCGCGAGATATCATGAATTCACTTCTATTTTATTCTCTGAATCATTACTCTCCCCAAAAGGCCTAATCCTTAATGTAGGAAGTAATAAAATTCGAAATTTGCAATGATTGAGCAAATTTCGTAAAAAATGTACAACTATCCCATATTGTCGCGAAAATAACGAAGGAAAGCCTTATTTCACAATTTCAATGAGTTATTTTGTCAATGTATGAGTACTTGGGATGGTTCACTAAAATGTTTTCAAAATTCTGACGTGTTTTTTTTTAATGAGTCTGTTATGAGTGTATTTTATCTGTTATTTCAGATATATCTTCGTTAACTGTTAGTGACAAAAAAACCTGTTGTCCTACGAAAACTGTGAAAGCCTGAGCTGAACAAATTTACAAAGAATATCGTTTGAGATTCGTGTTTCGGATTCCCTGCAAATCCGGACGATGTCGGTTCAACCTGAAAGGCTTCCTCTCCCCATCTGAAAGGTTTCCCCTTCAAATGGAAGAAGTTAGAAAGCTATGGATAATCTGCCCATACTGATGCTCTTGTAAAAAGTAACTTTTCAGAATATTTGTTCGAAGACTATATTTAAAATACTGATCTATGACTTTACATCAAAAGCAACGAAGTTAAAGGAATAAAATAGGACGAAAACTGACATCATGTGAACCTGTTCACCGAGCCAAGGTCTTCCACCTTGGACATTCCTGGCATTCAAGACCTACCGGCTGCAGCGTGGATCAAGGATTTCTTTTAT
Organism: Gonocerus acuteangulatus; assembly: GCA_946811695.1. NCBI lineage: Eukaryota > Metazoa > Arthropoda > Insecta > Hemiptera > Coreidae > Gonocerus > Gonocerus acuteangulatus. The sequence goes on from OX328125.1 coordinate 70,937,079, forward strand.
GTTTTCAGGTGTTGATCCATTTTTCCAAACATAATTGATCTTTGATGCACAACATATACTTTTAAATTTCTACATCATTAATTCTACTTAAATCTTATAACTTGGGTTGGTAGAAATGGGAGCTTTTCCTCAACATGCAGACGACGTTTTTCTACTGGATATATATACCCATTTATAAGTCAAATATTCTTTGTGAGGACATCAAAACATGAATCTTCGATCTCCGAGGGTACTTAACCTTCTCTTACCATCAAACAGAATATATATCTATATCTATATATATATATCTATATCTATATATATATATATATATATATATATATATATATATATATATATATACAGGGTGTCCCGTAAATGTCTAGTCATATTGTGGGAGGTGATAGGTACCCATTAGGGGAACAAAAAATGTTCTATGACGATTTTCCGAATTCTCGCCCATAAGGGAGAAAACGTCGTTTTATTGTTTTTTCGAGACAAACGTAGTTTTTAAAAGAATAATCGTTGTAGCTCCGTCCCAGGTGATACTACTAAAAAGGGTGTGAAACCAATCGAAAGCTGAGTAAATTTACTATAAGACTAGTTGAGAGTAAACGTAAAAATGAATGAATGTAAGTATGTATATCTTACCAAAAGAAGGCAATTCTAAATTTCCTGACATTTTATTGATATTTCTTTCCAGCGTTACTCCTCAATAAGCAGAATCTGAGATTGCCGGGTTTCAGAAAAACTTCCTCATTTAACCAGCTTTCCATTCATGTATCACAACCCTGTGTTATTGAAGTATTTGAACGAAGTAAGAACAAAAGTTTTAAAAAAAACATGGATCTGTGAAAAGAAAATTATATTTTTTTCTTCAATTTATTCAAAAAGCTGCAGGGAAATATTTTTTTTTATAAATGTTTACATAAATATTAAGTAAATATTTACTTAAAAGAATAACAAAAAATTACTTCCACGGATATAAAAAAAAAATCTTAAAACAGTAAATAAATAAAATACACATTTATTTTGAATTTATTAATTCAGGTAACTAATACTGGGTCCAGGAGGTGGCCATTAAGGAACCCCAACCATACATTACCCTAAAAAATTATCAAATGCGTGATCTAGGTAAAAATAATAATTTTTGAGGTTAATGTATGGTTGGGGTTCCTTAATGGCCGCCTCCTGGACCCAGTATTAGTTACCTGAATTAACAAATTCAAAATAAATGTGTATTTTATTTATTTACTGTTTTAGGAATTTTTTTTATATTCGTGGAAGCAATTGTTTTTTTATTGTTTTAAGTAAATATTTACTTAATATTTATGTAAACATTTATAAAAATAAATATTTCCCTTCAGCTTTTTGAATAAAATGGAGAAAAAAATATAATTTTCTTTTCACAGATCCATGTTTTTTTTTTTAAACTTTTGTACTTAAACCGTTCAAATACTTCAATAACACAGGGTTGTGATACATGAATGGAAAGCTGGTTAAATGAGGAAGTTTTTCTGAAACCCGGAAATCTCAGATCCTGCTTATTGAGGAGTAACGCTGGAAAGAAATATCAATAAAATGTCAGGAAATTTAGAATTGCCTTCTTTTGGTAAGATATACATACTTACTTCATTCATTTTTACGTTTACTCTCAACTAGTCTTATAGTAAATTTACTCAGCTTTCGATTGGTTTCACTCCCTTTCTAGTAGTACCACCTTGGACGGAGCTACAACGATTATGTTTCTAAAAACCACGTTTGTCTCGATAAAACAATAAAACGACGTTTTCTCCCTTATGGGCGAGAATTCGGGAAATCGCCATAGAACATTTTTTGTTCCCCTAAGGGTCCTCTATCACCCCTCTCAATATGACTAGACATTTACGGGACACCCTGGATATATATATATATAGATAGATATATCTTGAAACTGAAACGTTTCTTGGATGAAATAAAACGAAGTGTAAGTGCGGTTGGACCAACTATACTCAGCTAGGTTTACTCATCGCCTCTTCTTTTTTGGTTTTGTATAAATGCAGGTGGGTTCTTTATACTTATCAGTAAAGCAAGTTTGTTTCTGTTGTCCTTACGTATCAAGCATAAGTAGATAGGACGATAGTAATGACCTTGACGGTAAATTACTCATTGATGAATTAGCACCTCATCTCACGACCTTCGGACAGTGAGTGACTTATGGGTATGGTTATTGCCAAACTAATAAAAAACTAAATATTTTTTAAAAATTATAATTTAAATATGTTTCTTAAAGAAAAATGTGGTCATTAAAAAAATTGTGCATTATCTGCTGTGAAATGTGGGTTTAGGATCACTGCATTATTGAGGAGAGCAAAATGTGGAAATTTTGCCTCTATGTCAATTTATCATATGGAAAACCGAGGTCCACGTTGGAGGTGTTCATGAAAATGTGTAAATGCAGTTTTTTATTTTATTTGCTTGAAGAGCCCCGCAACAAGGGTGATTTGCTCAAACAAAATTAATAAAAAGCAATTTTTTTTTGTTACTAAACGAATTGTGTTCTCGTATTTTTACCGGACCAAAAATAATTATTTCTTTTGGAATCTCCCTACCCTTACTGATGGCACACCATGTACTATTATAAATGTTGACGTACACCTACTATTTTCCTCTAATGGAAATAGTTTTAAATCCGTTGTGTTTCGAATAGGTGATATATAGACCAGAACTGCGGCTTCTGGAAGTTTCGTGTTCATGGTCAACAACAAGGAGATTCCGTTACAGTCTCAGAACCCCCCCCCCCAAAAAAAACAACAACAACAAATTGGTTATTCCTTCCTTTCCTTGAAAAAAGTAATTTCGGGATTACGGGTAATAAATTAAACTTAATTTACAATGAAATACATTTTTAGCCAGCCCAACGAAAATTGTTTCTTAAAGCTCTTGTTACCCTCCTTTTATCACTATGAATGTTAAAATTTTAGATAACTTATTGAACTGTGAAAGATGGTTAGTCTGCGTTGATTCTAAAGATCGTGTTGTTCGGGTGCAAATTGTTACTTTTAATTAAAAGTATTAGAGACTTTCAAGATCATAGAAATGGTGTTTAATTCTTAGCACACAATGATAATCGTAACTAGGGGCACATAAGATCGAATGCAAACAATGTTTATACTAGCAACCGAACTTTCTTCTCTCTTCACTACTGCTTAAGAGAAGTCGGCCACTGGAAGCGTTCAGGAGCGGCGCTGCGCCACAAACTGGAGTAAGCGGTTACGCTATAGATCTAACCACATTGAATTTTATGTGGTAACGTCCACTGGAAGTGAGTTCGAGAATCGAAAATCCCTTTGAATCGAAGATCCGATTCCGAAGGATTTTCTGACGGGAGAGTAGTTCGTGCCTGAAATTATTATTATAAAATACAAATTCGCAATTCTCCAAAAATTGCTCGATTTCTGGAAAGTTCCTTCCGAGTGCTCATTCTGATGGTTGTTGAATATTCCCAGTAATTAAGGAAATGATCATCGTTCTCCTATTCAGGCCACCGTAATAGCTGAAGGTGAATCAAGAATGCCCATTCAATTCCGAAGCTAATTCTACACATTCTAGACCCGAGCATTAGTAGAGGTAATAGTGAGGTACAGCAACACTACTTGATACGGGCGAATTGTATAAGTGCTTTAAGTGCGGGGGTTCCATTGTAGATTGCGGTTATTATTTTCTTCTCAGTTGTCTAATTGACTAACAGTTGTTTTGATTTGGAAATAATGCCAAATAAACTAAACTTTGGATAGCCCTGAGTGGACGTGGAATGGAACACTATATTTAGAGATCCTGAGAATTCAGTTCAGTCAGTTCTCAGTCAGTTCTCTGGAGGCTTCCTGAAATTTGGATTAAATTCTTCTGGGGCAATTATGCGTGAAAATTGTTTTTAAAATTTCTTTTAATAGCCTTTGATCTTATCTATAAAGGAACCAGAAGTAACCTACTCGAATAAACGTATTTTTGAAAGGCAAATCTTTAATGTTTTCAGAATAATCAATATGTCCCGATGGATTTGAACAAAAATCCAGCGTTCAATAACACTACCCGGCTTCATAAAAAGTAAATTCGTCTTATAGAAAATTATTCAGAAGTGATGATATTTACCCGAAGAGACCTGAGAGATAAGGCTCGGCGTAGACGACCCTACCATAAATGAAGCGCAGTGCGGTCTATCTGAAGTATACTGTGAGCTCCATTTCAAGTAAAAGTATAACTTGTAATTCAAATTAGGTACGAAAATAGTGCTGCTGAAAAAAGTAGGCGGAAGTCCGGAAAAGGTGTTATTTATTCGAATATGCATTAAATATCAATATGATGTTTTCACCAATATCCGAGATATCTAGAGCCATAATGTGGGGAAACCTCGAAATTTTTGGACTTTTAACGATTTTTTTTTTAAGTTCCTTTGAAACAAAGTTTCTAATCGAAACATTTACTATTACCAAACATTAGGATCATGAAATTTTGCATTTTAATTGGGTACCGTAACTTTTCAATTTTATATGTTTTGCCTAAATTCAGATTGGAACTCTTGAGTTATTTACAAAACTGACACTTCTAACACAAAATAGTATAAAATATATTTTATAAAGTATCATCGTTATTCAAGAACGATCAAAAACGACCATAAAATGTTCCCAAGTCTTATTGTGTCAAAATCTGAATTTACGCAAAAATTGAAAAGAGTGGTGTTTTTCCATAACGTTTCTTCAAAACCACCCGGTCGAATAGTATTAAACATTTCGATTAAAAGCTTTGTTTTAGAGGCATTTTAGAGAAACTCAGAAAATTCCGAATATTTCGAGGTTTTCCCCACATTATGGCTCTAATTGAACACAGAAATTGGGCATATCATTGGGTCTATTCCAATAAATAAATCCGTTTTCTGACTTCCGCCAATTTTTTCAGCAAATATCTAATTTACTCGGTCCATTTTCTATCTGTGATGTGAAGAGCGGTAGTGTGATTGAGAACCCAATAGAACGGAAGAATCTTGGTTCAAATCAATACCTTCATGCTTTTAATAAATTAAATAGGTTTGTCAATAGTTTTCGGGCGCTGTCAATGGGGGTGCTCATAAATAAATTAAAAAAAAAAAAATTATCAGTAGTTTAATAAATCTATTTGAAACGCCTCCTCGTGGCACTTTTGGCCATATAAAAAATCATATTTGTAATTATCGAATGCTTGTTTTTATGTTGTACCAAAGTTATGAGAAAAATAGTACACAATACAATTAGTTAATTTAATATATTGAAGAAGCTATTATCACTGAGTAGCAGAGTCTTTGACTGACTTTCTCAGAAATTCCTGTTGCTATTTGTCCTTGGTAGGTTCTCAGGAGGTTCCTGGTTCTTCACCATACGCTTCATGCATATCAACATTAGAAACCTCTTGGACGTTATATTAAGCTTTGTACGCTGTTCTTGATCTATTTGTGTAAATTCCGCATAGTCGCTTATGGAACAGATTATTTTATATTGAATGAAATTTATTTTTATTGGGAATGATTTTCGGACCAGTCACTTTTCAGAGAGAAAGTAAACGGAATGGACAATTTCGTCTTACAACAAGGGTAACATGCTTCTAAAACTGCTAAAACCAGTTTACCCAGAAATATATTGCACGTTCGCAATGAAACTCAACATACACATAGGCGGCTCTATAAAACATCTTTTGGGGGGGGGGGCTGATTTAGTATGGGCTTACCGCCGCGCCTCGGGGTGTAGAATCAAATTTTCATAACCAGGCATCTGGAAATCATTAAATAGGTATTTCATAAACTAAGAACAGGTTTGAACTTATTGCTGTTAATTTGCCTAAACAATTTATTTTCCTAACACAACCAAAAAGATTGTGAATGTTCATTTTAGGGGGCTAAGCCCCACCCCTTTAGCCGCCACTGAATATACAACATTTTAATCAGGAAAGAAGCAAGCTCAACGAAATCAAGCACCGTTCTATAGAATAATGAATGGATGAATGAATGAATATTATCTGTATTGCATTTACAGGGGGCTATGTTATTTTTAGACAATAGTGGTGTATAAACAGTAATTAAAAAATGATAAGAGAAAATCATCAAATACTTAGTCAACAAAAAAGAAAAAAAAAACTTTATAAAATAATAATAAAGGAAAATTTCACTCTTACGATACAAATCGATGTTGAAGAAATGTTTACATTTCTTCATTTTTTTTTTTTTTTTTTTTTTTTTTTTCTTTTACGGCGCATCTACATCTAGCTCATTAGCGCCGACATCCAGGGTGCAGCGAGGAATTTCACCAGCGAGCTGTGGGATGATAAAATTCCTGCCGGAGGTTGGGAATCGAACCCACCATCTCCCGCTTATGAATCCAAGGCGCTAGCCATTAGACCACGGGAGACCCGAAATGTTTACATATTTTCACTTTTTGGTTTCGAATAATCAGAAAAAGAAAAATAGCTTCACTTTTCACTGCACTAGAAACTCACTCGAAATCAATGACTCATATCATCTTTATTACTTTTTTAAGGAATTTGAATAGGCTACTGAATTTATTGATGGTCATGTTGATAAAGAAGTGTCATAAAGATTCTTCATTTCTTCCAGTTTGAAGGTGAAGTGAGAAAGAATTACAAATTTCCTCACTTGACCATTTCAAAGAACAATTTTGGTTTAGTTATTCATTTCAAGACTTTTGGTTCGTTCTTGAGACTTGTGTTCTGTTTAATGGCTTCGCTGAAGCATAATCATAAATTTTTTTAAGTTTTTCACAACGAAACTCACTAAATAATGTTCTGTCCAAGGAACAAAAATGTATTCAGTAAACCTAAGCAATCGGACTTTTATTTACCTGAAATCTTGGAAAATTAGATAAATAAATTAATCTTCAACGCTCATGTTTTTTTTCTATTTATTTATGGCCTATCTACTGCTTTGATTAATAGTTATCGTTTGGTTGTCACCCATGTGCCGCCAGCATGAGGTTTACCCATGCGGTCACCCATCCAAGAATTACCCAAATCCGAAGCAGCTTATCTTCAGTGATCGAACAGGTCTATTCAACAAGGTTTGGTCGATGTTGATCAAGCGGGTTGTTTTTATTTTGTAACCTGAGGATATCATAGGTTAAACGCTTTGAGATTGGGATACTTCGTAAATATCGTGTGACGACACAGCTTATACAAGCCGGAATTTAATTTTTTTTATGCCAGAAAGAAATCGTTAAAAAAATGCATAATCGCAAATGACAAAAGGCTTTGCAAATAAAAGTGCCCTGATCAGAAGAATAAGTATTACTGATAAGGCGATAAAATCTCACGTGTAGGGATTAATGTTTGGAAAGTACTTCAGAAGATGTGCTACAGATTCTTCTGAAGTGAAAACATAACCTCCTTCATCACCTCCAATCCCGCAGTGACGTGTCTAGGAATCGAGAAGGGAATCTCAAGGCTCCGGACTGGATGTCCTTGGCTCTGATACTTTGTATAGGGGCTATGCGGGTTTATTATGGTGATTTCTTCTTATTTTCTCATTTGCATTATTATAATAATTTGCAAAAGGACATATATATGATTCATAAAGTTAATACAACATAAAATATTAATTGATGTTTAGTGAGAACATTGTATATTTTTAGGGGAACATTAGTAATCAATTGGTCTATAATTGATTTTTATGAAATATTTATTCACGTATATGCCAGGCGTTAGGTCAGTAAAAATAGGATTAACCTCTCCAATTTTTTATTAAAATCTGGTGTGTATGTTTTAAACCATTCTGCCCCTTCAAAAGCCAACCAACTATACTTACTATACTGCTAATTGTTAGAGACTATGACAAATTGACTACACGACGTTACGTACACAAAAGGACCAAACACATTTGCTGAAATAAATCGACGTAAAGGAAATTAACACGCACTAACTGAAACACTAACGGACACTGACTGAATTATCTTCTCACCTACAGGATTAAAAATTGTATACAAACTACAACTTCCTAAGCCCCGCCTTTCTCCATATATTGTATAACATAAAACTACTCTGTATAATATTTCATTTCTAAATAATATCTACTGTATAACTATAGTATAATAGGACTAATAATTTGTATATTATTTGTTTAATGAATTGTAAATTAACAGAGTGACACACTCCAATGGACGGGAAAACAGATCTATATAATCTCCCGTATAAATATATTTGTTTGTTTAGTTTTATATCTTGAATTACAGATTACCATAAAAGTGAAGTGGTCTGTAGGTGAACTAATTATTAAATATTTATTTTATGTATTAAAAAAAAAAAAAAAAATCAGTCCCGTAACAGGCCACAAGGGCCCAGAGGGGCAGATACTGTAGAGGTATCTGATTCTTGACCATACGGCACACTAGGGAGATAGTGTGGTCAACACTATGCTCCGGCCGCCTGATTTTCCCCTTGGCTGCTTCGACTGCTAGAGTCATTAGCACCCAAGGTAAACATTATTAATTAAATTAATTAAAGGCTGGGTGAGCCTAGGGACGATCTGTGACCCCAAATCCAACCCTCGAACGGCAGCACTAGAAGAAAACATCTTTAGTGCGCGCTCGGGTATTGAACCAGTTCATTAGTCGAGTGCTCTACCACTGAGCAAACCTCGTCCCCATTTTATGTATTAACATTGTTTAATAAAAAAAATACTGCTAATTGTACATAGACGGACCTTCCCCTACAATGGTCATCTCAAACCTGAGGTTACTACATATGGCGTCAATGAGCTGTGAGTAGTCAGCTTTGTTGAATCGTTAGAGTTAAAAAAGTAAAAATCGATTATTCAGAAAATGATTAGCCATTTAAAATAATGTTGCTAAACAAAAATTAACATTTCCATGAGTGACTACATTATTCCTATTATTATCATTTAAATGATTCACTACTTATGCGTTTAGCATGTTGGCAACGTAAAAAAACATAAGGAAGGACAACATTAAAAAAAATCATTTTATTGTATATTAAACTAGCTGATCCGGGTTTAATTTAGTATTAAATTAATTCATTTACATGAGTTAACACACACGCATGTTTAAGAGTGTGTGTGTGTGTGTGTGTGTATATATATATATGTGTGTGTGTGTATATATGTATGTGTGTATGTGTGTATATATATATATATATATATATATATATATATAATTGACATTTTTAAAAAATTATTTCTTAACCTCTACCCCCACATTCCTTCTGTAAGTTCTAAAGAAGGGGATATTTGGAAAGATAAAATTAAGCGTTAGAGCCTATCTAAATATACATAAAATAAAACATACTAACAAGGGGAGTACACAGCGATGGGGTCACCGATCTTGACCATTTTTTTTCTGGCGATTCTACATCGAAAAATAGTCGAAACTTGTCCGAGCGTTCCGTCCAATGCGCCTTAGGAGCCGAGAAATAAAATAAAATAGGTTGAAAGTGCTTTATTTTTTATATCGAGTTTAGAAAATGATATCGACATGATTCTTTCGCCAATTCATTCGTTTTATAGATTAGATTAAAAGAAAAATATAATCGTTAAAGAATAATTTATATTTCGACAAATATATTCAAAATCATGCTTATATTTTCGAGTAAACTAGTATTATACATTTTTTTACTCCAAAAATAATAGCAGATTTGAAATCAGCACCCCAATAAACCCTAATATAGTGAATATCATTGAAAACAAAAAATAATGATTTTTCCCAGTCTGGAAGAGGCTGAAAATTTGTAAGCGAAAATGTAATGTGACGTTTTGGAATTCAATATCTCTCCTTGAGATAATCCGATTTTTATGTCATTGAAATCTTTCGAAAGAAGAAAGACTCCTTTTTCTAACCATATAAATAACTATTGTATTATCTCAAAAGGTACCTGCGAAAAATGGTTCTCAATATAAAAATAAAAATAAGGTGCTAATGACCCTAGCAGTAGAAGCACCCAAAAGCAAACAAAAAAAAAAAAATATATAAAAATAAAATGAAAACTTTTTTGCATATAACGTCAATTCCCGAACACGTAGAAACACCCCGATTGGAAGGAAAAATGTCACATTATGGCCTTTATTGACCCTCTAAGTTTGGTTGGAATCGGATAAATAATTTTTAAAATATAGCCGGATTGACGAATCTTTAACAAAATTTTAAGGGTGTCCGTCCGTCCCTTAGCGAAATTTAAAATACATTTTTTTTTTAATTTTTGTAATATTGCCAAAATTTGAATTTAGGGGTTTTCCAATGTGCTAAAAACGAATCTGACATCCGTTTTTAAATCAAATAGATAACTTTTTAAATGTAGGAATATGGAATACTTTGGCAGAATAACGACTTCTATAGAGTCGAGTATGTAAAACAATTTTTTATTTAAAAACGGATGTCAGATTCGTTTTTAGCACGTTGAAAAACCCCTAAATTCAAATTTTGGGAATATTACAAAAAAAAAAAAAGTATTTTAAATTTCGCTCAGGGGGACCCTTAAAATTTTGTTAAAGATTCAAGAATCCGGCCATATTTCAACGAATATTTACCCGATTCGAACCAAACTTGGAGGGTCGATAAAGGCCATAATGTGACACATTTTCGTCCAATTGGGATGTTTCTACGTGTTCTGGAATTGACGTTATATGCAAAAAAGTTTACATTTTATTTTTATTTTGAGAACCATTTTTCGCAGGTACTTTTTGAGATAATACAATAGTCATTTATATGGTTAGAAAAGATTTCAATGACATAAAAATCGGATTATCTCAAGGAGAGATATTGAATTCCAAAACGTCACATTACTTTTTCGCTTACAAATTTTCAGCCTCTTCCAGACTGGGAAAAATCATTATTTTTTGTTTTCAATGATATTCACTATATTAGGGTTTCTTGAGGTGCTGATTTCAAATCTGCTATTACTTTTTGGGGTAAAAAAATGTATAATACTAGTTTACTTGAAAACATAGGCATGATTTTGAATATATTTGTCGAAATATAAATTATTCTTTAACGATTATATTTTTCTTTTAATCTACTCTATAAAACGAATGAATTAGCGAAAGAATCATGTCGATATCATTTTCTAAACTCGATATAAAAAATAAAGCACTTTCAACCTATTTTATTTTATTTCTCGGCTCCTAAGGCGCATTGGACGGAACGCTCGAACACGTGTCGACTATTTTTCGATGTAGAATCACCAGAAAAACATTGGTCCAAATCGGTGACCCCATCGCTGTATACTCCCCTTGTAAGATGTATATTACAAACAGAGTTCTTTGGATTTTTATTGATTATAATCAATACTTCACTAGTTTATCCTCTTATATTTTTGACTTAATTATGTATATTCACTTTCGTCTTTGTGTTTATAATTGTTTAGGTGGCCCCTTGAAGAGTTTGCAATTAGGTCACAAAACATATAGGGACATTTATAAATAAAACAAACGAAATGTGCTGCTTTTTTAATGGGCCTTGCCATACACACAAAGAGGATGTGAAATTACTTCACTTGTATTTCGTATTCTTTTGTGGCTTGAAATTATGAAAGGAGAATCTCATACATCTAAATAGGACTGCAATTTCATTTATAGAGCCATTTGGAAGTTATGCTTTCATCACGCTTTTATGTTGAAAATATCTAATCTCATGACAGCGTTTTGCCTTAAGTGTAACATTTCGTTCCAGTAGAACCAACTTAATTGAGGTAAATTCTTGACTATTATGAATTATTGGCAGCACTGGACTGTGTTTATGACCATTACCTACGTCATAGAGAGATTTAAGTTTAAGAAGTTTCGTGTAAAAAAAAAAAAAGAAAAAGAAAAAAAAACCCACTGTCCTGTTATCAGCCTCACGTGTTTGTGATTGTTACAGAGTTCAAGACTAGTTACAGCTTCGGCATTAAAATAAAAAAAAAAGAAATATGAGATATAAATAATGAAAGAAATGGGAAGCCTGCAGCCTGAATTCATATGGTGTACTGACCATAGTGACCTTCAATGATGCCCACAGATTTTTTTTTTTTTTTTTTTAATTTCTTAAATGTTTTAAAAGGCAATTATAAAAAATACACAATTAATTCAGATCCAGATCTTTTATGTCCTGCTCTACATGCCACACACTTTTCTGGCTCATCTTCAGCTGCTTACAACTAAAACTATAACTCATCATTAAAAATTTACAATAAACAGCCCATGGGCCTAAACCTTCAACCGTTCCCGACTGAGTCAATACTAAAAGGTTCAATTTGGTTGGTAGATATGTCAGCTGATTAATTATCGATTCTAACAAGGAAACTTCCCCTAGTGTCCGGAGCCGATTTGTTTGAAACTTGTATTTATTAAACACGTGATAATAATCAATATGTATTTGTTTTAAATCGGCCCAATCCCACGTTTAAGGGGTGAAAGCACCCTTCCAAAGTACACTTCAAATATAGTAACAAAGAGAGTGTACAGTGGTGGTGTCACCGATTTGGTTCATTTTTTTTTCTGGTGATTCTACACCGAAAAATCGAAATCGAGCGTTCTGTCCAATACGCCTTAGGAGCTGAGAAAAAAATAAAATAGGCTGAAAATGTTTTATTTTATAAATTAATTTTAGAAAATATTATCGACGTGATTCTTTTACAAATTCATTTGTTATAGAGAGTAGATTTAAGAAAAAATACAATCGTTGAACAATAATTTATATTTAGTCAAATAAATTCAAAAATATGCTTAAGTTTGACGCAAAATAGCCTTATACATTTTTCTACATCAAAAATAATAGCAGATTTAAAATCAGGACCCCAAGAAATCCTAATGTGGTAAATATCGAAAAAAAAAAAAAAAAAAAAAAAAAAAAAAAAAAAAAATTCCTCTCCGGAAGAGTCTGTGGTATCTCTCGGCATTGGAGGAAAAAAGTATTATTTTTAGTTTTGTTGTTGCGTCAAACGTAAGAACATTTTTGAATGAAAATATGAATCATTGTTCAACGATTGTATTTGTTCTTTAATCTATTCTCAAAAAAACAAATGAATTGGTGAAAGAACCATGTAGATATCATTTTCTAAACTCGATATATAAAATAGAGCATTTTCAACCTATTTATTTTATTTCTCAGCTCCTAAGGCGTATTGGACGGAACGCTCGGACACGTGTCGACTATTTTTCCATGCAGAATCACTAGAAAAAAATAGACCAAATCAGTGACCCCACCACTGTATACTCCCCTTGTTAGAATATTTGAAGTGCACTTTGGAAGGGTTCTTTCACCCCTTAAATGTGGCATTGGGCCGATATAAAAAAATAGGTATCGTATTATTTTCACGTGTTTAATAAATAAATAAATATACAATGTTTCATCAAAATCGGCTCCGGACACTTGGGGATGCTCCCTTGTAAGATCCGATAATATGCCTTTTCCAGAAGTATAGTGCCTAAATGTAAAATGGATTGGTGCCACCATTTTGTGAATTTTATTTCATATTTTTCGTCCACTAATAAATTAAAAAATATATTATATAGAAATTGTAGGTATTTGGTGAAGAATTGTATCATAAATTTATTATATTTCATATATAATTGTTGCAGGAATGATATAGAAAGAGCTGGAGATGGATTTCAAGACTTCCAAACTGGAGCTCACGAAATCGCAGGCGGGTGGAGGGGATGACGCCATCAAAGATGGAGAGAGTGTTGACGGTGAGTGGATTTGGTGTGATGCGTACTGAAATTATTAGGTAGTGCATGGTGTAAAATATTTTAGCGCGGTTCCTCCCTCCCCCATAGGGAGGAACCCCGCTTATAAGGTTGATACAATGAAACAATCCGGAAGTGCCGACTAGAAAATTTCGCGTTTCAGAACCCCTAGAGACCGAAAATAACGGTGGTTGAAATTTGTATATATATATATATATATATATATATATATATATATATATATATATATATATTTGTCTGCTCGCTCTGTAGCTCCCAGACGAATGGTCCGATTTTGATGAAATGTGGTACAAAAATCTTTCGTCTGATTTGAAAGGTCAAGTTCGTTAACCAGCAAAATCCGCCTACTGGAAAATGGCGTTTGGGGCGAAATTCGCGCAAAAAAATCGTAACGCTTACGTTTTTGAGTTCATAAGCTTGTAAGTACTCGTTTTATATGCTTCCTGGGCTAGGAAAACGAATGAAACCATTTTCAAGGCGATAGCTTTAACCGTTTTCGAGAAAATCAGAAAAATAGTTTTTGAATACCGTTTTTGGTTTGGGTACTTAGAATCATGGGATTCAGTTGAAACATTTTCTGCATGTTCTACTTTCATCAAAACTAATATGTTGAAATTTTGGTTACGTTTGGAGTTTAGGAAGGGTTAGAATAAAATATTTTATTAACAGACATAAAAAGTTTTAGTAACTTTGTTTACTTTCCTTAATATCTCGAAAAAGGTTGAGAATCTTGGTAAACGGAAGAATACCATTAGAAAGCTTATTAAATGTTCTAAAAAAAAGGTTCTAATGAAAGTTTTGATTAGGCGATGTCAATCGGAGAAATAAGAGCTTAAAACTTTAAAGTAATTGATTTCGCTTATTCGAACTGTTCTTTTTGTTTTTTATTCCTTGTTATTTCTTAATTGATTATAGTTGGATAATGTATTTGAAAATAAAACAGGTTAAGTAAAATAAGAAAAACAATTTAATGTTAGAGATATGGATTTCCAAGACATAGCTTTTCAACTGCCTAGCGTCCTTCCTAGGGAGGGTTGTTTGTCTTTGATTTTGGTACTTAGAATTATGGGATACAGTTGAAACATTTTCTGCATGTTCGAATTTCATCAACACTAATATGTTGAAATTTTTGTTACGTTTAGAGTAAAGGAAGGGTTAGAATAAAATATTGTATTAACAGACAAAAAAAGTTTTGGTAACTTTGTATACTTTCGTTAGTATCTCGAAAACCGTTGACAATCTTGTGAAGCGGAAGATTACCATTCGAAAGCTTACTAAATGCTCTACAAAAACGGTTCTGAAGAAAGTTTTGATTAGGCGATGTCAATCGGAGAAATAAGTACTTAAATCTTTAAATTAATTGATTTCGTTTATTCGAATGGTTCTTTTTGTCTGTTTTATTCCTTGTTACTTTTTAATTGCTTATAGTTGGATAATGTATTTGACAATAAAACTGGTTAAGTAAAATAAGAAAAACAATTTATTGTTAGAAATATAGATTTCCAGGATTCCAAGACCTTGTCACTAGCGGGTCTGTTTCTAGGGTTAGCAGACCCTTCCAGGTAAGATTGTAAATCATGACCTTTCAAGACTTTACTACACACAGGAATGGCGTTAGTGACCTTAAGGGTTGACACGCCATTATAATAATTAATTAAAAAAAAAAGACTGGTGGAACCAAAATAATAACTGCTTCTACTTTAATCTTTCCAAATTAGACTAGGGATATGAACGGAACCGCGCTAAGACGATGCAGTTCCTGCGAGACGGACTTTTATTGATTTATTCTAACCATAAGCGAAACATGTTTTGTTCTAAAGAAAGTGTAGTTACTTATTTAGGAAATGTAAAAATATTAAAATCTTAAGAACAAATTAGTGGATTGAAAAATGAAAATACACATACAAATATTTCATGAAATGTTGATACATCTTTAATTGTGTAATAGTAAAATAAAAATAATGAATCAGCGTCTGATATTCGGTAAAATTAATGATGATGACAAGATAATGGTTGCTCGAAATCTATAGAACAATGATTATTATTGTTGCTGAATTATAATTCAGTCTAACTTCCGCTCGATCTATGAAAAATACTAAATAAAAACAACAGTTCTTTCCTTGCTTTATTCATAGTCTCATTGCAATGTTAAAACAAAAATAATATTGGTATAATAAAAGCCGATATTTTTTAAAGTTTTCTCCGGCTAAAATCTTTCTATCGAAATTATTGTCACGATTAATCTTTTTTTGTTGAAACTCTTTTAGCTCTAGATCGATCCAATTACCAAGATTTTTCTATTGTGTAGAAGATATTGAACAAATATATGAAAATCCAAAACTCCTCACGGAGAAAATGTTTAGAACCTATAGCCTTTCGTTTTAAACAAAGTATTTCTTAGTCACATTTTATCAAAATTGGACAAGCTATATATATATATATATATATATATATATATATATATATATATATATATATATATATGTATAAGTTAGGGTTAAAGTACTCATAGAAATATATATTACACATTTACATGCAATTCCTGTAAGAATAAGCGATTCACTATTTAGTAATCAAGTATTTACACTATTCCTCTTGCCATCAGTGGAAAGAATCTGCTTTTATAATAATGGCCTCAATATTTGAAAACAATTAAATTATAAAAAATAAAAAAAACAACGTAACTAAAATTACAAAGCAATTCTAAATGAATTGTAACTAAATATATTTTTAATATAATATATACAGGGTCTAAGAAAAGTTCATTTGAAGTATGGTCCGATTCCGAAGGGAAAAGTAGTTATGTACATTTTTTTTTAAACGTAGTTATACTCTTTTATTTAATAAGAAAAGATTGCTCAAAAAATGTTCAAAATAACTAAATTCTAATTATGCCATCATAAAATAGACAAAAATGTCTTTAAGGGACTTAAGATTAAATAGTAATTTAATTCACTTAACCCATTGATAGAAGATACTTTTTGGACGAACAATAATGCACTTCTATTAGCACTTTCCTCCGAAGGAAAGTGAGGTTGGACTCATGACGGAATTTTTGAAAACGTTCTTCAAATCTTTATCGATCCTACCTAGTAGACACCGAAAATGACCCCCGTTAAAAATTTTTTATGTATTTTATGTATATATATATATATATATATATGTATATATATATATATATATGTATATATATATATATATATATGTATATATATATATATATATGTATATATATATATATATATATATATATATATGGGGGCGAGGTTAGCTCAGTGGTAGAGCACTGGACTAATAAGCTGGAGGCCTGAGTTCAAATCCCGAGCAAGCACTAAAGATTTTTTCTTCTAGTGTCTTCGTTCATGGGTTGAATTCGGCCTCCCTGACCGTCCCTAGGCCAACCCAGCCTTTAATTAATTTAATAATGGGTACCTTCGTTGTTGCTAATGACTCTAGCAGTCGAAGCAGCCAAGGGGAAAATCAGGCGGCCGGAGCATAGTACTGACCACACTATCTCCCTAGTGTGCCGTATGGTCATGAATCAGATACCTCTATAGTATCTGCCCCTCAGGGCCCTCGTGGCCTGTTACGGGACTGATTTATGTATATATATATATATATATATATATATATATATATATATATGTATATATATATATATACATATATATATATATGTATATATATATATGTATATATATATATGTGTCTGTTAACACGATAGCGGCCAGAGTTTTTGTTTTTTCGTCACGAAACTTGGTATATAGCATTCAATTAGCAAACGATTGAACGAGTTCGTTAACCACCAAAGTCGGTCCACCGGAAGGGGGGGGGGGTTTACCCCGAACCCAAAACACTAATTTGACCATGCCAGCCGTAATATTAGTTATATTTCAACGAAACTTGGTATTCGTAGTGGTAATATAGAGAGAAAAGTGAGATATAAAAATGAACTAAATCGGTTCATTAGGAGGGGGGTTTACTCCGGACCCACAATACCAATTCGCCACTACCAGCCGTGATTTTTGGTTTATTTCGACGAAACTCGGTATTCGTAGTGGTAATCTACAGGTAAATATGTGTTGTAAAAATAAACTAAATCGGTTCATTAGGAGGGGGGGGGGTTACTCCGGCCCCAATTAATAATATACTTATACCGGTCGTAATTTCTGCTGTATTGTAACGAAACGCAGTATGCGTCGTGGGTAACTCATGAGAAAGAAGTGTTGTAAAAATGAGCTGAATCGGTCAATCGGAAAGGGGGGGTTTACTTTGTAATATATTTCAATAGAAAAGCCCGCCAGACGTAGGTTCACAGAGCCGCCGCAAGGAGCGCTTTCTACCACTAGAGGGACTGTATCCTGCGTTAGATCAAAATACGATAATATGAGTTTTTTATCAATTTGCTGGAAGCAAATTAATAATTGATCAGTTACTCATTACAAAATTAAAAGAGAACTATTCATGTTTTTATTTTATTTATGTAGGATATTTTTAGCAAATTGTTCTGGAAAGCAGTCTACACTACCCAAATTCTGAGGAAAGTGCTTAGTTATGCAGCTCCTGCGTGACTGACTTTTTTTTCTTAATGAATCTGAGGTTTCTCGCGAATTTTTTTCTCAGCCCACCAAAGTACGACAGACTCACTAATTATAGGAAAACAACATTTACATTACAGAAAAACAACATTCAACATTTAGTAAGCATTAAATCTCTGCAAATGAAGTGGAAGTTTATTGAGGGATAGGTTGAACGAATGACTGCCTTTTGTCAAAACATATAAAATAAAGTTTTGTTAATTTGCTTAGATATAATACTTACTAAATGTTGAAGTTTCCCTGTAAGTAGTGAATCTGTAGTCCGTTCGAGATCTTATGAATGTCGCTACATTTTTTGTGTTGAGATACTGTGTATCAATGTTTAATTGTGATTTTCTTAAATTATTTTATCTTTTGTTGGAAACTATCAAATACAACAAGGAAAACATTGATATGTTTTCCCTGTTGTATTTGATTGCTCTCATATGAGAGTAGTTTTTCTAGGCCAAGGTATGAAGTAGTGTTAGTAATTAATAGAAAATCTAAGACCAGCTATTAAAAATTACAAGTCCATTTCAGTGCTTATTAGGGCTGAAATATAATTGTGCTCGCTCAGCGTGATTTAGGGATATCGGTAGCGCTAATGGTTTTACTGCTTACCATTTTCACGCTTGGTGTCCATTTACTCCTTGGAGTGTCAACAATCATATAATTTGCTTAACTTTATAAAAATTTAAGAAATATGACACATTATTTAAAAATTGAATAAAAAAAAAAACTCCTGAAGCCGCCTAAGTTGACCAATTTTTAATCAGTTGTTTTCGAGAATGTTTTTTAAAAAAGTATTTCAAATATATAAAGTATTACGCTTGGATTTTGAAACAATTTGAAAATTTCAATTTTTTCGTGAAAATCTTAATTGCGAAATTATTAAGCAAAACCTATCAAACTGATTGAAACGAAATTTAGTGGGTTGTTTTATTGTATAATAAATATTTTTTTCCAAGAATATGAAGGACCTAAATACATTTTAAGTTGCCAAAAAAATTACATAAAACATTTTATGGTCTATTTTTCATACGAATTGCTCTTTCGCTCATTCGCAAATCACTTTTTACGTTTCTAAATAATGTAAAATTATAGAAAATTGTATTATGAATCTTTTGATGCCTTGGGAAGGCATCTGAAATGAATAATTTCAGAATTATAACCGAAAGAAGTATAAAAAAAATATGATTTTTTACATTTAAAAAAAAATTGGGAAAATTTTCGATTTACGCATACCTCTATTATTGTTATATACGGTCTTTCAAGGGCATTCTCGCAAAATTTGGCTTGCCCTCTGTCAAAATCGAACAATAGCTACGCGTTTAGCCTATAGGCAAACCAGCTGTATACGAAATTGGGAAAAAGCAGCCTATTAGAAGAGTGGGTTTACCTGAAACCCCCTACTCTAACACGAAACATAAACGTTGCCCGAGTGGTCGTAATGTATTTGTGTTTGAAGAAAAAATTTGATATAGAATATTCGAAACTAATAATAACCTCGGCAGTAAAAATACAATTGAGAATGATAGATTTTGGAAACCATCAACATTGGAAATAGGTAATTAACTGAAAATCTGTGTTACTATAGTCAATAAGATCTAAATTTTCTTATTACAGACTTAGTCCTTTCTCTTGTATTTCTGGTAATTAATTAAATTATTAATGATAACTTTGAAAAAGGGTTCCTACTTAAAGCAAGAGATAAGTTAATAAAAACGATCCCATTATTGATTTAAGATTGTTGAAATTCAGGAAATTGGAAACAAAGTGTTTTAATGTGTATACATTAAAAGGATATTCAAATGTTCAAGTTTTGGTGGAACAGATAAATCCCTGGATGATGCGCAATCACAATAATCAAGCTTGAAGGTCATGCCTAGCTAGTCGGTTAGTGTTTCCGTGACGAGGTCAATGAGTGACACCAATCAACTACTAGAGTTTAGTTTCATTCCTACATGTCACTCTATTAGTGTGATACTATTTCAATCAAGGGGTTATGTTAGTTACAATCCACGTGGTTGTTGGGTTCTCAAGATATGAACCTTGGATCCTACAAATGGAGATGGAAAATTTCAGTTTGTCGTATTTTCCTAGCCTCTCACGACGATTTCCTTGCAGGCTTCTTAAGCAAGAGATTCAAGCATTTGTGAACATAAAATCTTGAAGGTACAACAAAAGTATATTTGCCAACACTATAATGGAACAGTCTGGAGCTTCGTAATATCTGTGAAATATATAATTTCAGATAGAACTTATAACGCGAGCAATAGACAGCGTCAATCATAATTAAAGTGAAGAAACGCATATGTTTTATAAACTGAGCATGTTATATGCTATAATATTATATGTTATAATTTTATAAATCTAAAGGGCACTATTGTTTTCTTTTTCCTTAGAAATAAACATCTTTCCTATTACATTTTTATCCTAGATAAAATATTATTTTTAATCTTGTTATGTTTTCTCGGCAAACCTTTTTTTTTTTTTTTTTTTTTTTTTTTGCGATTAGATTCTGTACTGTTTTCCAATGATCCGAAAAAATATGTTTATTCCGATTACTGCGTCATGCTATGCGAACTAAATAAAATATTTCAGATAAACGTTACGTATTTAATATAGTAGAATCTGCAAAAACAAGAGATGTTTACACTTTAAAAAAAATTGTAACGTAAGAGGTTTTTCATTAGGTTTCAATGTTGTTTCTTGGACATGGCAGCCATTGCACAGCGTCTTCCAGGTAACATTTCATAAGTATTTTGACGTGAGAAATCAATCAAACCATTTTTAAGTCCAAACTTTTACCAATCGAAATTAGACGGAATAACTCAAATGTATTTTTACATATTCTACATTTTTTCAAGCTGTAAATTTTGTTTGAGATTGGGCTGGCGGACTTATAAAAAAGAATGTTTTTAAGAGACTTCGGCATACTATGAACGTTGAGAATGCTGTTTTAGATATCTGTAATACGCTTGAAAATCGTAATGTCTGGAAGGTAGCCGTTTGAAAGGTCAATAAATATTCTATGACAAGGGTTGGCCTAAATATCGATATGACGATATCGTAGGCGAGTGTTTTACTCGTACCATTGAAGGTCAATAAAACTCGACATAAGAAATGAGCAAAAACTTAGTTTATTGTGTTTGTGCTTGACTTAAGTGTGAGCAGCCGTTTAGTTAGTCAAGTGGTCCGGTAGTGGTTTATTTATATCCACAATTACCCACTATCGCTTTTTGTAACTTTTAGTACTTCCGCAAAAATGTTTTGGATAGGAGATTTTATTTTAGCATGAATTTAAATTTGATCAACAGTAAAGTGAGCTTATAAATATAATCCAGCTCATATAGCAAGAAGTTATAAAGCAAAAAATGTAAGTTTTAACAACAATATAATCACACCAGATTATATGGAAAAGCGCTAATCTGTCGCAGTTCCTATAAGTTGGACTTTTAGTTCAAAGAGTAAGATTATTTCAGGCGTCACGTTGTAATGCCGCTTGGAGAATACTGATAGAAAATTAAAAAAAAAATAATAAAATAAATTAAAAAGAAATGTGCCACGTAATGGAGCCAAAAACTGAACCCATGTGGACGAATGACGACCTGGAAACCATGTACCAAGTCCAAAGATGAAACCTCTCAGTGTACTATCGGTATCCTCTGTCAGTATCTCCATTGCACAAACACACACACACTCACACATTGGTATTAGAAACGTCTATCAGTATGTACTTTGCTTTGCTTCGAACCATCATATGAAAATGGCGAAGAACATGCTCAGAGTTGAAGAGAAAGTTCCTAGCTGAATGCCTTATGTGTATGGTAAATGTCAGAGGAGTACTCTGAATAGACAATGAGGCCCTATGTTTGTCCAGGTTGACGAAAGAAACTTTGAGTCAAGTTTTCGAAGAAAAAAATCTTGCCTTGTCAAAACGAATGATCGAATCTAAGATGGAATTATTAATAGACTTGAATATATATTCCTTTACCCTGTTTCGCGAATATCCGATATTCCTGTGTGATTTAGAATTCAGCAGGAAAGTCTTCATTGAGTATAGATGAAAAATCTAGGACCAGAGATTTTTTGGGAAACGTTAAATACGAGTATGTTAAAAGTAACGCGTTTACATCCTAACTGGCGACATTCCCTGCAACTGTCACCCTACTTTCAATCTTTACAGATGACAAAGCCATTGTTACTTCAAATATCAAACGCTTATCTTTTGTTGAAGTACAGTGCAATACTATTGAGGAATGATGTCACACATAAGTCATCAAAGTTTCAGAAATAAAACTGAAGTGAAAGCGGTGACTTGGAGAAATTGATTTCTCAAATAAGACATTTTTCAGATATTCTTTGGGTTTTCAATCTCTATTTGACTAATTATCGAAATAGGTGAAAGGGCATAAAAAACTTAACTACACGCTTTACCTATTCTACATTTTTTCCTTCCTTTCCACATCTTCTTAGTGCATCTTCAGCGAAAAATATTATAAGCGTACACCCTCAACGTGAGGAGGTCCACCAGCGCCACGGTCATCCGAGTAGAATCCAATATAGAGGACATACATCAACTGATCAGTTATCAATATAAGACGTATTAATAAAAAAAACAACAAACAATTGTCATAAATGAGGTATCATTTTAAAGCTTTTCTTAATCGCTACACCGAAAAAATATACAAATTCCTCACATTTTAGTTGTTTTTCGAAAAATTACAATTAAAAAAAATATTTTTTTTAGCCGCTAACTACACGGTACTAACCATACCGCGTGTACTTCAATTTAGTAAGATTTGAGGAGGATACAGAGCGAATGCTTCGCACGGGTAGACTAGTAGTAATAAATACATTTCATTTATAAAATAAATATAGTCATAAAAAATTAATAAAACTCTTAATTAGTTATTCATCCATATTCATTTTTTTGCCATTTAAATTAATAAAATTCTATTCAAGTGTTTTATGTATAAAATTGTACCTAAAGGTCTTAAACATGCAGGGCAGAGAGGAAAAAATATAGTTAAAGTGTGTTGTCAAGTTTTCTTTATTCTTTACTTCGATAATTCTTAAATTGAAGTAAAGGTTTACTTTGGGTAGGTGCGATTGGTCAAGTGACACTTGTCAACTTGTGACTTGCTCAAATGTTTATTATTCACGATACCAGCAGATTTACAACTTTTGTGTTCACAAACTAGGGACTGGCAATGCTTCTATGTACATGTGGCATGAGGGTCAGGCCTCAAAGCCCTCAAGATACTGTCTGGTTTGCTGAAGTTTATCAATACTCTTCCAGCGACAGTTAAAAAATTAACTATGTTCAGTGACAATGTAGAAGGCCAAAACCAAAGCCGGTATGCGGTATAAATTTGCCTACATGTTAATTACAGTGTCCTCTATGCATTGGGAAAAGATAGGACCCTCTAAGCTGTGTTCGTTTTCGAGATATTTAGCCTCAAAGATCCACTTTTTAACATGGGAGACAGAGGCAGGGCGTATCCATGTTTACCTAAAAAAAAGTGAGTTTGCTTAGCATTTTTCTGGAAAACTAGTATATGATACATAATAGCTAACCTAATCTTACTGACAGAGTTTTAATAGGACATGCGTTACTTGGCTTCCTATCTTTGCCCATGCTTAGAGAAGCTTAGGTCGTTTATTTAATTGATACATTGCTCCAATAAAATATGGGGAGATAAGGGTTGTATTTTGGGATTTTAAGGATTGCATCAGTTCAAGAATTACTTGGGAAGGCCTTATGTCAATTTATGTGAAAAAACTCAAAGATTGTTTGCCTTAGAAAATATATAATATACAAAAATAGAAGCAAAAACGCGATTTTTTTTAGAAAAGTCTTATATTAAAGGGCTGTAACTTCGCTCCAAATCGACCTATCAAGTTCGCTGAAGTCTCGAAACATTAGTATTTTTATGCACTAAAAGGCAGTACCTAGGAAATAGTCGTTTATTTTAGATAACAACTTTAATAACAATTTTATAGTGTACAATATCCTAAATTATGAGTTTTGAGGGGTGGGGCTTAAACAAAAAGCGCAGGGCTTTTTCTAACCCCGGATTAGGGTTCAGCGACCCCAGAAACATATAGTAAACATGGTCTGCTTTCTGGGTCCGGACTTTTATTCTTTTTTTGTGTGTGGCTGTCTTATAAATTGATAATATACATTAACAATTAGTTTTTTTCTTAAACTATAAAACTGAAATTGATGCAATGTAGAAACATAATTAAAAGATTATACAGACTTACACTTATCCGGGAATTTACAAAAACGATTTAACTTTAAACAGTGATATCTCAAAATGACTATAATGTCACTTGAATCCCTTGGCTTCTTAACCCATCAATTGATAAAATATTTAAGCAAAAAAATATCTCTCAATCTATTTCATTCTAATTGTACTGATATCTGAAGCAATAAAAAGTGAAATAGGCCACTGTATCATGACCCTCACACCAATAACTCAATCCTAATCGCATTTTTATGTAATTTAAGAATTAGCGATTTAAAAAGTTGTTTTTATCCTGGTTCATGGTTCTTAGTAATTATGGTAAGTTTTCAGAAGAAAAGAAAAAATATTCGGACGCTAAAAACTAGGCTGCTACGGATACGTTTGTGTTTTGGTTATGGTTTGTTTATAGGCTAGTTTTCAGAATAAATGGTTCTAATTGGTTAGCTTCCATTCCTTGTTTCGAGCGTGGCGAAAAATGTGTTATGTTTACACTTCAGTGTAGGTTTTAGCGCGTTTACAACCTTATTGACGAAATTAAGGAAATCCGGAAGTGCCGAATAGAAAATTTCACGTTTTCGAAACCATAGATCACGGAAAAAACTGTGGTTCAAATTTATATATATATATATATATATATATATTTCCCAGGTACACGTTTAATAGGTAATTGGACGTGGGGAATCGAATGAAACCACTTCCAAGGCCTTTTCTGTAAGCGTTGTGGAGGAAAATGGAGTCTGACGTGAGTTTTACCATGCCGTCGCTGCAAAGAATCGCATGTTGTCCCCCTTGCTTATCCCTGAGGGGAAGATTGTCTGGTTATTAGGCCGTCTAGACTCTGGGAGGGTCCTTCACTTTAAATTGATCTCTTGATGTAAGTATTATATATACATACATACATATATATATATATATATATATACATATATATATATATATATATATATATATATATAAACAGTATATACAAATAAAATATTTATCAAATGTACTTTAAATATTTTACTATCAGATATATTTTGAGCGTTTGTTATATTTTTTTTTTTAAATATTTCTAAACGGCTGGGAAGTCATGTTAAGTGGAAGGTGCTTGAATTCTCGAAAGTGCTATCCTTCGTCCATTTCTTAGATTTCCGTATCACATGAAATACGCATTATATGGCAAGACGCTCAGATGACGCAGTTCCTACGAGATGGTATTTTTTGGGGGGAAATGTCATAAATTTTGGTTTATGAATTTTTACAGATCTCAGTCATAGTTTCTGAATTTTTTCTTTTTTTTTTTTAATTTATACTTTTTTTCTGCATAATCGAAGTTTTTGGTTTGTTTGGATTTTTAGGGAAAACAACTATAGTTATAATCGCCCGATTATTTTATGTCGCCTGCATTTGGACAACTACCATGATGTATATTTTTGTATTTTGTATGAAAATTTTTTCTCTTTTTTTCTACTCACTATAATGAGTGGAAAAAAGACAAATTAATTAATAGAATTTTAGAAAAAAATAGTTAAGAGAATTTAAGAAAAACAATAATCCTGGAAAGAACGACTTCTTCATCTTAGTAACCACATTTACAAGCCCCTGTACTATTTATGTTGAATAACAGTAACTTGTATAATTTACAGTAATTAACAACAGGTTACATAAGCCCATAGTTGAAGTGTATTACACCATATAGCGTGGACACACGACAGACAAGTATTGCGAATTGGGGAAAGCAAAAATAACTGAGGAAGATGGCTTTCTGACATAGGATTTAATTTTAGGGACTTCTGAAGGAAATTAGCTATCGAGTTTGTGCTCACGAAAGAATTTTTTTGTGTGCTGAAATAGTATGACAAACACTCTGGTAAATAAAAACGAAAACTTCTTAAAGCAGCCTATTAGAAGAGAGGCTTCGATGAGCTTAACAATTAAAAAAATATTAATTAAATATTAGTCTCAACTGAAACTCAATATTTATGTGAACCCCTTGCGGACGTAACTTTTTTTTTTTTACGATGAAACTCTGCATATAATATACAAGAGAAAACAATATTCTAAAAATTTGTGAAATCCGATCATTAGATGCGGGATTATTCCTCAAAGCTTTAAATAAATTATATCTTATTTTCATTTAGCTGATCTAATTCGCATTTATCAGGGATTAGTCTAGCTTGTGCTCCTCCTGAGGAACCGCACCTTAAGAAAAATTGCCACTTCTAAAATTACTGCCTTTCCTTCAAGCGTATAAGAAGTAACTACAATTATGAGGACGAACATGCGTTGCTGACAAAGAAGCTCGATTCATGAAAATGCCAATCGGTTAAATATGTGTTAATGATCGTCTGTGAATATATATATATATATATATATATATATATATATATACATATATATATATATATATGTATATATATATATATATATATATATACATATATATATATATATATATATATATATATTTATTCACAGACGATCGCAAACACATATTTCATCGATTGGAATTTTCACGAATCGAGCTTCTTGTCTACACGCTCTATTGTCTACAATACACCGATTTTGCAGATATTAGGCATGAAAATACCATGTTAAAAACAAAAGGTCCAGTTGGTTGACCAGGAAAATCCACCCAACGGAACATTGTTTTTCTGGGAAAAGTCGTGCGGAAATAATCGTAACGGTTTTACGTTAATGGTCTTCTACGAACACTTACTATAGGTAGTTAGACGCGTGAGAACGGATGAAAACGACTTTCAAGGAAAAAACTTGGACAAAATTCAATTTTGGTGGCGGTAACGCAAAACGAGCGGCACATCCTTTCTATCTTTTTTTCTCCACTCATGTCTGAGGGAAAAATTTTGGTTTCGTTTGAAGGACTACTAATGTATTTATTTTGCTTATTATTATTTTTTTTTACACACACACTTGTCTCTTTAGATGACACGCCATTTGCCTAGTTTCGCTGTAAAAAAACAAAACAAAACAAAACATTTCAACCGTTCGGGCATAATAATAAACTTGGGTCCGGAGTAAACGCCATACCACATGGGCAGATAATTCTTGTTAACGAACTCGTCCAATCGATTGTTAAGAGTATATGAGTGGCCACTATCGTGTTAGTAGACACATAGACACTTATATTTGTGTATAGATTTATATTAATTTAATTATTATTTATATTAATTACAAAGCTCGCGGTTCGCTCTTTGCGAAATGTTTGCGGTAGAAACCACTATCAGGTTATATAATATTTATAATGAAAATTATGTCAAGAGAATAACACACACACACACACACACACACAAACATATACACAGGGGAATATTCTGTAAAAATGTTTTCTAGATTTTTCACAACAACTGCTCTCGAAGGTTTAAACATTGTGTCATTTTACAACTTCACGTTGTCATAAATGTTTTTATAAATTCCGCGATGTGTCCGTACTAAATATAATGTACTAAATGTAATTGTATCTTTGAGGTGGATGCTCATTGTGTTTTAGTCCACACCTAAAAACAACTGTTTAACTGTGGACTGTCATCTGTTAAGAGTTCGTTCTTGTCGCTTGGTAGATTTAATCTGCCTCGTTTTTTGCAATCAGTTATTATGTGTTTAGTACTAAAGTTTGTGTTGCAGATAGGACAAACTGATCCGTCTTGTCTCGTTATTAAATGGCGATGTGCCATCAACGAAAGCCCGATACGCGATCTTCGTCTCTTCTAGCAACTCTTTAAAAATATCTTATAATATATTCCCAGTGACTATCACCTTGTTCTTGCAGCCAAGGAAGCAACAGTCATTGGC
Source organism: Gonocerus acuteangulatus (assembly GCA_946811695.1). Classification (NCBI taxonomy): domain Eukaryota; kingdom Metazoa; phylum Arthropoda; class Insecta; order Hemiptera; family Coreidae; genus Gonocerus; species Gonocerus acuteangulatus. The sequence goes on from OX328125.1 coordinate 70,965,395, forward strand.
GTACATAGAAAATAATTTCGGGAGGGGCTGGGAGAATTTCGGGGGTGGGGGGCTGAAAACATTTCGGGAGTATGGAATATGTACTAAAATCTAGAACTTGGAATAGTTTGCTAACTAAAACGCTATTAAACTAAAAAAAAAAAAAGTCTTGACTAAATGATCTTATTTGACTTATTTTTAAGGTTTTTATGACATATTTTTACCGACTTAATAGAAATTTACGGGGGGCGCTGCACCCCCTTCCCTTATATACGCCCATGAGTACCCTTGATTGTGACGTCGATATAGATTGCTAGTTTATACGAAGGAGAACATGACAGGGGAAGAAGTAACTAAGTAAACGAAAGAGAAAACGTGTTTTAAGAAATTGGAAAATTAGAGCAATTTTCCTTTGAGATGGAGAAATTGGTCTGATGTTGACTTGTTAATGAACGGCGTGCATCTCCGGCGTCTTTCAACAAAAGCCATTAAATATTCATGATGATATCAGCCTGTAGTAATGACCACTTCTCTTCTTTAACGCTTTAAGTCTCCCTTTCCATACATCTTATAATTTATATCTGTATCTGTATCTGCTGGAAAGAATTTTTGAAATGTTTTCAAATCTAGTCTTCACTAGGTCTAACTCTATAGTCGGAAAGAGAGAGGTTGGTCGGGCTGTAAAACTAAATGTTTTTAAAGCAATGTATCTCACAAGCACACTCTATGGAAGTGAGAGCTGGATAACCCACGACAGGGAAATGTGCAGAATCACGGCACCGGAAATGACCTCAGGGTCATTCCATGTCAAATCAACACACTTTTTTACCTCACCCTTTCAGATATAAATGAAAATAGGTACACCCAAAGTAGGCGTTGGGACAAATATAAATACCAAATTTCAAATTTTTATCAAAAACGGTTTTCAAAATACGGCCAAGTTAAGTTTTCAAAAAGCGGTCAAAATCTCGCTTTTTTAAAACATTTAAATAGTCATAACTTCTCTCCTGTTTACGTTACAAACGGGGGAAGGTGTCAATGTTTAGCTCTTTATATGCCCTTTCAAACGACATACAACACATGATAGGTTATGAGAACATAATTTTTTTCAAAATCAAAAATAAAATTTTGAATCTAAATATTTTCAAAAACGCATCTTTAAAAATTTTGAAAAAATTATATGTAATAGGTCATATTATTACTAATTTTTATACCAAATTTGGTTATGGGATTGATATGGGTTCTTAGTCAAAATAATTTACAAAACGAAGATGGCTTTGGACTAATTTTACATATTTTTATATATATAAAAGCTATTTATGTATATATATATATATATATATATATATATATATATATATATATATATATATATATATATATATATATTGTAATGATATATTACATTCTCAAAAATATTTTTAAATTCAAATAACCATCGATATTTTGAAAAGCCCGCGCAAATCACAAACCATATATACAATTAACATCGTATTATATACGATCAAAATTAATAATATTTTTGGACAATACTGATGTACAATATATCCATATTAAATGTACATTCAGATGGTAATAAATTAATTATTTGAAAGTTATAAAAACATAATTATTATCTCTATATATGAACCAACAAAACTGCGGAAGTTAGAAATAAAGGACGCCAAACTTTCCCGCTCGAACGGAGCGTCTCTCTATTCCCAGCAGCCCTGGAATGCGGAGCGTCTTTCTATTCTCAGCGGTGGTCGCGTGCGGAGCTTGAGTCCATAGCTATCCTGAGAGGATTACGGAGTGCAGTCTATTGTTATTATTCATAGAAGACGGAGTGAGAAGACAACAGAATCCAGAATTCAAGATATCCATTCTAGGCAAGAGACCTGGCAATAAAGCGTATCACATTGAAGAAGGAATTACTGAAGCGCAGTGTATTGAAGCCTTATTGGAAGCAAATTAATTTAGAGGTAAAATTTATTTTTTTGTAATTGTTAATTCTTTTATTGTCATTTGTATTATTTTTGATGTTGGTGTTTGTATCTCAGAATTGCCTGGAAATAAATATTATATCGTTCATTCACTCGGAACTTTAATCCCTGAGATTAAGTCAAATTCATATAATAAAACTTACTCAAGTAATTAAAATCTTTTTATAAAAAATAAAATCTTAACATTTAATGACGCCCAACGTGGCGCATTCATTTTATAAAAATAAAATCATAACATTATTGGCGCCCAACGTGGGGTCGAGTGAATTGAAGTTAAAAACGTTAAATAAATATATTAATAACAAGAAATTTTAAATAAAATCATAAAAGTAAATAATGGATGATGCAATTGAAAATCGATTATATAGAAATGGCGGCAGCTCGTTCCAGGATCTGCTACGCGTCACTAGGATATCATTAGATAACGGGAATTGAATTCAGGAAATGGATAATGAGATACATCCGCGGTTTTAGGGAAATATAAGTTGATATCAGAATTGAATAACAAAATGGAGGAAAATATAATAAAAAATGAGAAAAGCAATGACAACTTAAGTAAAAATAATGAGATGCATCCTCAAGGCCTAGAACATTTGATGAGGCTATTATTAGAACAAAATAAAAAATTAGAAAGTAAAATTGACGCAAATAGGATCGAATTAAGTGAAGAACTAAAGTTCGAATTAAGTAAAAATAATAAAAAACTGGAAAATAAAATTGACGCAAATAGGATCGAATTAAGTAAAAATAATAAAAAATTGGAAAATAAAATAGATTCGAATAGAATAGAACAAAATAAAAAATTGGACGATTTATGTGCATATTTAAATAATATGGGTGAAAATCAAAATGAAGAGACGATAGAGTTGGAAAAATCGAATGATAACTTTTTTAATAAAAAGAATATAAGTAGTGAAGGAATTATTGAGATTAATGAAAATAATAACGAAAATTTAATTAAAAATACCGAAAAATGACGATACATTAATAAATAATGACAATTTAAATGAAACTATAAAATACAGTTTAAATAGTAATGATGGTAGTAATGACCAGATATTTGAAGATGATAAAATATTGATTAAAAATAAAAATGACTATAATTGTTTAATAAATGAAGATAATACAATTCAAGAATTATTAAGTGAATTAAATAATGAAAATGAGGTTAAGAATAATAAAATAAATAATAAGCTAATAAATGATAATTTCAAAAATACAATAAGAACAAAATTTATAAACAAAATGATGAAACAAAATAAAATTGAAAAATTATCTGATAACTATAAATTCAAAATAAATGAAAAGAGTTATAATAAAAGAAGTGGAAATATACCAATGAAGAAACTGAATAGAACTATTAATAATGATAATAATTTAAAGATTTTGAATGTCAAATTTGGAAATAAAATGAAAATTCTTTATAAATATAAAAGACAACTTGGAATAGAAAAAATTTCAAAGCTAAATCGGCCTCCAAGGAAAAGAATAAAACACTTTTATAAAAAGAAATTGGACAACTGCAAAAGAAAATTTAAGGACCAGGAATAAATTCAAGGCAATTGTTAAACTTAGCATTAGATTAGTGTGTTTTTATAAAAATTATTAGTTTAGCATTTTTTAGTACAATAAGATTTATATTAATATAAGACTAAATTGATAAAAATAATAATTAAAAATTAGTAGAAATTTTGAAATTGTGTTTGTTTAGACTAAAGGAAATGTTGATAATTTGTAAAATTGATATAAATTAAATAAAAATGGTAGTATTATATAAAAATCATTTGTTTAACCTATAATAAATTGATAATCATAATAAAAATTTAAAATAAGTATATTAATAAAATACTATATTCATATAATCAAAATAATTAAAAATTATGTAACGAAATAGGTTATTCAAAATTTGAATAAATAACAGGCTGACCAATCTAATTAATAGTTCTGTATCCCGAAACTCCAAATTAAAAATTCAATTTTAAATTTATGTTTTATACCGGACTAAAAACATTTTTTTTTTAAATTTTTTTTTTAGACAGGAGTGCAAATGTAATGATATATTACATTCTCAAAAATATTTTTAAATTCAAATAACCATCGATAATTTGAAAAGCCCGCGCAAATCACAAACGATATATACAAATAACATCGTATTATATACATTTTAAATTAATAATATTTTTGGACAATACTGGTGTACAATATATCCATATTAAATGTACATTCAGATGGTAATAAATTAATTATTTGAAGTTATAAAAACATAATTATTATCTCTATATATGAACCAACAAAATGCGGAAGATAAGAAACAAGGATGCCAAGCTTTCCTGCTAGAAGGCGTCAGTTGATTCCCAGCAGCCATAAAGAGAAGGCGTCAGTTGATTTCCAGCAGTGGTCAAGTTAGGAGCTTCTCTCTATTCCCAGCAGCCCTGGACTGCGGAGCGTCTCTCTATTCTCAGCGGTGGTCGCGTGCGGAGCTTGAGTCCATAGCTATCCTGAGAGGATTACGGAGTGCAGTCTATTGTTATTATTCATAGAAGACGGAGTGAGAAGACAACAGAATCCAGAATTCAAGATATCCATTCTAGGCACGAGACCTGGCAATAAAGCGTATCACATTGAAGAAGGAATTACTGAAGCGCAGTGTATTGAAGCCTTATTGGAAGCAAATTAATTTAGAGGTAAAATTTATTTTTTTGTAATTGTTAATTCTTTTATTGTCATTTGTATTATTTTTGATGTTGGTGTTTGTATCTCAGAATTGTCTGGAAATAAATATTATATCGTTCATTCACTCGGAACTTTAATCCCTGAGATTAAGTCAAATTCATATAATAAAACTTACTCAAGTAATTAAAATCTTTTTATAAAAAATAAAATCTTAACATTTAATGACGCCCAACGTGGCGCATTCATTTTATAAAAATAAAATCATAACAATATATATATATATATATATATATATATATATATATATATATATATATCAATAGTCATATTGAAATTATATGCCAATTGAAATATATAAGATCAAACGAGTCTTCTAACTGAGACATCCATGACCCATGTGGTTGACATATGTCTAAAAACACAAGTTAAAAAAAAAAAAAAAAAAAAAAAAAAGCTATTTAATACATAATTGTAAAATTTAATCCAAACTTTACTGTTGCATATATTTTATAGATACTTCAAGTTCATTATCTTAATTACAAAGCTTATTTAAAAAAATATTATACCTTAATAATTTGTTGTAATTAGTTTAATTTAGAATATTTGTCTAAAATTTAATGATATATTGTACTCAAAATATTTTAATTGACTAGGAACTTAAATAAAACTGATATATCGACAATTTACATATATATAAATGTTAAACTATTAAAGTGGTTGAATATTTAACAGTAAAACTTGCATAAGGACTGCAAGTGTTGGAGGTACTGGGATAACATTTCATTGCTTCTTAGAATTTCATATTCGGTTAGCACGTAATTTCTCCCTTTTGGAGTTATGAGATTCACAATACATAGTAAATTAGTAAATGGGAGCCGTAATATATCTAGTCTTCTTCGGTAGCTGAATGATGGAGAAGGTCATTTGGGATGAAGGAAGGAAACTGTGAATCTCATAACTCCAAAAGGGAGAAATTACGTTGTAACCGAATATGAAATTCTAAGAAGCAATGAAATGTTATCCCATTACCTCCAACACTTGTAGACCTTATGCAAGTTTCACTGTAAAATATTCAACCACTTGAATAGTTTAACATTTATATACATGTAAATTTCAATTAAAATATTTTCAGTACAATATATCATTAAATTTTAGACAATTTTTTTTATTTTTATTTATTTTTTTTTTTTAATGGTGCATCGACAAATCTTGGCCATTAGCGCCGATTTTAGACAAATATCCTAAATTACAACAAATTATTAAGATGTAATATTTTTTAAATAAGCTTTGCAATTAAGATAATGAATTTGAAATGTCTATAAAATATATACAACAGTAAAGTTTGGATTATATTTTTCAATTATGCATTAAAAAGCTTTTATATATAAAAATACGTAAAATTAGTCCAAAGCCATCTTCGGTTTTAAATTATTTTGACTAAGAACCCATTTCAATCCCATAACCAAATTTGGTATAAAAATTAGTAATAATACGACCTATTATATATAATTTTTTCAAAATTTTTAAAGATGCATTTTTGAAAATATTTAGATTCAAAATTTTATTTCTGATTTTGAAAAAAATTATGTTCTCATAACCTATCATGTGTTGCATGTTGTTTGAAAGGGCACATAAACAGCTAAACATTGACACCTTCCTCGCGTTTGTAACGTAAACAGGAGAGGAGTTAAATGTCTATTTAAATGTTTTGTAAAAGCGAGATTTTGACCGCTTTTTGAAAACTTTACTTGGCCGTATTTTGAAAACCTTTTTAGATAAAAATTTGAAATTTCATATTTTTATTTATCCCAACGCCTACTTTGGGTGTACCAATTTTCATTAATATCTAAAAGGGTGAGGTAAAAAAGTGTGTTGATTTGACATGGAATGAACCCTCAGGAAAGTAGTCAGAAAAACAAGAAGGCACTGGAAAAGACATGAAAGAATATGAGATGACTTGAAAATCACACATTTGAAGAGTACTTATGAGAAACGGCAGCTGAAATGGTTCGGCCATGTCTGCAGAATGGAGGGTGATCAAAGATCCAGGAATATCATGGAGTCAAGACCAAATTGAAAAATACCAAAAGGGCAACCCCAACATAATGGCTCTAACACCAGACTTGGACGGGCCCTTGGTAAAACGTTGCCAAACATGAAGGCGTTCGCTAAGAATCGAGATGGGTGGGCTCAACGGTTAGAGGCTTACCCACACTGAAAGGCACACAGGGGAAGGGAAAGAAGAATCATAAATTCATGAATCCCATCAAATAAATAACACCATATATATAATTATATATAAATACGGTGAAGTCTCACTTACACAACGGGGACGGAGGTCATTAGCGCCGACATCCAGGGTTTAGCGAGGAATTTTACCAGCGAGCCATGGGATGATAAAATTCCTGCCGGAGGTTGGGAATCGAACCCACCATCTCCCACTTATGAATCCAAGGCGCTAGCCATTAGACCACGGGAGACCCCGGTTCCTGTTCATATCCCTATTCTCATTTGAAAAGCATCGAATAGAAACAGATAATATTTTCCTCGGCCTTTGTTCAAAGGGTTTTATGGCTATACCTGGGGTCGGGTCCGCAAGACCCTAGAAACCTCTTCTACCGATACTTCATTTCATACATTTCAATGAATTGGAAAATATCAAAAATGTTCTCATATTCCTGTGTTCTTTTACTATAGTAATAATTCTACAGATAAAATCAATTAAAAAATAAAATAAAAAAACCAACAGCATAAAGGCAATTGAAAATATTCAAAAGATGTCATCGAATCTTTTTCTCTTGGCAAGCTATATTTCTAACAATGAATTGTTTTTCTTATTTTGCCTAATCTGTTTTATTGTAAAATACATTATCCAACTATAAGCAATTAAAAAAGTCCGACTCGCAGGAACTGCAGCATCTTAGCGCGGTTCCGTTCATGTCCCTAGTGCCATTTGATAAGCTTAGAAAAGAAATAAACTTATTTTTTTTATATATCTCGTGAAAATTGTCAAAATCCTCTCGAACATCTCGAATAAAAGTGATATTAAGGCGTCAGGGACACCGACAGTAGCTAACTTTTACACAGAAGCGGAAATTACAGAATCTGGCTCTCATTCTAAAGCAAAGCTCTATAAATCAATACAAAATATGCCTAATAAAGCCTTTCTAGAGGATACAGAAGCATGGGCGTATATGAGGGGGGGGGCTGAGGGGGCTGCAGCCCCTCCCGAAATTTTGAATTGATGATAAAAACTTCTCGTAAAACCCTTAAAAATAAATTAAATAAGATCACTTAGTTCATAAAACATATTTTATTTTACGTGCAATAGCGTTTTAGTTGCCTAAAACTATTCCAAGCTCTAAATATTTAGTATTCCATACCCTGGAAATGGTCTCAGCCCCCCCCCCCCGAAATTGTTTTTATATACGCCCATGTACAGAAGGATCAAGAAGAAGTACACAAGATTGAGTAGAATACCCTGCCTAATATAGCCTATATAGAATAATATGCCGAATAAAACGTATCTAGTAAATACACAAGGACAAATAAAAGTCTTGACGAATAACAAGTCAAAAAAAAAACTTTATTTAACAAAATAAAACAAAGTTTAGTTGCCCAATTACAATAGAATAATATACCTAATTAAGTCTACGGAGTAGTCACAAATGGACCAAAAACAAGTCTTGTGGAATATTGATTTTTTTCTAATTAAATACTTTTTATCAATATTTAGTATATAACCTTTGTTGAAAATTATTGATTGCTAATTGATGAATCGGTTTACAACTAAGTAGTCTTTATGAATATTTAGTATATAACCTATTTTTGGATCTGTGTTTTTGGGGTGCTCTCCGCCTAGGCTTTGTATTTGTGTCGGCAGATACCTGGGGTATATTTACAGCTCTTGAGGATTAACTCTTAGCAGGTAAATTTCCTGCGGCCCCATTGTGTTCTACGGGCATTGAACCGCCATATACGCTCATAGTATCTAACCGTTGTGAAGTTTATTTTTTGGATTTAGGACTTAATATACATATGTAGACTAAATCATAGCAAGAAGTAATCCTCCGTCGTCGGTTCTTAACTATGTAGACTCGCTAATGTTATCCAATCTTAGATACATCGTATTTAAAATCCACAGCAAAAACACGACATTTCATCAGAATCCCCTGCTGAATAAAACTTATATAGAATAATATGCAAAATAAAGCCTATCTAGTGGATAAAAATAGAGGAAAAAAGCCGTTCGTGGTGGTAGAAAATCTTAAAAGTATTTCGCTCAGAAATCTCCGAAATATTGTCACTAATTTTACGTATCCTGTTTTATAGCCAAATAGATTTATATACTATAATCAATAAGAAAAGCCTACTAACAATAAAAAACTATGGGTAACAGATGAAAATAGGGAATACCAAGAATAATTCTAAAGAACGAAATCAACACCAGTACTGTAATCTAGATATTCATACGGCATCATCGAATTCTAACAAACAAAATATTGATTCTAATTATACGTATCCTGTTTTATTGACAAATACATTTGACTACTATAAGCAATTAAAAACACTAGGGAATATGCCAAAGAACTCGGAATAGGAGCCTCGACAGTTTCAAGACATTTGAAGGAAATCGACAAATCCAAAGCTGACATTACTTCGCTTATTCAAAACTTTCTTTAGAACCTTTCTTGTAGACCATTTAGTAAGCTTTCGAATGGTAACCTTTCGCTTCCCAAGATTTTCAACCGTTTTCGAGATATTAAGAAATTATACGAAGTTCCCAAAACTTTTCATTATTTCTGACAACAGAAAATTGGTCTCATTTTACCTATCCTGTTTTACACACACATACATTTTCCTTACAAATACAACATAAGAAATTAAAGAAATAAAAAGCAATAAAAAACCAAGGGAAAGAGACAAAAATTACAAAAAGAACGACAAAAACCCGTTCATAAGAACAAAACAGACGTATTTGAAGTTTTAAGCATTTATTTCTCCGATTGACATAACCTAATCAAAAATAGTTTTAGAATCATTTTTGTAGAGAATTTAGTAGGCTTTCAAATAGTTTCAATCCACTTACCACGATTTCCCAACCGTGTTCGAGATATTAATGAAAGTATACGAAGTTTCCAAAACTTTTCATATCTGTTCATAAAATATTTTATTCTAACCCTTCCTTAACTCCAAACGTAACATAACTTTCAACATATTAGTTTTAATGAAAGTAGAACATGCACATAATGTTTCAACTGAATCCCGTTATTCTAAGTACCCAAACCAAAAACGGTATTCAAAAACTATTTTTCCAATTTTCTCGACAACGGTTAAAGCTATCGCCTTGAAAATGGTTTCATTCGTTTTTCTAGCCCAAGAAGCCTATAAAACGAGTACTTACAAGCTTATGAACTCAAAAACGTAAGCGTTACGATTTTTTCTGCGCGAATTTCGCCCCAAACGCCATCTTCCAGTGGGCGGATTTTGCTGGTTAACGAACTTGACCTTTCAAATTGGACGACAGATTTTTGTACCAAATTTCATCAAAATCGGACCATTCGTCTTCTATTTAGAGAGCGAACAGACAAATATATATATATATATATATATATATATATATATATATATATATATATAAATAAATATATACATATATATATATATATATATATATATATATATATATATATATACAAATTTGAACCACCGTTATTTTCGGTTTCTAGGGGTTCTGAAACGCAAAATTTTCTAGTCGGCACTTCCGGATTGTTTCATTGTATCAACCTTATAAGCGGGGTTCCTCCCTATGGGGGAGGGAGGAACCGCGCTAAAAAAATAACAAGGAATAAAAACAGACAAAAAGAACAGTTCGAATAAGCAAAATCAATTACTTTAATGTTTTAAGCACTTATTTCTCCGATTGACATCGCCTAATCAAAACTTTCATCAGAACCTTTTTTGTAGAGCATTTAGTAAGCTTTCTAATGGTATTCTTTCGTTTCCCAAGATTCTCAACCTTTTTCGAGATATTAAGGAAAATATACAAAGTTACCAAAACTTTTTATGTCTGTTAATAAAATATTTTATTCTAACCCTTCCTTAACTCCAAACGTAACCAAAATTTCAACATATTAGTTTTAATGATAGTAAAACATGCAGAAAATGTTTCAACTGAACCCCATGATTCTAAGTACCCAAACCAAAAACGGTATTCAAAAACTATTTTTCCAATTTTCTCAAAAACGGTTAAAGCTATCGCCTTGAAAATGATTTCATTCGTTTTCCTAGCCAAAGAAGCCTATAAAACGAGTACTTACAAGCTTATGAACACAAAAACGTAAGCGTTACGATTTTTTTGCGCGAATTTCGCCCCACACGCCATCTTCCAGTGGGCGGATTTTGCTGGTTAACGAACTTGACCTTTCAAATCGGGCGACAGATTTTTGTACCAAATTTCATCAAAATCGGACCATTAGGGAGGCCAGAAATCCGCGAACAGACAAATATATGTATATATATATATATATATATATATATATATATATATATATATATATATATATATTAGCGCGGTTCCTCCCTCCCCCATAGGGAGGAACCCCGCTTATAAGGTTGATACAATGAAACAATCCGGAAGTGCCGACTAGAAAATTTCGCGTTTCAGAACCCCTAGAGACCGAAAATAACGGTGGTTAAAATTTGAAATTTGTATATATATATATATATATATATATATATTTGTCTGTTCGCGGATTTCTGGCTTCCCTGATGGTCCGATTTTGATGAAATTTGGTACAAAAATCTGTCGTCCAATTTAAAAGGTCAAGTTCGTTAACCAGCAAAATCCGCCCACTGGAAGATGGCGTTTGGGGCGAAATTCGCGCAAAAAAAACGAATGAAACCATTTTCAAGGCGATAGCTTTAACCGTTTTTGAGAAAATTGGAAAAATACTTTTTGAATACCGTTTTTGGTTTGGGTACTTAGAATCATGGGATTCAGTTGAAACATTTTCTGCATGTTTTACTATCATTAAAACTAATATGTTGAAATTTTGGTTACGTTTGGAGTTAAGGAAGGGTTAGAATAAAATATTTTATTAACAGACATAAAAAGTTCTGGTAACTCTGTATATTTTCCTTAATATCTCGAAAAAGGTTGAGAATCTTGTGAAACGAAACAATACCATTAGAAAGCTTACTAAATGCTCTACAACCCCAACCACGGTACCGTACCTTGGTGATGACCCTAATTAGGCGAGCAGGTGTTGGGGCTTGCGTGCTTTGAGGAACCTTGGTGCTATGTCAGCTCAGGTTCAACCATGCTGAACAGGACCTAGGGGAGAAGCCAGACTAAAGTGGTACCAGGGGTGGTGGTGGTTTTTTTTTTTTTTTTTTTTTTTTTTTTTTTTTTCTTTTTTTTTTTTTTTTTTTTTTTTTTTGTTACAGGAACACCCAATCCTAAGGTTGCGGCAGCCTACGCTGAGAGGATGGATGGCACAGGGTGGTAAAATATGATGTGCAGATAGTAGGTAACCCCTTGGGGCACCGGGCGACCCCCCATTGTAAGTAGCCTTCCTGTAGCATGCGGGGCTCTGCTGCGGGCGACTGTGATATCCCTAGCTTCTCGTGGGAACTTAATGTCCAATAAAAATAATCCTAACCCTAAAAACTTACCTTCCTCGGTAGCTTCGGCGACCTTGGAGCCTTTAAATGCACTTGTCGAGGATCCTTCGGGAGTCCTCGAGAATCCTCTGACCCCGGCCACCGATACCGAGTCCCTTTCGGAACTGGTTAGGGAGGTTGGCGATCTGGTTATGGGATCCCCCTTGCCAGGCACTTCTCAAGACGATCCACCCTTTAAGACCGTCAAGAAGAAACTCACTGGTGCCCAAAGGAAAAAGCTGAAGAAGAGCTTCATTGCAGCGACTGAAGCCGAATCCGAGGGCAGTGGTGGTAAACGGAGGAATGAGGATGGATCCAACACCCCTTCTCCGGTGATCAAGAAGAAGCAGAAGGTGATGCCAAAGCCGACGAGTTACGCCAGCGTTGCATCTAACTTCAAGCTGGCGCTTGTTCCTTCCGGCTATCCTGAGTGTGGCTTTACTACAGAGCACAACAGGTGTGTTGATGACATCGTCATGAAGCTGGTGGACGAGCACTATAAAGTCCATGGGAGGGACTTTATAATTACCTGTGATGGGAGCTACATGGATGGTGGCGCCATCATTGTGAATTGCCTGGATGAAAACACCAAGAAGTGGCTAGCAAAAGACATTGCTGGTGTTAAACTCGGGGAGTACACGATCAAGGCTGTGGAGCTGGCGGACCTTATCCCTATGGCTAGGGCCGGAGTTTTCGTGCCTGGCGTGAAGACGGAGGCACGGGAGATTCTCAGGCGTTTTGGGGATCAGAATTTCCTCCCAACTAACGGCTGGATTGTCCTGGAGCAGCAGGAGAGGGACACCGGGCACTTCGTCACCTTGAAGATGCCAGAGACTGATCTCAAAGAGATTCTGGAGAGGAAGGACGAGCGTCTGAATTATGGCATTCGGAGGCTCAAGGTGTTTCCTCTGCAGAAGAAGAAGAAGGAGATAGATGAGGCGACTTCTCGATCTGAGGGTGAGGTGGCGGCCATGGAGGCGGAAGTGGCTGTCGTATCTGAGCCCGAAGGGAAGCCGAAATCGTCTGTGGAAGGAGATCGGGACCGTGTGGCGGAACACATGGAAGGACGGTCAGTTTCCGGGCTAGGGGAGGTGGGTCTTGACCCTCCCTCCTCGCAGACTGGAAGCGAGCTGACCCGAGCTCTTCGTGGGAAGCCCGCGGAGCCGGATGACCTTGCATAGACGATGATAAGGCTGCTGCAGGTCAATCTGCATCACTGTAGGGCGGCTACGGCTCTGCTGGAACAGTATGCTAGAGGTAAGGGTATAGATGTAATTTTAATACAAGAACCTTATCTGTTCAAAGGTCAGGCACGGGGTCTGGGATGGAAAGGTTACAAATGCGTAACATGCCATGAGCGGAATCCCAGGTCCTGTATCCTGTTCAAATCTGGTCTTAGCGTTTTTCCTTTATGGCAATTCTGTTGCAGAGACCTGTGTGTAGCGAAGATTACCGCTCGTGTGGGAGATGGCCTGAGGGAGGTGGTGGTGGCCTCAGCCTATCTCCCATACGAGCGGTGCAACCCCCCAGGAGCTGAGTTGCGCCTAGTTGTGGACCACTGCAGGGAGAGGGACTTGCAGTGCCTGATTGGCTGTGATGCCAATGCCCATCACACGGTCTGGGGTAGCACTAACTGCAACCAAAGAGGTGAGTCATTACTTGATTATGTCTTAAATAATGATCTTGATGTCGTTAATAGGGGCTGCGAGCCTACCTTTGTTATTAGGACAAGAAGAGAGGTCATTGATATTACCCTTGTCTCGAGGCGATTACTACCTATGGTCAAGAACTGGAGGGTGGAAGATGAAGTTTCGGGTTCTGACCACAGGTATATTACGTACTGTATTGAGGCAGCAGGCCCCGCAGCGCGTGTTATTAGAAACCCGAGACTCACAGAGTGGTCCCGGTTCAACGAAATCCTTTCGGGGAGGATGGACGATTGTCCACGGAGAGTACATACTGGCATCGATGTAGAAGCCATAAATGATCACATTACCGAGGCCATTAAGGTGGCTTTTGAAGGTAGCTGTGCTGGGAAAACTGTAGTGACCAACAGCAGTTCCTCCTGGTGGAATGGGAACCTGTCCAGACTCAGGAGTGAAGCAAGGAAGCTCTTTAATAGAGCTAAACGCAGAGGCACCTGGGAGGAATACAGGAAGAAATTGTCACAGTACAACACAGCTGTGAGGAAAGCTAAGAGAGAGTCATGGAGGAAATTCTGCACTGAAGTGAATAGTGTAACGGAATACTCAAGACTCCATAAGGTTTTAGCCAACAGCCCCACTAAACTTATTGGGACTGTTAAGAAGGCTGAAGGCTATACGGAATCGGTGGAAGAAACCATGAACTATATCCTCGCTACTCATTTTCCAACTAGCGAGGAGGCTAACTCATACGAAGGAGATGTCTATCCCATCAGACGAGGTAATCCGGAGGCATGGAGGCATGCGAGGGAAATTGTCAAGGCAGCGCACGTCAGATGGGCCATTGGAACGTTCAAACCATATAAATCGCCGGGCCTAGACGGCATATATCCAGCTTTTCTGCAACATGGGGTAGATATACTCTTGCCAACGCTCCTACAACTGTTCAGGAGTAGTTTGGTTATGGGACATATTCCACGGACCTGGAGAGTGGCCAAACTCTGCTTCATTCCCAAACAAGGCAGAGCTTCGCACCTGTATGCCAAGGACTACAGGCCGATTTGTCTATCGTCCTTCCTACTGAAGACACTGGAGAAGATCATAGACAGGCATATAAGAGACACTGCGTTAAGACGGAACCCCCTTAACGAACAACAGTATGCGTACCAGTCTGGCAAGTCATGCGAATTGGCTCTCCACCATCTAGTGTGCAGACTGGAGCGTGCACTACAGTACAAGGAAATTGCTCTGTGTGCATTTCTTGATGTGGAGGGGGCCTTCGACTGCACCCCTATTAGGGCAGTTGAAGAAGCCATGATCGAGAAAGATGTCGAAGAATTCGTCATATATTGGACGGCCAATCTTCTGAAGAACCGCATCATTAGGCTGACGGAGGGGACCTACAGTAAGAGCATTGTACCTAGGACAGGATGTCCCCAGGGGGGTGTCCTGTCACCCCTCCTGTGGTGTCTAGTGGTGGACACACTGCTGACGAGGCTGAAGTATCAGGGCTTCTCAGCACAGGCTTATGCAGATGATCTGGTAATTACGGTGGTTGGTAAGGTGCAATCAACTGTGAGTGAACTGCTGGACACGGCACTGTCTTCGGTGGACAAGTGGTGCCAGGAGAAGAACCTTAGGATTAATCCACAGAAAATTACTGTGGTGCCTTTTACTTTGAAGAGGAAACTGGATGGACTGGGCACACCGAGCCTGTCAGGCCATAACTTAAGCTTTTCCAAGACAGTTAAGTACTTGGGTGTTACCCTGGACGCAAGGCTTAACTGGCAGGAGCATATCCGCAAGATAGCAGGTAGAGCCACAAAAACCTTGTGGGCCTGCCGGAGGGTAGTGGGGAATAATTGGGGCATTACCCCTAAAGGTATGCACTGGATTTACACAATGATTGTGAGGCCTATCATCACTTACAGTGCAGTAGTGTGGTGGCATCGATGCGGCACTGACAGTGTTAAGAAGACTCTGTGCTCCCCACAAAGGCTGGCTTGCCTGATGATTACGGGAGCAATGGGCTCTACACCGACAGGAGCTATGGAGATTCTACTCGACCTTAAACCAGTAGAGATACATATCGAAGAGATAGCTAGATGCTCAGCGTACAGATTCGCTATTTTAGGGCATGAACCTTGCCCAACCCTAGGGGCTCACTGTGCGATTATCCGAAGGAACTGGCAGGACCCTATTCTCTGCATGCCATCGGACTTTCAGGACCAGCACTCCTTCACCTCAAACTTTACAACTGTGATCAAGCCGAGGGAAGCAGCGCTGGAGCACAAAGTAACACCAAGCCGGGTGGATCGGTTTTGTTACACAGACGGCTCAAAAACCGAATCTGGCACAGGAGCTGGTGTGTGGATTCAGGGGTCCACACATAATGTTACCTTGCCTCTGGGGAGGTATGCCACGGTGTTCCAAGCTGAAGTCACCGCCATCGGCGCTTGTGCAGACCTTATGAATAGCGGCTGTCCATTAGACAGGCGCTTCACTATTTTCTCCGATAGCCAAGCGGCCATAAGAGCTCTATCCACGAATAGGATCAGGTCAAAGGTGGTACAGCAATGCAAAGACAGCTTAAACTTACTTGGACAACGTAACAAGGTCAGACTGGAGTGGGTCCCGGGCCACTCTGGTATCCAAGGTAATGAAAGAGCTGACGAGTTGGCCAATATTGGTGCAGCGACAATCCCCCTATCTCCAGAACCTCAATGTGGGATCGCACCAGCTGTGGCCAGATTGAGTATTAGAAGGTGGGCGGAAGCCGAGCACAGGAGGAAGTGGTGCAGCAGCTCCACCCAGAGACAGGCGAAGCTGTTCCTTTCCTTTGTGGACAAGAAGAGGACGGAGACTCTCCTTAATCTGTGCAGGTCCAAGGTAAGACTAGTTACAGCTCTTCTTACAGGTCACTGTAGAATGCACCGGCACCTCTACTCCATGGGGCTGACCAGGACCTCATGGTGCAGACTATGCTTTGAAGACGACGAGACGCCGTATCACATCATATGCAGATGTCCAGCTCTTGTAGCTAAGAGATACCTGCATTTTGGTGCAGACTTCATTGATGACCCTAGAAGGCTACCGGAACTGAACCTTCGAACTCTGTTAAGGTTCATTTCGGATACGGCGCTGTTGGTGTAACAGGCTGGCTTTGTCGGGTGGCACAATAGGCCTTGTTGGCCTCGGTGCAGCTCCCTCTTCGTGGGCACCCGTTGTTAATAATAATAATAATAAATGCTCTACAAAAAAGGTTCTGATGAAAGTTTTGATTAGGCGATGTCAATCGGAGAAATAAGTGCTTAAAACATTAAAGTAATGGATTTTGCTTATTCGAACTGTTCTTTTTGTCTGTTTTTATTCCTTGTTATTTTTTAATTGCTTATATTTGGATAATGTATTTTACAATAAAACAGATTAGGCAAAATAAGAAAAACAATTCATTGTTAGAAACATAGCTTGCCAAGAGAAAAAGATTCGATGACGTCTTTTGAATATTTTCAATTGCCTTTAAGCTGTTGGTTTTTTTATTTTATTTTTTAATTGATTTTATCTGTAGAATTATTACTATAGTAAAAGAACACAGGAATATGTGAAAATTTTTGATATTTTCCAATTCATTGAAACGTATGAAATGAAGTATCGCTAGAAGAGGTTTCTAGGGTCTTGCGGACCCGACCCTAACCCCAGGTATAGCCATAAAACCCTTTGAACAAAGGCCGAGGAAAATATTATCTGTTTTCTGTTTCTATTCTATGCTTTTCAAATGAGAATAGGGATATGAACAAGAACCGGGGTCTCCCGTGGTCTAATGGCTAGCGCCTTGGATTCATAAGCGGGAGATGGTGGGTTCGATTCCCAACCTCCGGCAGGAATTTTATCATCCCACGGCTCGCTGGTAAAATTCCTCGCTAAACCCTAGATGTCGGCGCTAATGACCTAGATGTAGATGAGCCGTAAAAAAAAAAAAAAAAGGAAAAATAAAGAACTGGAACCGCGCTAAGATGACGCAGTTCCTGCGAGTCGGACTTTATATATATATATATATATATATATATATATATATATATATAAATATATATATATATATAAATAAATATATATATATATATATATATATATATATATATATATATATATATATATATATATACAAATTTTAACCACCGTTATTTTCGGTCTCTAAGAGTTCTGAAACGCGAAATTTTCTAGTCGGCACTTCTGGATTGTTTCATTGTATCAACCTTATAAGCGGGGTTCCTCCCTAACGGGGAGGGAGGAACCGCGCTAAAAATGAATGAATGTAAGTATGTCTATCTTACCAAAAGAAAGCTATTCTAAATTTCCTGACATTTTCTTGATATTTCTTACCAGCGTTACTCCTCAATGGGCAGGATCTGAGATTTCCGGGTTTCAGAAAAAACTTCCTCATTTAACCAGCTTTCCATTCATGTATCACAATTCTGTGTTATTGAAGTATGTGAACGATTTAGAAACAAAAGTTTAAAAAAAAAACATGGATCTGTGAAAAGAAAATTAAATTGTTTCCTTCAGTTTTTCAAAAATCTTAAAAGAAATATTTATTTTTATAAATATTTACTTAAATATTAAGTAAATATTTACTTAAAAAAAAAATACTTTCACAAAAATAAAAAAAAATCCTAAAACCGTAAATAAATAAAATACACATTTATTTTGAATTTATTAATTACACTAACTAATACTGGGTCCAAGAGGTGGCCAATAATGAGCCCCAATCACAGATTAACCTCAAAAATTATTATTTTTACCTAGATCTCGCATTTGAACACATTTTTACAGGACTATCTACATCTTATTTATTACGGATGGGATATTTAATTACCAAAAACAAACACACATGGGCCCACGAGAATCCCAGGATGGTTCACAAGCGTAACCATCAGTATCGATTCAAGGTAAAGCATTTGTTTTCTAATTATAAATACCTGTAAAAATGTATTCAAATGCGTGATCTAGGTAAAAATAATAATTTTTGGGGTTAATGTATGGTTGTGGTTCATTAATGGCCACCTCCTGGACCCAGTATTAGTTACTGTAATTAACAAATTCAAAATAAATGTGTATTTTATTTATTTAGTTCTGTTTTAGGATTTTTTTTTTATTTTTGTTAAAGTATTTTTTTTTTATTGTTTTAAGTAAATATTTACTTAATATTTAAGTAAATATTTATAAAAATAAATATTTCTTTTAAGATTTTTGAAAAACTGAAGAAAACAATTTAATTTTCTTTTCACAGATCCATGTTTTTTTTTTTTTAAACATTCTAAATCGTTCACATACTTCAATAACAGAGAATTGTGATACATGAATGGAAAGCTGGTTAAATGAGGAAGTTTTTTCTGAAACACGGAACTCTCAGATCCTGCCCATTGAGGAGTAACGCTGGTAAGAAATATCAAGAAAATGTCAGGAAATTTAGAATAGCTTTCTTTTAGTAAGATAGACATACTTACATTCATTCATTTTTACGTTTTCTATCAACTAGTCTTATAGAAAATTTACTCGGCTTTCGATTGCTTTCAGTTCCTTTCTAGAAGAACCACCTGGGCTGGAGCTACAATGATTATTCTTCTAGAAACCACGTTAGTCTCGATAAAACAATGAATTGACATTTTCTCCCTTATGTGTGAGAATTCGGAAAATCGTCATAGAACATTTTTGGTTTCATTAAAGGTCCTCTATCACCACCCACAATATGACTAGACATTTACGGGACACCCTGTATATATTAAATTTAGTTTTACTTGTGTATTGGTCATTGTTTCATATGTACAGCCATTATTGTTGTCAGTGATTGGTAAGAATGTATTCACATTAATCCTATATCTTTGTCATCCTGACCAGGTTATGGCTTCGGGCTGAGACATGTGCAGGCATTTCTTCTCTTTCTGTGTTTTGTTTCTACGTTCTTTATACGCATCAACCTTTCGGTGGCTATCGTTTCCATGACTGACAAGAATAGCTCAAATCCTGATTTTCATGTGAGTATCCTCTCAGAGTATCTTTTTGGCCTTCCCTATATGTATAAGGAGGAAATCCACTTACGAGTAATGCCTATCTTGACATTTCGTAGCCAATTGGTTACAAAAAAAAAGGAACAGCTTTAAATACTTAATGAATAGAAATATCTGAGAAAAACAAGATTTTTTGGCACATAAGAGGTCCTAATGCAAAGAAAGTGAGAGCAGCCCATTGTTAACAGAGTTAATTCACTTCCTCTGTTAAACCCAAGGAATGGGCAATTTTTCATTACGTTTAAGTTTCCTAATGCCTCAAGTTATTTTTAACTAAATTAAAATTTCATGTTACTTCAATTTCATCTTGTTAATCAAAAGAGGACCAAATTGAGGTTTGATTTATTTTCAGCTATTTAGTCTTTCAGAAATGTTATTCTAAGCAGTACCATGTGAAAATAGTTTTCATGTAATGAACAGTTTGAGTACAAGAGATTTGAATAAAAATGATTTACTGAATCTCAGAAAGGTCAGGTTTAGGTCTGATAGTTATTGCAGATTTATGTCAGCAGAAATTGTGACTAATGTAAACTCTAAACAATTCATGTCTGATATATATATATATATATATATATATATATATATATATATATATATATATATATATATATATATATATATATGTATATATATATATGAAATATATCTCAGGTATCAGATATAATAATTATCTATCTGACACCTGATCTATATTTCCAGCGAGAAGTGTCAGATGTAAACGCACCCTGTGGCATCTTTTAGGGTTGTTATCTCAAAGAGTGGGTACTTCCGCTTGGTCTCTTTATGATTAACATGTTCCAATTCACCTATGGTATTTCTTGATCAGAAGATGGACAAAAATCTAGCTCAAAACTGTGGTAGCTTTAAGATCAATTTCTCTCCTTTTATTTTTGAATTGAGAATCCCAACCATCAGACTCCTAATTTTTTTTTTTTTTTACAAATTAATTAATTACACAGGAATTCAAATGGAATGAGAAAGAGAAGAGTGCAATCCTGAGCTCCTTCTTCTGGGGCTACCTGGTGATTCAAGCACCAGCAGGGCAGCTTGGACAGTTCATTAGCCCTAAGATGCTGCTTCTGTTTTCAAATCTACTCTCAGCAGTCCTAGCAGGACTCACGCCTAGTGCTGCCTTTGTCGGTGGATGGAAGCTAGTCTGTGCTCTCAGAGTCTGTCAAGGCCTTTGCCAGGTAATAGAATACGTCTTAATATCTTCTTCTTCTGTCATGGATTGAACTTTCCAAGCCTGTCAAGTATTCGGCCATCACTTGAAGGGTATTGACATTAAGATGTTTACTATAAATATTCCCTTTTAATCTAAAATACTTAAATGACACAATCAACTATCCATTGATTTCTTTTGGATTTCACTGTTTCAGGGATTTGCCGTACCCCTCACTTACAATCTTGTCTCAAAATGGGCCCCACCTAGTGAGAGGAACCGATTTGTTGGTTTTTCATTAAACGGTAAGTCAGAATGTAAACAATAAAGCAATGAATAATAATAATAACTGTTAGAGTTCTAATAGCAACTGTTATAAAGCCATTTGTCTTAAGAAAGCTTCCCATCATTATATCATTTTTATGGAATAATAATTATTTATTTATAATTAATTGATAAAATTAATGTGGGCAAAATGAGAAGCAAAATAATATATGTTAATTTTGATGGAATTCAATCGTGTGAGATTATTTTCAACTGTTGTGAAGTAAGAAAAACTAAAATTTCAGACTTTTCCATTTCTTTTAAAAAAGGTTAAAGATCTCAACTTCAAATAAGAGAAAATATTTAATAACGTAAGTTTTTTTTCACGATTAATGAATTTTAGTTATTTCAGTAGATTAGAAAATCAATAGATTAGTTACTTTGAGTAGAAGAGCTACCTTATTAGACTTTCTTTTTTTTTCTTCTTTCTGGGAGGATTCAGGATAATCCTCTAATCTACGGAAAGAACAAAATCCATTTATATTGAAAAAACCTTGAGCGGTTGAGTATTTTCCCCAATTTCAGGACCGAAAACTAGTTCATATTACTATAAATATTTCAGAAAATATTACCAACATAAATTTGCAATATAACACCATTTCAATGAAAGCATTTGGTTTATTAGCTATTTATCAATTGTAACGTATTGCAATGGATGAGTGAGTATTGTTTAGCTATTTGAAATATGCGTGTTATGTGTAAGGACCATGCAAACATTAATTGACTTAATACTACAGTGTTAAAAAATGTAGCAAACTGATCTTTAGGAGGTACGCTTGGAGCAACTGTTGCTATGCCTCTTTGTGGGCTGTTGGCTAGTAGCAGTGGTGGATGGCCATCCATATTCTACTTCTCCTGCGCTATCGGGTTGATCTGGTCCCTTCTCTGGGCATGGCTAGGTGCTGACAGCCCTTCAGAACACTCAAGTATATCTGAAAAAGAAAAAGATTACATTCAGAGATCTCTTGTTCACACTTCACAGTCTCAGGTAAGAAGAATATTTTAATGAGAAACCAAAAGAGAAAATGTACCAGTACTTTAAGTATTTACTTGTGTGATACATTTTTCTTTAATAGGCCAATCATTGGATTCTTGGATGTTTATCTTTCATCCCGTGGATAATATTTTCTAATAAATACAATTATTTTAAAAAATGTTCACCTATAAAAGTTGACATGCATTTGACTCTGTTGAATAAGTAAAATATCAATATTTCACATTACCAATCGTGAGTAACCAGAAGACAAAGAAAATATACAAAATAAACCCTATGAGTGCAATAAACAATTACAATAAAAATAAATTTACAACAATTATAATACAATTTTTTTAGCATAAGGAATTAAGAGAAACATAATTTAAAACCGTGTCTTAGAAATACTAATTCTTACGGATTGTTTGAGAAGTCATTCCTACGAAAATAATGAAGACAAATTTAATGTAGAAATTCTTTATTTAATGTAATAAAAAATTAAATTATATGATCATATTTGCTAGCCTAAGGTAATATAAGTAAAAACAGGAAATGTAGCAATTAACATCAGTTGAGAATATCTGCAGACTTCAGAAGTTGGTACCATACCTATTAGTCTGCCACTTGAAAAGAAGAAATTCAGGTAAAAAAAAAAAAAAAAAAAAAAAAAAAAAAAAAAAAAAAAATTGAACACCTTTCCTATTTTTAGAAAAAAACTTCTCATATGGATAAGAAAATTATTACATTTTACAAGTAGATGACAGTGTGTGTTAGATAATGTTTTTTTGCTCTGTAAATATTTTGATGCCGATAATCATTGTGATATGAATGTTTAATAATAAGAAGAAAAAATGAGTCTTTCTCGAAGAATTTATTTTTATTCTATACTAATATTCACTGAATCTAATTGAACAGCTTAAAGCTCCTATAATAAAGCAAAATGACAAGTATTTATTAATCTATTAATGAATAAGTCCTATAAATTAATGATATTCATATTTCAGAATATGAAAACCCCCTGGAAAGCTATCTTCACATCCGTTCCCTTCTGGGCATTGATTATTGCACATTTAGGAAATGGCTGGGCGTTCTCGATGATCATAACTGAAATGCCTTCGTACATTAATTCAGTTCTTCGATTCAACATTCAGACTGTAAGTCAAACAACTACCAGTTCTTCTAGAGTGATTTGATAAGATGTTAATATTATATATACATAGTTCAATAGCTAAAGGTAGGAGGTAGTTACTGAGGTAATATTTGACCAAAACATTTTTTCAAATCAAATATTTGAAAAAATGTAATAAAACCGCCAAAAGTTCCGAAACTCTTAATAAACAAATCAAATCAAATATTACAACCCTGCCTCTATTTATGTTCACCTCAGGGGATTGACAGAATTTTAGTTTTTATATTCAATGGCAGGGATGGAAAAATATTAGTTTCCATGTTCAACTAGGTAGATTGGAACAATTGCAGGAAATTGGAGCAGGTTGTTTTAATCAGAGTGGTTACTATTATTTGATAAATAATATATAAGAAACCCCCTTTTTATGTCCGAACGGAATCAATAATATAAATAAATCTTTTGTACTCAAGGTTCACTGTTATCGCTTGTCAAAGTAGTACTTGAGAGTCTTATCAGAATAACTTTGTGCTTAAATGAAAAAGATTTTAATTATTTTATTTTTATTACTTATTATTAAAGAAATATTTTGTTTATTTTACTTGTGACTGGGCTTAAATTTCTTTCTTCACTCATTATGCTCTAAATAATCTATTTGATGACATTATGTATTTTGGTTTAAGAATTACATTTTCCAGTTGTAATGTTATTAAGACATATTAAAACTAACCATCTTCTTTCTTTTTATGCTCATTTCAAAAAAAGGGGAAAACTGAATGCTTTCTTAGGGTTTCCCATATAAGTAGGTACTCTAGAGGTTCTACCAATCATACTTATGGTTGGGTGGACTGGGTTTAAGGACGAAAAACATCAGAGGTTATCATCGTCCCAAAAAATCTTACTTATATAAAAATTATTTTATTTCTTTAGACTTTGATTTACTCAAAAATACTTGCAACAACTTTTTTTTCAGTTCCAAAATTCTATTTTGAGTATTTAGATTATGTTATTTATATTTATTCTCATTTCCGTTAGTGTAAACTTTTCAGACTTATGCTAAAAGTTCTTAATTTTCTGATATAAGTACTTC
This sequence comes from Gonocerus acuteangulatus, assembly GCA_946811695.1. NCBI lineage: Eukaryota > Metazoa > Arthropoda > Insecta > Hemiptera > Coreidae > Gonocerus > Gonocerus acuteangulatus. The sequence goes on from OX328125.1 coordinate 70,990,077, forward strand.
TACTTTCCTTGTATCAGTGGAATAGAAGTAATAATATCTTCTTTTGTTAAATGTAAAATCAAGGAGTAGTCTTGTATTGCTGCAATCAAGCGTAAGAACTAATAAACATGAGGCAGAGACCTAGTCGGTCCATTTGTTTATTCCTCAATATATTCTTGATTTTATTCTTCATTATATTTTTAACAATTTTTTTTCTGAGACACTTTCAAACAAAGGAATCTTCAGGATAAAAATTGTTTCTCTTTTTAAGATTAAATGTCTTCCATAATATAAGTTTTCTTGTGCCTCTGGAAGGCAAAACCTAGCCCTCTTCATTATTTGTAAGTATATAGCTGTTATTATGGGCATATATAGGAAATAATTTCGGGGGGAGGGGGAGGGCTAGGACAATTTCGGGGGGAGGCTGGGACCATTTCCGAGGTATGGAATACTAACAATCTAGAACTTGGAATAGTTTTAGCTAACTAAAATAAAATGCTATTATACCCAAAATAAAATACTTTTTATGAACTAAGTGATCATATTTAATTTATTTTTAAGGGGTTTATGACACATTTTTGCCGATGAATACAAAATGGGGGGGGGGGGGGCTGCAGCCTCCCCTTATATACACCCATGATTGCTAAGTTTGAATGAAAAAAGTTTGGGATAAACTTGTGGGTTCTAAAAATTCAGAACATTATTTGTACATAATTAAATTCTCATAGATTGTGTCTTTGAAAATGTTGGAAATCTAAAACCTCATATTCAAATAAATTTAACTATAAGAACATTGTTAATGAACTCTGAAATATCTGGAGGATGGTGGAGAAATAAAACCAAACTATAAGTTTATGTAAAATTTTCAACTGTCTAGCGGTGGCCTTTCTAGGGTTGGTCGACCCATCCAGGTAAGATCATAATTCAAGACCTTTCAAGAAAGGTGGAACAAAAACAATAACTGCTTCTATTTTAATCTTTCGAAATGAGACTAGGGAAAAGAACGGAACCGCGCTAAGATGATACATTTCCTGCGAGTCAGACTTTTTTTACATATGAGTACATAGTTATATTTCATTACTAGCAATTTTAGTAATTTTGGACTCTTTTCAGAATGGATTTTTGTCAGCTTTACCATATTTATCAATGTGGGCTTTGACTTTCCCAATATGTTGGCTGGCCGACTTCATTAAGAAAAATAACATTTTAACGGATAATGTTGCAAGGAAGCTGTGGACAACTATTTGTAAGTTTTTGCCATATTTGTAAGTTTAGCAATTTTTACATTAAATAGAAATAAAATAAAACAAAATAAAATACTTTGGATCAAACTATTCATTTTTGAAAAATATATTGAATAGCTAAGTGAATGTAGGGCTTATGTGACATTTGTATGTAAATTGAGATTATTACAGTCCTGGAGTAGCCTTGAGGAGAATTATAACTTACGTTATCATTTATTAACTTTTTTAATTAAATTTAAACAATAATATATGACCATTCTGTTGCAGCCCAGACAGGTGGAGCAATCTTACTTGTAGCGATGGGCTTCGTTGGACGAGATGCAGTGGCAGCCATGACTTTGCTGACTATAACTGTTTCGCTGGGATCATTCCTCTTCAGTGGTTTCAACATAAACCACCTTGACCTTGCACCGAACTTTGCGGGGGTCCTAATGGGTATAGGTAATGGTCTAGAGAACATAACTGCAATCCTAGCTCCTCTAACTGTTGGTTGGGTTGTCACTGATCCTGTAAGTATAAGTCATGTATTTCTTTCTTAAATAACACACCTAATATAAATAGCAGGCAGAGGATTCTGACTGCTATGTTTTATGTGGATTAATAGGGTCAATCTTCAATAATTAAATAAAACTAATTTTTAAGCATGTGCGTATATAAGGGGGGCTGCAGCTCTTCCCTCAAAATTTTGTTTTGGTGAGAACATTTCATGTAAAAAAACCTATAACAATGAAAAATGTCTTCTACATTTACCCTAGTCTACTAGGTGTCCAGAGGACCTTAAAACTCACCATTTTATACCAGAATATTTGGAAATTTCCCTACATCCTAAATGCCTAGGTGCTGCCAGCCCCCCCCCCAATTATGTTCTCTATACGCTAATGGCATATACACAGGACTAGACTAGTCTTGAGACTATCTTGAATATCAAAGGCATCTCTATATTCTTATTTTCAATCATTTCAGCAGTTGTAAAAAGAGAAACAATTTTAGTGTAGTTCCTCCCTCCCTCCATATAACTATTTTGGTCCATTATAGACAAAAAATCTCTTTGGAAGAAAATATTTATGAAAAATTTTAATACAAAAGCTTAATCAAACATTATTTTGTGATGAGATAAAAATATTCAAAGCCTTAGAAAAAATCAACTCCTGTTTGTTTTCTTGTTCTAAGATACCCCAGAAGCATAGACCTGAGTCTTGGAGCTCCAGAACGACACAATCTTCTTATTTTTCTGAATCATAACGTGTTTGCATTACATTTCCTCAAGAGGAAGTGTTATTTTGGCTATTCCCACTGTTTTCAACAAAGATGGTTATGGTTCCAGAGTAACTTTTCTAAGGTTCATTATTTTTTTAAAAGAATAAGTGCTTATTAATTTCTTGTTGTTACAATGGATTTTGAAATTACAGCACAAGACTAAATGGCTAATGAGCTGTTTCAATCTTTTTCATACATTATCAATTTAAAAAAAAAATTAATAAATTAAATTTTTTGTTTAATAATTATCTTAAATTTTGGCATTAATTGTCTGAAAAATTATGAGGGGATTACCAGAAACAAAGTTATTCTTAACCCTTATGAGACTGCAACCCACACGTCTTTAGATGCCTGTGGAACGGAGCCCGTTTCACCCCCCCCCCCCCCCCCCGGTTCCACAGGACGGCATTAAAATAGCTGAGCCTCCACTACCCTTCTCTTCATTCATTTCTCTTAATACGTTTTCGTTATTTCTTTGTTCAAAATGTTGTACATTAAAATTTTCACATTCTGGGCTTCAGAACAGTCAATGACCAGCTTAAAAACGGTTTTCATTCAATTTTAAATTCTGTTTTAATTAATTATTAACCTACTTAATTTTTCTAATTCATTTATCAGGCATAAGCTCAGCAAATAAAATACACGAATTAATAAAAATAAATGTATTAATCGAAGCTCAATTAGTTTCGGACTTTTAGTGCCTCATCAGGAGCTTAAATTGGAAAATATACTGAAGCTAAGGACAATGCGGCCAACCCATCAGCTGATTCTAATGGATTCTAAAGACCACCAAACATCGATACCCAAAATACAGTGAAATGAATTTTGGTGGATGGTCTTTATAAAGATATAAAAAAATATTTTTATTGATTCATGTATTTTATTTGTTGACCTTCCACCTAATAAATAAATAAGTTAATTAGGTCACTTTTCAATAATCATTTTATTTTTTTTAAATTATAGAAACATTTTATAATACGACTAAAGATTTTTAGAGAAATTATGTGAGCTATTTTTTGTTTTAGAGTTCAGCTGAGGATTGGAGAATAGCTTTCATAATTTCTGCTCTAGTTTCTGTGGCTGGGAACTTGGTCTTTGTAATTTTTGGTTCAACAAAAATCCAACCCTGGAATACCATAACTGAAGATGAAAATAAATCTAAAAATGACAATAAGTTGAATGTTACTGTGCAATGATGTCTTGTTATATGATGATGTATTAATTATTTAAAATGGGGAATATGGTTTACCCCACATATTGTGTGATATTCTACTTAAAATTTATTTTGAATCTTAACACAAGATATTACGTAAACACACCTATATATGTGTTTGTGTAAATATGTACAATACTATTAGGTCTTTAATGGTTATTATTATTTTGGAGAGAGGATTTCTCTTGTCACTTAAGTCATGCAGCTTTTGTGACATAAGTCATGGGCGTATATGGGGGGGGGGGTTGCAGCCGCCCCCGAAATCGGTAAAAATGTAAAAAGTGTCCACTGGCGCTCGTGCATGCGCAGTGGCCTTGTACGAAAAAGAAGACTGTTTGTGTCACTAAAAAGTGTCTGCTGGCGTTCTCGCATTCGCAGTGGTGGTGGCACATGCGCAGTGGCCATGTACGAAAAAGATGACTGTATGTTATAGAGTACATTATATAGGTTTATCGGTTGGACCTAGCGTTACAAAAAAGCGTCAGAAGAAGGTGTCCGCTGGTGTTCGTGCATGCGCGGCGGAGGCCATGTACGAAAAAGAAGACTATATGTTATACAGTACCTTACATAGGCTTAAAGCATATTTATGTTCCTGAATTTGAGCAGAAGGCTCTAAACGAAATAATTTTTATCTTATCGTTTTAATTAGCTAACTATTCCAAGTTTCAGATTGTTTGTATTCCATACCCCCCCAAATGTATTCCATACCCCCCCTATGTACGCCCATGACATAAGTTCTCCCTTACTCTCCTCAATTGTTTTTTTGTTGTTTGCCTCAACAAAGTTTGTGGGTGTTTGGTTGTCTCTCCAAAATAAAGCAGCCTATTGCTATAGGATATAGATCTTTTCTTTCTATGTTGAGCTAGTAGGCCTTGGCTAATTTTCTCATCATTGTAATACTAGGTCGTCTGAGAGGTGTTTTCCAAGGAGTCAACCACCTTACTGACAATGCTTTGTAATATACTACAGTGGTTCCCTTTTAGCACTTAACATTCTGTGCCAAGGGTCGTGGGTTCGATTCCTACTAGGGGTGTCGCTTTTCTTTAGAAAAAAGAAAAGGCATCAGCCCTATCCTGGCTAGAAAAGGGTGGTTACCTATGGAAAAATATTTTTAATTTGTTTTTATAGAAATGACAGCTGCTTGAGGCTTCATTTTGAGTTAAAAACTGTATAACATATGAACATGACAACCAAAAAAAAATTCTAAATCATATCTCAGATAATATTATGAACAGAGTCTCCCCATGGTCTAGTGGCTAATGCCTTAGTTTCTCAAGCGGGAGATGGTGGGTTCAATTCCCACCAGCTGCAGGAATTTTCTCATCTTACGGGTCGTGGGGAAAATTCCTTGCTGCCTCTTGGATGTTGGCGCTAATGCCCAGATGCTGATGCACCGTAAAAGATAAATAAATAAATATTATGAACAATATGTGCTGTAAATTATAAAAAAATAAGTAGTTCAGATCTTGAGATGTCTTGTATACCTGATTGAAAAAAGGAGTTTCAAGAAACGTTTTTAAAATGTTCTTGAAAATATAGATAATTTACCTACCCAAAAAACAAAATAGTTTCTTGAAAATCTTTTTGTAGATGTTCCCCCCCTTTTTTTTATGACCCACAACAACTGAGCCATTAGCTCTGACATCCAGCATGGAATTTTCTCACTGGGCCCTGAAATGACAAAAATTCCTGCTCCCGGTGAGGCTTGTACCCCCATATTATGCTTTGCATTTTGATGCGAAAGCAATATATGTTTCATGAGCAGTTGGTAAACTGTATGAGCCTAGACAAATCTGGTAAGAATTGAAGAGAAATAAGAAGGGTTTTGACTCTTGAATCAATAGTTAAATTTTTATGAGAGTGTTCAACAATTTTACATTTTTTAACAAATGTTTCTTTTGTGTTTAAATGTAATTAATTATTATTAACTACATTTTAACACAGAGGTAAAAGAGAGATTCCATAGTAATTTTGATTATGATAAAATCTCTCCACTTATTAACTTCATTTTATGTGATATAATGTTGAATTTGTTATGTGAGTTGTTTTGTCAGTATTAAATTTGTATGTTTTAATTAATGCATAATATATTTTTATATCTTGTTTAATTTATTTTTCACTTTCATAATACATCCATTTTATATCTCTGTTCATACTAAAAATTCGAAACAGATATGAGGTCAGTTTCAATTATTAACTATCGTAAGGAGTTTACAGATAAAAATGTTGATTTTGTGTACTGAGGTAGGAAGTGCTTCTATTTTAACAGGAATTTTGACTCAAATGATTAAATCAAACAACTGAACCATTCTCTATGAACAAGTCTTTCCAATAAGTTTTCTTTCTTTCTTTAATACACAGTGTGAAAATAAAAATTGCTGTTGCTTCCGAAAATGAGAAGCTGATTTGAATTCTGTTTAGTTACAGAAACAGCCAATGGCCATAGCCACGTTGAAAACATCGGTTCCCGTAGATCACCGAAGTTAAGCAAGGTCGGGCGTGGTCAGAACCTGAATGGGTGACCGACCACGTGCTGTTGGCATTAGAAAAGGGTGGCAACCTGTAGATAGCCCGGCGCTAATGGCCAAGTTGTAGATGCGCCGTTAAAAAAAAAAAAAAAAAAAAAAAAAAAAAAGTTACAGAAACAGTTCCTTACTTCACAATGGTGAGGAGGCAGGGCCTCCACTATGGGGAGGGGGGCACAGAGGACAATTGGTCAGGGGCCCGGCATAATTGTACTCGCATTATCGTTTAAAATTACAAAGTAATAAACCTACCATTTTCAACTTTGTTCAATTACTAATGTATTTAATTTTATTAAAAAAAAAAAAAAAAAGTCAGTTTTAAATAATTCCATTAATAGTTTTTGGTAATGTTAATGGGGGGGGGTTAGGGGGCCTGTGAACTTATTTGTACAGGGGCTCATAATTACTAAGTTAATGGAGGAGAGGGGGTTAAGGGGCCCAAGAAGTTATTTGGACAGGGGCCCGAAATTCCTCTCGGAGGCCCTGTGAGGACGTCAATAGCACAGTACTAATAGACAAGTATAAATGGTATGCTTGAATATTGTGGAAATAGAAAATGACTTTTTTATTGTGTCTCTTCAAATTAATTTCATCTACATTTAATATGAAAATACACCAAATAAGCAACTGCCATACTCCATTGAATACACACAGTTCCTGTATAAAGAATGAAGTTAAGCAATGTTGGGATGGTATTGTGGATTCATTTGCGAGATTATTTTTGTTGAATTATGTCCAAAGAAAGTAAGCAGCCCAGCTTGGAATGGTCTTAAATCAGTATGATGTTAATATGTAAAATACTGTCAGTTAATTGGTTTTAAACTACTACAATTAAGAAAAGTTAATTTTCTAGACTTTGCTTAATTTACAGAATTGCCTCATTAAATGTGAAGGGTTATGTACTTTTTAAATTAAATTAGTTGTTTTTTTTTTCTTGTGTTTTGACTGCTAAGTTCATTTGAACCATTCAATTATTGAAACTAAAATTAAATTAATTAAAACTAGTCGACCCCTGGAAGCATTCACAAGGAAGTGGCATGAACTATGATGTTATCACAATGTCTGACCTTGTTCTGACCAGGGTCTGTGTTCTTCTGCTCAGTCCTCAAGGACGTCCCCTCCCACTTGAAATCATGTGAAGCTGTGACCCAAAAATAAATGTCAAGCAATAATTGTGCCCAGGTCAGATGCACTAAATGATTTGTTAAAGTTGTATTAGAAAGTTACCTTTAGGCCAGATTGTGTAAGAATGTCAACAGAAGTTCTTATCACAGTACTGGGGAGTCGAGAGCAGCCGCTGCGAGCGGTATGGGGAAGTAAATATAAATTTAAGTTTTGAATAATTTAATTCGTCTTATAAATGAAACAGCAGATCGAATACCTTAAATCAATATTTTAAGTCGATATTAAATGAAAAATAAGATAAAAGATGTATGAAATCGAAATCAGTTTCATTTCTATATATTCGATAGAGGATCGATAGGTTGAGGGCGGGATTTCCATTTTTTTTCCCAAGTGTAATAATTTTTGGAAGAACAACTGAAATGTGAGTAATTTGTATATTTTTTCAGTGTAGCGCTTTAGATCGATAGGTCGAGAGTAGGATTTTTAAAAAAACCGTCTTTTTCAATTGTAATTTTTCGAAAAACAACAAAAATGTGAGTATATATATTTATATATTTTTCCGGTGTTACGGTTAAGAAAAACTTTAATTATTATTATTATTTAAACTTCATTTATGAAAATTGATGAAGTATTAAGGTATGGCGTAAGGAAAAAAAAATCCCTTGAAAAATTATAATATATATATATATATATATATATATATATATATATATATATATATATATATATATAGATCTTAGTAATTAGCTTTGGACACAAATGACAAGAATATCATTTGTGTCCAAAGCTCATAAAGATTTATAGAGTAATAGCATTACTTGGGGGAAAACATAACTTTCTTCCTAATATTAATATTAAAAAATATTTTACATCAACAAACAAATAAATAAATTTCTACATTAAAGATTAATAGCTTTTAAGTATATAAGAAGAATTTCACAGACTTTTGTAGATACTTTGCAAACAAACTAGTTGATATATATTTTTATAATGGTGAGATATTTTACTGAATGGTATACATCCAAGCAATCAGAATTTTTAAATAAGATTTATAAATAAGGAAAATATCATCCTATAAGGATTTTAGCGCTTTTCCTCCCTCCTTCCAAATAGAGGAAACCCGCTGATGACTTTTTTTTCTATTTTTTTTTTATTTATTTGATTAATTGTATGATTGGATATGTGTGTTATAATTGGATTGAGCGAATCGCCTTTGTTGCGGATGCTCATAAATAAATAAGTAAAAAATGCTAAGGTCAATTTGTGGCCCAACTAAGTACATTAACTTCTTAACAGAAATAAGTGTAATGCACTTCAGTCTTATGCACCATTTTATTCACACTCAACTATACTTGCTTTAATGAATTTTTTTATTTCTTCGGAGCAGATCTTCATACTAAAACTGTTTTAAATCTGCGTGACTTAAAACTTGTTTTTATCAATAAACAGATCAGATAGGCTACAATTATGTTTATCTACAAAATATTTGTTTAATTATAGGAGTTTTTTATATGAGGCCTGAGAAATTGTTGACTAATCTCTAAAATAGTTTTATGAGTTTAAAATAAGAATCTCGTTAAATAATTATGAGTATTCAAAAGAGTATGGTAGAAGAATATAAAGGCCCTGAAAATATAGGTTGAACATAAATAAAGTATAATATATTTTACTTGTTCTGCCGGATGACGCTAGTTCTTTAAAATGAAATTATGAGAAAAAAAAACTCCTCCATCTAAAAAGCTTATTTTTCAATACTAGCCCAGTGTGCTTACAAGTACCAGCTCCATGACACACATCAAGTAAGCAAATCTGTTTGTGCCCTTCAGAGAAAAGTGTTTTGCAAAGTAGTTACAAATTACATTTTGTGCTGACCATTCGTTTTTTTTTTTTTGCATATATGCTTTTTTTGCTTTTCATTAAGAAGTACCCTCTCCACTTTAACTATATATCTAAAAGAAGTGAACCTAGCAATACTTTGTATTCAGCGATATTTAAAAAGATAGCAGTTTTTGAAAATCCAAAACACCTACTGATTTTGTCTTTATTTTTTCACAATCTCAATTTTATTGGTTTGGTTTGTTTTCTTCCAAGGGATCTCTGATATTATATCTATGAAGTTCATTCCTTCAAGGACTGGTCTTCCGGAGAAAAATTACACTGGCTTTGATTTCCCCATTAGTAATTCTGAAGCATGAAAAATATTTTGGTTAATGATTAAAGATCTTTGCTGGAAAATTCTTGGTGAGTGAGTTGTTTTCCAGCAGATTTTTGTAGAATTTGGTTTCTGAACATTACTCAAATTCATAATTGCTTTTGCAGTAGGAATATATAAATCATCCATACGACTAAATAATCAAGCATTTCTTTTCTTAACTTCAAAATTTAAAAAAAAAAAAAAAAAAAAAAAAAAATCACGGTCGTTGCTTAACACTGATCAGAAGAAGGCTTATTTAGTGAGAGCACTGAAGATGAAGGTTTTCCTCTGGAAATTGACTCAACAATAAATTATTAAAGCCTATGGAGTTTTGATCATTTATATACATTTCTGTTAAAATGTCAAGCAAATCATCATCTGATGTGCTTTATTTTTCATACCTTGTTTCAACTTGAAACTTTCAAGATTTCTCTTGTTATCCACAATTTTTTAAAATATTTTTTCACTTTATTGTACCACAATTATATCTTGCAGACAAAAAAAAAACAGATATATTTGTTTACAAAAAAACAAAACAGTCAAGGGCGCTAGATGCAGATGCGCCGTAAACAAACAAAAAAACACAAGCTCATGCCACAGTACAAACATGAATAAACACCCTTTGGCCAATGGAGCATTATACTAAATCTTTAAGCCAGAGTTTTCACAGCTTTAGTTCAGATACCGGAACTCCTCTTCCGAACCGTTGTTTATCTCGAAAATTGTTTCATAAGTACGAAAGGAAATGATAGGCAGTAGTTCTGAGGATGGCGAATGACACCTGCCACCAGCCTATGATACTTGGGCTTCTGGCTCATAACTCTATCTAGAGGAATATGTGTGGATTTTGGAAAAAGGCATTCAACCTGAAATGGAAATTCTGAAGTTGATTCTAATATAGTTAGACCAGATGAAGTAGACATCCTTGTTTCATCCTTCAACAATTAGACTACTACCTAGTGTATTAAGTTGAGTTAATATCAAATGTAAGAAATTACAATAACTGACAAAGTTGTACAAAGAAGGGGGTCAAAATGAACAAAAATTGAAATAATTTACCACAATATTTTGTTTTTCTTTAACTTGTGTTTCGAATTTTTGCACATGAATGTGTTTTGAGGAGGTTTGGTCGAGAATTTTTTGATTGTTTAAGCCCATCTTATGTACATATGACAGCTAAATTTTATTCATTTATTTTTGAATGGCTTCAACTTTAATCAAGATTATTAGAACTTTGGTAGTAGAATCTATCTTGTCACTGATTGTGCAAGCATGGAAATTGTTCTTAAAGTATAATGCAGTGTAAATTACCCTGTTTGAAGTACAGAAATGGTTGGCTAAATTAAAGTTTTAGTTTTTGTTTATTTATTTTGTTGATGCTCCGCATCTATGGTGAATAGCATATTATCCTCACTGTGAGCCGATAAAGTCACTACTCCAATAGATTTCACTCCAAAAAATCACCCAAGTGAGTATGTTAATTCAATTAGATATCAAAAATAAATAGATAGAAAATAAATGAAAAAAAAAACAAGCATTTATAATAAATAAAATAAAATAAAAATTATTGATATAAAAAGAAGATTGTAATAAAATTATAGCAAAGATATCATTCTGTGGCACTGTGAGATTATTGTAAGAAGAAGTGAATTGTACTACTTATGATTATGTACCCATTTGCTCCAGGTTGTATGTGAAGTCTATATTTCATTGAATATGTTATTGTTTTCCAAATAGGTCAGTACTGTATCTATATGCTGGCTGCCTTCAGAATGTATATCTGTAAAGTCATGTGGAATGTCCAAGTTAATTCGTAACCGACAGTCAGTTAATACATGTTTTTCAGTAAGGTTTGTGTTACAATAGTTACATTTTGGTTTATCAGTCTTTACATTCAGGTACTTATGGGTTATACGTGTATGGCCGATTCTTAGGACGACTTCTGAGTGTGAATTCCTGTACGATGATGACCAGTCAGTAATAGTGGGTTTAATAGTTCTTAGTTTATTGTCAGTTTTTAAATTTTTGGTTGTACTGTTTCTTTGTACAACTGTGGATAAAATGTGGACAATGATAACAAATATGCCTCTATTTGTATTCATAACTAAATATACATATATTGTAAGAAATCACAATAACTTACAGTGTAAATTACCCTGTTTGAAGTACAGATATGGGATGTGCAGAAAAAAAACTCCCTCACCATAAGGGTACTATGGTCTGGAAATAATTTTTAAAAAAATGTAGTAATAGTTACTAATTTTCTTGTGCTGATTACTAAATATAATTTTTTTTTTTCGTTTTTAACGGCGCATCAACTATTTTGCTATTAGCGCCGTCTAAATATAAATGTAATTGATATTGATGCAAACATAGATATTCATACAATTTATTGTAATCTGTATTAGTTATTGTTACGGTCAGCTCTGAGTATTAGAAAATTAAAATTGATTCCTTTTTTAAAAGTATTACTTCTTATTTTATGTTTAATTTAAATATCTTCTTTCATGTATACGGAAAATTTAAAATACTCTTATTATCATACATATTTAATAGAATCCAAATTAGATTAAAAAAAAAAAAGTGGTTTTTTGAATGTAGATTTCTAGAAACAGTGTTCGAGCAAGCTGTAATTGAGAGTACTTCTTATTCAACCAAAATTTGCACCCTCAAAATTTGGATGTTATGTCTACTTCTTGTGGTCAAACTATAAATTTATTTCTTGGCATTTGGGATCCATTTTCAGGAAAATTGCCTAAACGTAGTTGTACATTATCAACCATTTCTAAAAAAAAGAGTAGTAGTGCACATTAAGCTGACAATGAGTTGAGTATTTGTCCATTGTTTGAAATTTTAACTAGCCTGTAGAACATATGATTCAGAAGGAATACCTGGATGGGCTTTTTCATATTCTTCTATCCTCTGTGTTAAATTACACTCTTCGAACAGGTTTCCTAAATTCATTCTAGAAGTAGAATGTGCATAGTCTATTCCATAATCTTTCAAAGCAGAATTACTCTCTTTCTTAACTGTCACAATTTTTTTCTTGGGAATATTATCAATATAAGCTACACGCTGTAATAGATAACCCTCCGGTGTGATGACTTGGGAAGGCCTCATTCTACGAAGAGCAAAATTTAGCTGTTTAACTCCATAGTCATCTAAAAATTTATTGATAGCTTCATCAAAATCATCAACAGATGCATTTGTGAAATCATATTTACCTACCTCAGGGTAGAGGGGAACCTTTCTTTCTTCCTCTATGTGACCATCTCTGGCTTGGGGAAAATTAACTTTTCCTGTTTCTGTCTCCTGCTTTCCAGATCTGAAGTCTTCCATATTTTGTTCCATAAGTGGCTCTCTGAAGTTCCCGGAAAAGTTTAGCTCAGCTGGGCTGACTAGCATGTTTTGCTTCTCAGGATTTTCAAAGAGGCTAATATTACTTTTATGTTCTGAAGAGTTTGCTGGATGACTGGGTAACTTAGGATCAGGGTTTGATTTAACTTTCTTTTGAATTAAGTTACTCAAGAAGTTCATTATGCCTCCATTTTGTGACTTAGTATCGTTGTCAATAATTGGGTTTGGAAAATCAGCACTCACATTAGCACTTTCATTTGTATCACTTTTAAACTTGAAATTTGCCTTCATAAATTGGTTACTGTTTTCACAACTCGACTTCCCTCTCATATTTTCAAGGTCTTCAGGCTTCAAATTACTTCTTTCTGCGAATCCCAAGTCTATGTAGTCAGAATGTGGAATATAAGAAGTGAAAAAGCTTGATATTTCACCTAAGGTATTAAACGACAATGTTTATCACACTTAAAAGCATTTCTTATTAATTTATATGTTATCGTTTGGCGTAAAGCTTACCTTCGGACATTAACGAGCATTGAGATATTACAAAAATGTTCACTATAACAAACAAGAACATTGACTTGTTAGATTGACGTTCTAATATCACGTAAAATAAACGGAACAACAAAACACATCCCTATCTATTTAAACACATGATAAAATTATAACTATGAATAAAAACTAAAACTAAATATAAGTCCGAACGGCTGGAAAGGCGTCATCTTCGCGTGTTTCCATTATGTATTTACTCGACATGTATTTTCACGAAATCAACACTTTCGAAGCTTCTAGCAATGTTTTCTCCAACTGAGGTGATCCTATCGAAATTAATTTATTTTTTGGGCCATTTATTAGCCTCAAAACCACGAAAGCTCTAGTCATTTCTTCTTTAACGAGTTCATAAGAAATTTGCCCTTCAAATGCTCTTAAACCTGACGTGCTGGGGTGCACCGGACTCCGGATTCGGATTCAGTATATCGAAATACATAAGAATATATGTATGATGTCTTTGGAAAATACCACTTTTTTTGTGTGCCTGTTTTTATAACGTTTCACTTAAAAAAGTTGTAAGGCCAGGTATTATTAAGAACAAACTAAATATGCTCCATAAAGGATGTAAATATGTACTAAGGTAATTGGATGTATACGTGTAATGATCATGGGCGTATATGGAAAATAAATTCGGAGGGGGCTGGGAAAATTTCGGGGGGGGGGGGGGGGGGGTGAGTTCATTTCCGGTGTGTGGAATACTAACAATTTAGATCTTGGAAGAGTTTTAGCCAACTTAATCGCTATTACATCCAAAATAGAATATGTTTTATGAGCTAAAATAGTTTATTTAATTTATTTTTAAGGGTTTTATGAAATGTTTACCGATCAAATCAACATTTCGGGGGGGGGGGGGGCTGCAGCCCCATCAGCCCCCCCCTTATGTACGCTCATGATAATGATTGTTTTGAGCGAATCCCTATCCTAGTAGCGGATACTCACAAATAATTAAAAAAACAAAAACAAACAACATCACAAATATTTTTGATAATATTTTTAAAACTATAGTTATCCCAAGGTTCTAACTCATGAGAATAAAGGTAGATCAGATGATGAGTTTCTCAAAAATATTAGAAATGAGTTTTAAAAAAAAACCCTTGAACTGGAGATTTTATGGAAACCATCTAAGACGACGCCGTTACTGTAAGTCAAATGTTTCTTCCGAATGGAAATTACTCCAGGAAGAAAATCGAATCCTGCAATATTTTTTAGCCCTTCTCCGTTGTACCATTTCGTTGCCTGATTTAGCATCATACATAAACTGCCGACATCTGAGGAGAATTTTAACGATGCAGAGTACTATTTTTCACAAGTTAATGTTCAATGTGAATTGATGTTCCTGAAAAAGGGCCGTTTAAGAAGCAGGGATTTATGAGAGAAACCATAAAAACGCCAGAGCCTTGCCCTGAAGTTCTCGGGCCCTTTCGAATGGAGAAACTTCCCTTCAGAAAGAGAATTCAGTCGGAATAAAGAGCAGTAACTCCGATTCCCCGGCTACAACTTCCAATCCCACGGGAAGCATTCTCTTCTATTAGCGCTGTTCCTTATTAGATTCGGAAGGAAGTTATAAAACTGTTGGCTAGCACTTGTGAACAGGATAAAGGTATCAAGTTGAAACAGGAAAAAAGTCCGACTTGCAGGAACTGCGTCATCTTAGCGCGGTTCCGTTCATATCTCTAGTGCTATTAGCAAAGGAATAGTAGCAGTTATTAGTGGGGTTTGATCTTTCGTGAAAAATGTAAAATACAAGCTCGGAGAGAAAAAAGATATAAGGCGCCACAACAAGAAACTGACAGTATCGTGGCGACTTCCCCACCTTCTCAACTTTCGCTCTTGGACACACTATAACAATGTTTCACCTTTTCTTAGTCAAATAATCGTTTTATTGTTAAATGCAATGAAAACGGGAAACAACCACTTCTCCCAATGTTCAAATTTTTAACCAGAAAATTTTTGATTAATATAATGGAAAATTTATTATAAATAAATTGAAGTTTATGTTAATTTGGAATTGACGTTCTACCTAAACAAGAAAAATTGTCGAGATTTGGGTCACGATTTATTTCGTTTATTTCACAGCCCTCGATTTATTTATTTATTATTTTTTTTTGTTACGACGCATCTGCATCTAAGCCATTAGGGCCGGACTATCTATAGTTTACCATCCTTCCTAAACATCCATGGTGTAACAGGGAACTCTTTCAGTAGGCCCGTAGAAAAAGGAACTCAACCTGCTGGAGGCGGGACTCGACCCGCATCTGCATGAGAATCCTTGGCGTTAGTAGCTAGACCACGGGGCAGGTTGAGGCTTTTAATTTGAAGGTCCTTTGAACAATTCTCTGCTTCTCCATGGATGGTTAGAAAGGGTGGCAACCTATAGGTACCTCGGCTTAAAAAAAAGTCCCTGAGGAAATCTCTACTCCTAACGGACCGATTTGTATAACGCAACTTTATCATTTGAGGAGCTTAGTATCAAAGTTGGACAACTCCATTTTTTTCAGTTTTGAGATTTTTGAAGTTTCTTAAGTGGATTTTTATGCTGCATTCGATTTTACAACTGTTTTTCATTAAAAAAGGACAGAAAATAGGTAAAATAGCGTTTATTTCAACCGTTCAGAATCAAAATATGGACAATTCCAACATAGTTTGGTTTCAAAAAATGACAACTCCATCAGTAGCCAATGAGAAGCTTGCATTCATGCAATCTGCTCCCAACATGCACTGCAAATCCATCATGGCTGAATGTTTATAGTTACTTGTAATAAGTGCATTTGGCAATAATTCTTATTAATAACTAGCTGTTATTCGGCACACTGTGGTTCCGGATGCCGGATTTTGGGACAATTCCTCTAGGTACTTGCCGAGTCGAATGAGACCACTACCAATTCTATAGAATAATTATTTTATTATTAAACGGGCTTTATATAACAACAACCGTGAAAAACAGCCGGTATTTAATTTAAAATATTCATACTTTACTCTAGTGGTAGAGCTATGTATCCTTCCAAATATATTTTCAAGACTTCAGGTGAATAAATTAACAGCTAATGTGGTACTGGTAACTGTTCTCGACATATTCCTCTTTTTTTAAATTTTCGTGTATAACAAATAAATATTGACAGTTTCACACTAGATATTAAATAGATCTCATCGTTAATGTTCAGTAATTTGCTATTAAAAACTTTTCAACAACTCTCTGCAGAAAATACTAATGGTTAATACGTTTTTCATAAAATAATCGCATCGCTAATTGATAACTTTATTTTATTAGCTGTGCACAGGTATGGCTGAGTACGGCGATAAAAATTATAGCACAGCCACTTCAATACATGTAGTTATAGGTAAAACTGTGCGAAGAGGATAGCTAAGTACCACTTTTTTTCTAAACTTAATAAAATAAGGATAATTTAGTTTCATTTCAGTTTTGTCAAACTGTATTTAAATAACATTTTTCATGTAATTTTAACTATAAAAAAAAAAAAAAAATCAGTCCCGTAACAGGCCACGAGGACCCTGAGGGGCAGATACTGTAGAGGTATCTGATTCATGACCATACGGCCCACTAGGGAGATAGTATGGTCAGTACTATGCTCCGGCCGCCTGATTTTCCCCTATGTGCTTCGACTGTTAGAGTCATTAGCACAAAGGTACCCATTATTAAATCAATTAAAGGCTGGGTTGGCCTAGGGACGGTCAGGGAGGCCGAATTCAACCCTTGAGCGAAGACACTAGAAGAAAAAATCTTTAGTGCTTGCTCGGGATTTGAACTCAGGTCCTCCAGCATATGAGTCCAGTGCTCTACCGCTGAGCTAACCTCGCCCCCAATTTTAACTATATAATTTTGATTTAATACATTAGACATAATTACATTATATTAAAACACCCTCGACCATACCAAATTCATATTTGAGAGAGGATAGGTTCAATTTTCAAATGGCTCCCTTTGGTTTCAAAAACAGACAACTCCATGACTTGGTTTCAAACATGGACAACTCCACTATTTAAAGTGTAATTACGCCCTTAATACTTATATAATTTTGTAGTGCCTTTGAAATAATGTTTCTGAAGCCTATAAGAATAACATATAAAAAAATCACCATGATACTGACATCAATATAGTAGATATCGTTTTTTGCCTCTCCTTTAAAAAAAGCAAAAGTGGAGTTGTCCAACTTTGATACTAAGCTCCTCATTTATTGAGTACGATTGTGGTCTGTATGTGCAAATTAATAATTTAGGTCCGGATTTAACTTCCCCTCCAGCGTTTTGCCGGTTAAGGAACTCGTTAAATCTTTTGTTATGGGAACATTATACCAATTTTTGTGCCGGAAAATACCAATTCTGGTCGCTATCGTGTTTACAGGTGTGTACGTCACAGAAGGTGGAAACGGAAAAAGGGTCGTGCCCAGTATTTTATAACCTCTAAATCAGACCCCTGTCTTTTACCACTGTCCTTTGGGTATCAAGATGTGGATATCCCCGTGATTCCCCAGGGTCGTGAAAGACCTTGTGGCACCACGGGGAGGGGGGATACAAACTATACATAGCTTCCGCCCTGGAGCAGAGTGCTGGGAGGTAAGCTCAATTCAGAGCCCCACCAATTTCTGGCCCCTTGACATCAGTGCTTCCAACACGTGGCCACTCCGTTGCGACAGGCTAACCACATCGTGGCCCCTGCCACCAACACCAACCGAAGCACCATTGTTGAGCACCCATACTGCTAAGCACCCTGGGTCTCCGGAGGCCAAGACTGGGAAGAACCTCCTAAAGGTTTCCCTCCCGAAGGAGAACAGGCGGGTACTTACCTGAACTCCCGTAGGAGGGCTAACGTGTAAACATGCTTAGATGTTTAGTTATTTTTCCTCTGAAGGAAGGGTGAAAACGCGCTAAAATGAATCCTCAATGAGGAATAAGATTGTAGGCGCCACAACAGGAAACTGACATTATCTTAACACCAGATTTACCTGATACTGGTATAAATGTCAATAACCAAAAATATATTTGTTACTAATATATATATATATATATATATATATATATATATATATATATATATATATATAAAGTAACATTAAGTTCATTAAATGTATTCTCTACTTATAGCTACAACAGTCATAACATCATTTTGGAAAGCAAATGTTATATTTAGTAGACATTTTGAATTGAAATTGCACGACCAGTCAAAATAACTGGTCTGGTGTTAAGTGAAAATTACTTCCTCTGCACTTATCAACTTTGCTCCAGGAAAACATTATTGCAAATCTGTTTCTCATTTATTTAACTTCTTAACTGAACTACCCTAGTTACACCTACAAGCTCTAGGAATCACTAGCAAATCTACTATTCTTTGATATAATCAATGAATAGAAATGTTTCAATAATCTTAAATAATCATCTAGAAGAGAATATTTGTATTACTAAAAATAATTTACAAAATGAATAAAAAAAAGATAAAAATTGAAAGCTTTACAAGAATATTTTAATTATTTGGAGCAAAGGAAGCACTCAGAAGATTAATACTCTCCTCCCATTTTGTCCTTTTAACTAGAAACATTTTACGAGGATTTTCATAAGTAGGGAGTGGGAGGGGTAAATTCGACAGGGAAAGGTCAGAAGTCTTCTTAGAAACGGAGGGGAATGAATTTTAATTCTTAGAAATTTTGTAATTCAAACTTTTCATAGAGCGCTTTCTCATGATTAATAATCCAAAAAAGGATAAATAAATTTCTATGAGAGCAATAGTCTAAGTTCTATTTATTAGTTGCGAAAGAGGCAACTAATAAATATAACACAAAACGTGTTTCATTCATCGCGCACACACATTTTAAATGACTGTCTGTCTGCATAAACAATAAATTAATTAAGAATAATTTGTAAAAGCTTGGACTAAGGGGGCACCTACATTGGACCCGATCCGATAGCAGCCGACTGTCGGAAGAAAAACAAACACATGCATCTCATTGGATGTGCCTACATTGGTCTCGATCCGATCCGATGGCCACCGATTCTCGGCCGTTCAAACTTGTTTCTTTCGAGACCGATTTCGGACCGACGACGCAAAATGGCGACAAACGCCTTATTGTGTTTCAAAAAGGTCTACAGCCTCTACATCTTAACCGATTTCAATTCATTATTTTTTTAAATGAAAGCTAATAAAAGTTAGAAAAACTTTGTCAATTCACATTTTTCTTTTTTGTTTCCCTTGTTTATTAAATTACGTTCAACTATCCAATGTTTATAACCTTCTAGCTAACTTTCTTATAAATCATTTTAAAATATGAATATTAATGCTTCTCTTATCGTGGTGTAGCAGTTAAAAATTAACTGATACACTAAGATTTATTTTTTCGGGACTGATATACTTCCAGAAGATTGATTGGCCTCTCAACTCCTTCATTCATTCAACATTCAACCTAATCGAAGGTTTCTATGCTTATTAGGTGGTATTTCTCAAATTAATCACTCATTTTCACTTCTCTACGAGGTCATTGGTGACGAGCTGTGACTAAATTGGATCGGATCGGGTTGGGACCAATGTAGGCACTCACGTCGGCCGTTGCCGGACCAACGATATCGAATCGGATCAGATCGGGAGAAATACGGGTCCAATGTAGGTTCAGCCTTACGAAAAATACACATTGACTCGAAGAGACCAAGTAGTACTGACCAGACTTCGCGTTGAACACTTATTACTAGAGCCCGGAAGATAGGCATTTATTTTTGGTTAAAATAGGCAGGCAAAAAGGCACTTGAAATACTGAAAATAGGCAGTATTGTAATTAAAATAGGCCTTTATTAGGAGTGAAGGCAAAGAGGAATCTCACTCATTATTAATGAAAACATGTATTTTAAATACTCATTCATTTCTTTATTATCAATTTATCACAAAATTAGTGTTACTTTCCCTTCTTACAAGCAACAACAAGATGCTTTTTCAAAGTATCAACTCTCATAGACCTTCTAAGAAGAAATGTTTTTCATTATGGAAAAACTTCCTCTGCATTATCTTATCATTTCTAAATCCGGAATATCAGGTAACTACACCATTGTCACAGCAAAAGGGGTGTGAGGAAGGAGACGTCCTTCTCGCATCCTCTCTCTTTCCTGCTATTCAGTATGCCTGTGCATTCCTTCTACCAAGTAAGGCTTTGTTATTTACAGAGGGTCAATCCACGGGTTGGGCAAATAAGCTTTCGAATTGATATTTGTGACGGGAAAATGTAATTTAATTTGTGAACCCTTTTTTGTTTTCGACGAACTGAAATTCGAAATTCGTTATGTGTTTTTTAAAATGTTTAAATCGCAGAAAAAAATGCATAACGAGCAAAAAAGGCAAAAAAAAAGGCTTTAAATCTTAAAATAGCCAAAATAGGCAAAAAAGGCAAAATAAAAATTGTCTCTACACTTCCTAAATGCACGAAAACATATTTATTTCTATCTGATTCTTCAATATATCCATTCAGGAAAAAAGGCATTTTGCCTAACTTCCGGGCTCTACTTATTACGCACAGATAATAAATAACCTCATGAGTCAATCTATTTGAAATGGTCCAGAAAAAAATAATCTGGTTGTTTGACCATTCTAGAAAACATTGACACTTTTACCATCAATTACATATGAAATCAGTATTTTAAAACAATTTTTATTTTTTTTTTAGAGTCAACCGTTTGAAAATGGCGGCCATCTATGTGCCATCGCTCATGCTGATTTTTGAGTTTATAAGTTTTACGGAAAACTCATTTTCTCAGTATTGGTAAGTCATAGACTAATAATGTAATTAATTAATTTTTATGCCTCTTTTTACTATTTGAGTATTTTGAAGTCCAATACCTGAATACTGCCATTGAAAACAACTGTTCTCAAAAGGCCGCTTTTCAGGGTAATTTTTTACCATAAGGGGATGTATATCAAAGTTGATTTTTGGCATGATAATAAAACTAACTATGTAGCTTTTATTAAAAGTATTCTCAACCTGATATTTGATATTTGTTTCCTCATTTTTTTATAAATTTTTAAACTTCAAAGTTTTGCAGGCTTTAATATCACCGGTGGATATTGATAAAAATCTATTTTTTTTAATAAGATATGCGTAGTTGTAACACAAAACTAGGTACTGTAAAAATTTCAACCTGTATATTGGAGTAGGTTGACAGCTATGAAGTTTTGAAAACGGTCCTTTTTGCGCCTATTTAGAAATGCGTAAAATTTAATAATTCCTTTGAAAAGATTTTCGTATTGAACTTTTTACTTTTAATAACTCTTTTTAAGTTGTTTTAAAACTTTTTATCTATGTCCTGTACAATAAAATGTTGTTGTTCTATTTACAATTAAAATCTACGCCTATTATTTTTAAATTTTTATCATTTTGTTTATATTATATTTATGTACCAGTATATTAAGCTTTCATTTCAACTGTTTATTTTATAGCCCCCATGTTCATCTTGAAATTACTTCATTCATTAATTTAATTCGAAAATTTTAACGATGGCTGTACAGTGTTCTCTTAAAATTTCAAGAGTAAAATCCCCCCCCCCCCCATCGAATGAATTAGGATTTTAAATCTACTCTTGAGGGATAAAAAAAAAAAATAAATTGAGAAACTTTTTCAACTGCCTAACTTTGAAATGGTAAAGTTAATTGAGTTAAATTCGGCTTGTCGTTGATAAATGGACTGTCATTGAGGCTAATCCTCCAATAGAAGTTGGCGGTGGAGAGTTCTAGAAGTTGGTGTCGGGAGGCACGTCATCAGTCGCAGATGACACTTCTATCTTCTAGAGCATGGTTCGGAAATTGGCTTTCGTTCCTAGACTCCATTCGACATATTCTTTGCCTCTTAACAAGGCTTTCCAATTTTATTGCCCCGTATTTCTCTAATCAGCGGAATATACCTGGCAGCAGGAGTGCCTATCGTATGGCCCGTGAAGTGCCTGGATGAGGACTTCATCTCAGCAAGAACACAGGTGTCCCTAGCATGAAAGAAGACCGCCTCGCCTTAAGTGATCTAAACCTGCATTCATGCGAGCACAACTGTGGAAAGAACAAGCAAAAATGTCCGTACGAACGTAGACAACTTAGCGCGTTTCTTTTTTTACCTCTATTGTCATTTGAAAAGCATAGAATAGAATCAGTTAATTTTTCGAATAATATTTCGTGAAAAATGTAAACATGTGTAAAAAATTAGAACAAAATCTGAAAGAGAAGCAAGATCTTAGACACCACTACAGAAAACTGACATTATTCTTTTTAAGCACCAATTTCTTCGAGTGCGATCGCTCTGTAAAAAATCCATAGAAAAACCTACTTTTTAAAAAAATGGTTAAAGATGTAGCGTTGAAAATGATTTTATTTAGCCTACCTGCGTCCAGTTACTTATAAAACGTGTGTCTTGAAGACTAGAAACTTAATACCGTATTCTGCTGGTTAATGAACAAATTAGACCAATTTATTTTTGCCAAATTTCGTGAAAATCAACCAATTTGAAGGCTGCTACTGCGCGAAAGGCAATATATACTTATATATTTTTTCCAAGTTTTTCCGGCAGTGAGGATGCTTAATTCTAGAAGGTGAAAAATAAGTCTTCCTTCGAAACTTCTTTATTTTGTACAAGGACATTTAACACATATGTGCCTTCATCAAGTATTTTGTGAAGTAATACTTGTTAACAGTGCAACGTTTGGGCTAGGACTGACAACATTTCGTCGCATTGGTAACATATAATATGCTGCACGTAGCACGAGATGATGGCACATATGTGTTATCCTAAGTATGAAGTTTTGGGGGTATTCGAATTCGTTTCACCTTCTGGGATATATATATATATATATATATATATACATATATATATATATATATATATATATATATATATATACTTATATACATATACATACATAAATATATATATATATATATATATATATATATATATATATATATATATATACACATTTGAATCACCGGCATTTTCGTGACCCATGGGTTCTGAAACTTATTAACCTAGTCAATGTATTCATTGCCATCCTGTTTACGAAACTAATCAATCCGAGCCAGAGAAAGTTGTCATAAAGAGAGCTTTTGTCAAAAATCTGCACAATCTCCAACGATGCTTGTTTTTAATTATACGCTATAAGAAATGTTGCCATTTCGAATTCCCAAATGACACTACAGTCGCAGTGTAAATTGTCTGATCACAGAACATAACTTGGAACTCGATATCTTACCTAGTTTTAGTGTTCTTACAAACGGACGAATAGAGAGAGTGCTAAATAAATTTGAGTATTCCAATGAAGCTTATCCATTTATAGCGGCGGCTTTGGAGTTTGGATGAAATGGCGGTGGGACTGGATTCACTAACATCATTGAGGCCCGGGTAAAGTTTTCACCACAAACCGACGACCTCCAACTACACAAATACCAACCTCTCCAACTACAGGCAAACTCTCAATGTCTCCCTAACAAACCCTTTCCTTCTTATAAGCTCTTCTCTCTATATTTTAGGCTTGGAAATATAAATTTTGTAACCAACTACCTCTACTGTTGTATACCCATTTATGAATATGCATGCTGGAAAGAAATACTTGTGTATAAAACTAGCCCCGGTAACACTTTTGGTTAACTATAGCTAATAAACTGGTCCGAAACACAAGAACAGCGTCATCTTAGCGCTTTCCCATCTTATCCCTAGTGTAAACAAATGTAAATGCTTAAAATAAAATCTAAAAGCGAAGCAAGATCTAGGGCACCCAGGATACAGTATTCCTAGATGAAATTACTCCATTTAAGCCGATGAAATTACGTTACCAAAATCCGCATAGGAACCGTATTAGCAGGAAAATTAATAAGCTTCCGAATTAATACTTAATTTTACCACGTTTTCCAAACCGTTTTCGAGATATTTTAGAAAATATAAAAAGATCTAAAAACTTTTTATGTCTATTAACAAAATGTTTTCTCCTAATACTTCCTTATTTCCAAACCCAACCAAAATTTAAATATCTTAGATTTGATGAATTTCAAACCAACAGACCAATATATATATATATATAGACTTTTTGTTATATTAAGTGAATTATTTTGCAATTCTTACCTTTTTTTTAAATGGTTTATATTTTTCATTTAGAGTGTTTTTCTCTTTTAACAACTTTGGTTTTCTACTTTTAGCGCGGTTCCTCCCTCCCCCATAGGGAGGAACCCCGCTTATAAGTTTGATACAATGAAACAATCCGGACGTGCCGACAAGAAAATTTCGCGTTTCAGAACCCCTAGAGACCGAAAATAACGGTGGTTCAAATTTGTATATATATATATGTATATATTTATTTATATATATATATATATATATATATATATATATTTGTCTGTTCGCTCATTTCTGGCTTCCCTGATGGTCCGATTTTGATGAAATTTGGTACAAAAATCCGTCGTCCAATTTGAAAGGTCAAGTTCGTTAACCAGCAAAATCCGCCCACTGGAAGATGGCGGTTGGGGCGAAATTCGCGCAGAAAAAATTGTAACGCTTACGTTTTTGAGTTCATAAGCTTGTAAGTACTCTTTTTATAGGCTTCTTGGGCTAGGAAAACGAATGAACCCATTTTCAAGGCGATAGCTTTAACCGTTTTCGAGAAAATTGGAAAAATAGTTTTTGAATACAGTTTTTGGTTTGGGTACTTAGAATCACGGGATTCAGTTGAAACATTATCTGCATGTTCTACTTTCATTAAAACTAATATGTTGAAAGTTATGTTACGTTTGGAGTTAAGGAAGGGTTAGAATAAAATATTTTATGAACAGACATGAAAAGTTTTGGGAACTTCGTATACTTTCATTAATATCTCGAACACGGTTGGGAAATGGTGGTAAGTGGATAGAAACTATTTGAAAGCTTACTAAATTCTCTACAAAAATGATTCTAAAACTATTTTTGATTAGGTTATGTCAATCGGAGAAATAAGTGCTTAAAACTTCAAATACGTCTGTTTTGTTCTTATGAACGGGTTTTTGTCGTTCTTTTTGTAATTTTTGTCTCTTTCCCTTGGTTTTTTATTGCTTTTTATTTTTGTAATTTATTATGTTAGGAAAATGTATTTGTTTGTAAAACAGGATAGGAAAAATTAGACCAATTTTCTGTTGCTAGAAATAATGAAAATTTTGGGAACTTCGTATACTTTCATTAATATCTCGAAAACGGTTGAAAATCTTGGGAAGCGAAAGGTTACCATTCGAAAGCTTACTAAATGCTCTACAAAAAATGTTCTGACGAAAGTTTTAATTAGGCGATGTCAATCGGAGAAATAAGTGCTTAAACCATTAAAGTAATTGATTTCGTTTATTCGAACGGTTTTTTGTCTGTTTTTATTCCTATTTTTTCATTGCTTATAGTTGGATAATGTATTTGACAATAAAATAGATTAATTAAAATAAGAAAAACAATTCGAACAGGTAGATATCGAAAAAAGCTGTGCTTCAAATTAGAATCTATTGTTGAGTAATTATATGAATCTTTGGATAATAATTCCAATAGTTAAAATTATAACTAAATTGGAAAATATGTATTTAATAGAACTCATTAAACCTTTTACAGAGAACTCTATTTTTCATTTTTATTTTATTGATCAACAGGTCTTTGCATATATTTAAAAACTCTGTTGATATAACCTCTATATCGTTTTATGTTTTTAGGCCAATCAATAATTCCTTTGGGTTAATATGTTTTTTAAATTGAAGCTTTAAAACCTCAACAGGAATATTTGTGTAATCACCCTTCACAGTTAATTTATTAGAATCATGAGTGACCGTTTTTGTGTTACAACTAACAATCTTTGAAAACGAAGTTTGACTATCCTTGTTATTGTTATTTTCCTTCTGTTTGGCCGAGATTTTCTATTCATGATCTAATTCTCCTTGAATTTTTTGACTAGATCAAGAACCTAATTTAAGCACTCTTAAATTCCTTAATTTAATTGAGGAAGTTTATCAAGCTTGATATAATCACTTTTGGGTTAATACGGGTGGTCTATACCGAGTCCTTTGTTTGTAAACACAAAGAGCCTTCTGAGTAACGGTAAAGGGTAGTAAAAGTATATGACTTTACCTGGAAGCAGACCCTGCATACAGAGAATTACAATACGAGACCTCATTCTCTCTTTTTACCAGCTCCCGTGTAACACCTTAGATCTGTTTATATTGTTAGCGCGGTTCCTCCCTCCCTTCATAGGGAGGAACCCCGCTTATAAAATTGATCTCATGAAACAATCCGGAAGTGCCGACTAGAAAATTTCGCGTTTCAGAACCCCTAGAGACCGAAAATAACAGTGGTTCAAATTTGTATATATATATATATATATATATATATATATATATATATATATGTATATATATATATATTTATTTGTCTGTTATTTGAAAGGTCAAGTTCGTTAACCAGAAAAATCCGCCCACTGGAAGATGGCGTTTGGGGCGAAATTCGCGCAAATAAAATCGCAACGCTTACATTTTTGAGTTCATATGCTTGTAAGTACTCGTTTTGTAGGCTTCTTGGCCTAGGAAAACGAATGAAACCGTTTTTAAGGCGATAGCTTTAACCGTTTTCGAGAAAATTGGGAACATAGTTGCTGAATAACGTTTTTGGTTTTGGTACATAAAATCATGGGATTCAGTTGAAACATTTTTTGCATGTTCAAATTTTATCAAAACTAATATCTTAAACTTTGTGTTACGTTTGGAGTTAAGGAAGGGTTAGAATAAAATATTTTACGAACAGACATGAAAAGTTTTGGGAACTTCGTATATTTTCATTAATATCTCGAACACGGTTGGGAAATTTTCATAAGTGGATAGAAACTATTTGAAAGCTTTCTAAATTCTCTACAGAAAAGATTCTGAAACAAGTTTTGATTAGGTGATGTCAGTCGAAGAAATAAGTGCTTAAAACTTCAAATACGTCTGTTTAGTTCTTATGAACGGGTGTTTGTCGTTCTTTTTGTAATTTTTGTCTCTTTCCCTTAGTTTTTTTATTGATATTTATTTTTGAAATTTCTTATGTTAAGAAAATGTATTTGTTTGTAAAACAGGATAGGTAAACTGAGACCAATTTTCTATTGCTAGAAATAATGAAAAGTTTTGGGAACTTCGTATAATTTCTTAATATCTCGAAAACGGTTGAAAATCTTGGGAAGCGAAAGGTTACCATTCGAAAGCTTACTAAATGCTCTACAAAAAATGTTCTGACGAAAGTTTTAATTAGGCGATGTCAATCGGAGAAATAAGTGCTTAAACCATTAAAGTAATTGATTTCGTTTATTCGAACGGTTTTTTTGTCTGTTTTTATTCCTTGTTATTTCTTAATTGCTTATAGTTGGATAATGTATTTTACAATAAAACTAGGTAAGTAAAATAACAAAACAATTTATTGTTAGAAATATAGATTTCCTAGATTCCAAGACCTTGTAACTAGCGGGACCCTTTCAAGTGTTGACCGACCCTTCCAGGTAAGATCGTAAATCAAGACCTTTCAAGACTGGTGGAACCAAAATAATAACTGCTTCTATTTTAATCTTAAGGCGATTCGCCAAAGTTGCGAAGCCTTATCAATAAATAAATATTTTAATCTTTCCAAATTAGACTAGGGATAAGAAAGGAACCGCGCTAAGATGATGCAGTTCCTGCGAGTCGGACTTTTTTTTTATTATTATTGATTTTTACCTAATTTGAGCAGTGCAGTGTATGCATTCGTGTATTGAGCCACTCGTTTGAGTGAATCGCCCATGAATTACCCGTGCAATTTTCGTACAGTTCATCACATCAGCCCTTTTTGGGACAAACACATTTCTTTTGCCCACAATTTAGCAGGAAAATTCACAAGTGCCCTCTTTGAAATTGAACACACGTCTAAAGGAACATCTAAATGTTCTGAAGGTTTAAAGTCTTTAAATGCCTTATCAGTCATTAAAGAATTGTAAATAACATTAGGGCATGTTTTGCCAAATTTGAGCGAATCGCCTCAGTTGTAGAAGATCGTAAATAAATAGTGGTTAAATAGATGTTTTCAGAGTTGTGAATTTTTAATATATCACATTTGGCAGTTTATTTTTTTCCTGCTAACCTTTTTCTTTAGACATAGCCTGACATTGAAAAATACATAAATATAACTCTAAACACATAAGGAGACTTCAGAGCACAACTAAACCAAGTCCATTTTTGACATTTTATAATGTAAAGGCATTGAAGAGTATTACTAAAATGGCTCTTTTCAGTGCTACAGAAGACTAAATCCTAACTTCATTATTTTGCCACTTGTAGCAGTTCTTGCTACACATCTGAAACTCATTCTCATTTTAGCGCGGTTCCTCCCTCCCCCATAGGGAGGAACCCCGCTTATAAGGTTGATACAATGAAACAATCCGGAAGTGCCGACTAGAAAATTTTGCGTTTCAGAACCCCTAGAAACCGAAAATAACGGTGGTTCAAATTTATATATATATATATATATATGTATATATTTATTTATATATATATATATATATATATATATATAAATATATATATATATATTTGTCTGTTCGCTCTCTAAATAGAAGACGAATGGTCCGATTTTGATGAAATTTGGTACAAAAATCTGTCGTCCAATTTGAAAGGTCAAGTTCGTTAACCAGCAAAATCCGCCCACTGGAAGATGGCGATTGGGGCGAAATTCGCGCAGAAAAAATCGTAACGCTTACATTTTTGAGTTCATAAGCTTGTAAGTACTCGTTTTATAGGCTTCTTGGGCTAGAAAAACGAATGAAACCATTTTCAAGGCGATAGCTTTAACCGTTGTCGAGAAAATTGGAAAAATAGTTTTTGAATACCGTTTTTGGTTTGGGTACTTAGAATAACGGGATTCAGTTGAAACATTATCTGCATGTTCTACTTTCATTAAAACTAATATGTTGAAAGTTATGTTACGTTTGGAGTTAAGGAAGGGTTAGAATAAAATATTTTATGAACAGATATGAAAAGTTTTGGAAACTTCGTATACTTTCATTAATATCTCGAACACGGTTGGGAAATCGTGGTAAGTGGATTGAAACTATTTGAAAGCTTACTAAATTCTCTACAAAAATGATTCTAAAACTATTTTTGATTAGGTTATGTCAATCGGAGAAATAAGTGCTTAAAACTTCAAATACGTCTGTTTTGTTCTTATGAACGGGGTTTTGTCGTTCTTTTTGTAATTTTTGTGTCTTTCCCTTGGTTTTTTATTGCTTTTAGCGCGGTTCCTCCCTCCCCCATAGGGAGGAACCCCGCTTATAAGGTTGATACAATGAAACAATCCGGAAGTGCCGACAAGAAAATTTCGCGTTTCAGAACCCCTAGAGACCGAAAATAACGGTGGTTCAAATTTGTATATATATATATATATATATGTATATATTTATATATATATATATATATATATATATATATATATATATATATATATATATATATATATTTGTCTGTTCGCTCATTTCTCTCTTCCCTGATGGTCCGATTTTGATGATATTTGGTACAAAAATCTGTCGTCCAATTTGAAAGGTCAAGTTCGTTAACCAGCAAAATCCGCCCACTGGAAGATGGCGTTTGGGGCGAAATTTGCGCAAAAAAAATCGTAACGCTTACGTTTTTGAGTTCATAAGCTTGTAAGTACTCGTTTTATAGGCTTCTTGGGCTAGGAAAACGAATGAAACCATTTTCAAGGCGATAGCTTTAACCGTTTTCGAGAAAACTGAAAAAATAATTTTTGAATGCCGTTTTTGGTTTGGGTACTTAGAATCATGGGATTCAGTTGAAACATTTACTGCATCTTCTACTTTCATTAAAACTAATATGTTGAAATTTTGGTTGCGTTTGGAGTTAAGGAAGGGTTAGAATAAAATATTTTATTAACAGACATAAAAAAGTTTTGGTAACTTTGTATACTTTCCCTAATATCTCGAAAAAGGTTAAGAATCTTGGGAAACGGAAGAATACCATTGGAAAGCTTACTAAATGCTCTACAAAAAAGGTTCTAATGAAAGTTTTGATTAGGCGATGTCAATCGGGGAAATAAGTGCTTAAAACTTTAAAGTAATTGATTTCGCTTATTCGAACTGTTCTTTTTGTCTTTGATTTTGATACTTAAAATTATGGGATTCAGTTGAAACATGGTTGTTATGGGATTTTCTGCATGTTTGAATTTAATCAACACTAATATGTTAAAATTTTGGTTACGTTTGGAGCTAAGGAAGGATTAGAATAAAATATATATAAACAGACATGAAATGTTTTGGGAACTTCGTATACATTCCCTGATATCTCGAAGACGGTTAGGAATATTGGTAAACGGAGGGTTACCATGCGAAAGCTTACTAAATGTTCTACGAAAAAGATTCTGTAACAATTTTTGATTAGGCTATGTCAATCGGAGAAATAAGTGCTTAAACTTTGAAGTAATTGATTTCGTTTATTCGAACGGTTCTTCTTGTTTGTTTTTATTCCTTGTTGTTTTTTCATTGGTTATAGTAGGATAATGTATTTGACAATAAAACAGATTAATTAAAATAAGAAAAGCAATTCATTGTTAAAAATATATCAGGCTGTACCGTATGAAATGTCAGTTTTGGATTTGTCGATTTCCTTCAAATGTCTTGAAACTGTCGAGGCTCCTATTCCGAGTTCTTTTGCATACTCCCTAGTGTTTTTAATTGCTTATAGTAGTCAAATGTATTTGTCAATAAAACAGGATACGTATAATTAGAATCAATATTTTGTTTGTTAGAATTCGAAGATGCCGTATGAATATCTAGATTACAGTACTGGTGTTGATTTCGTTCTTTACAATTATTCTTGGTATTCCCTATTTTTATCTGTTACCCATAGTTTTTTATTGTTAGTAGGTTTTTCTTATTGATTATAGAATATAATCTATTTGGCTATAAAACAGGATACGTAAAATTAGTGACAATATTTCGGAGATTTCTGAGCGAAATACTTTTAAGATTTTCTACCACCACGAACGGCTTTTTTCCTCTATTTTTATCCACTAGATAGGCTTTATTTTGCATATTATTCTATATAAGTTTTATTCAGCAAGGGATTCTGATGAAATGTCGTGTTTTTGCTGTGGATTTTAAATACGATGTATCTAAGATTGGATAACATTAGCGAGTCTACATAGTTAAGAACCGACGACGGAGGATTACTTCTTGCTATGATTTAGTCTACATATGTATATTAAGTCCTAAATCCAAATGCCCGTAGAAGCAGAAGGTCAATGCCCGTAGAAGCAGAAGGTCCGCAGGAAATTTACCTGCTAAGAGTTAATCCTCAAGAGCTGTAAATATACCCCAGGTATCCTACAAAGCCTAGGCGGAGAGCACCCCAAAAACACAGATCCAAACATAGGTTATATACTAAATATTCATAAAGACTACATAGTTGTAAACCGATTCATCAATTAGCAATCAATAGTTTTCAACAAATGTTATATACTAAATATTGATAAAAAGTATTTAATTAGAAAAAAAACAATATTCCACAAGACTTGTTTTTGGTCCATTTGTGTCTACTCCATAGACTTAATTAGGTATATTATTCTATTTTAGTTGGGCTACTAAACTTTGTTTTATTTTGTTAAATAAAGTTTTTTTTCTTGACTTGTTATTCGTCAAGACTTTTATTTGTCCTTGTGTATTAACTAGATAGGTTTTATTCGGCATATTATTCTATATAGGCTATATTAGGCAGGGTATTCTTCTCAATCTTGTGTACTTCTTCTTGATCCTTCTGTACATGGGCGTATATAAAAACAATTTCGGGGGGGGGCTGAGACCATTTCCAGGGTATGGAATACTAAATATTTAGAGCTTGGAATAGTTTTAGGCAACTAAAACGCTATTACACGTAAAATAAAATATGTTTTATGAACTAAGTGATCTTATTTAATTTATTTTTAAGGGTTTTACGAGAAGTTTTTATCATCAATTCAAAATTTCGGGAGGGGCTGCAGCCTCCTCAGCCCCCCCCCCTCATATACGCCCATGCTTCTGTATCTACTAGAAAGGCTTTATTAGGCATATTTTGTATTGATTTATAGACCTTTGCTTTAGAATGAGAGCCAGATTCTGTAATTTCCGCTTCTGTGTAAAAGTTAGCTACTGTCGGTGTCCCTGGCGCCTTAATATTACTTTTATTCGAGATGTTCGAGAGGATTTTGACAATTTTCACGAGATATATAAAAAAAATAAGTTTATTTCTTTTCTAAGCTTATCAAATGGCACTAGGGACATGAACGGAACCGCGCTAAGATGCTGCAGTTCCTGCGAGTCGGACTTTTTTTTTCAAAGCACAAATAAGCCAAGTCCAAGTTATAACTATTTTATGAACAAGCCTCTACACAGATAATGTCAGTGTTTAAGTTCAAATCTTTTGAAGACTTATACTGGTCAATAGGATTTTTACAAAGTCTCTACAATTAAAACGCATAATACTCATTTTCTGAAAACTGTATAACGACTCTGTCTGTCTGAAAACTGTATAACGAAAACTATCTAGTTGTACTCTGAACATGATATCATGATCGATAAAGTAGAAAACTGTCAAATTTGACACATCAAATTTTGGCAAATAACGACTGAAATCAATAAACAAATGTTGTTCAAAATGAAGGATGGTGGTGACGAATATCAATTGCCGAAATCATCGGGTGCTTGCGAAAAATAGAGAGTAAATCCCCTAAGATGGATAAAGACAAAACTACCAGCCGATTGGAATAT
This sequence comes from Gonocerus acuteangulatus, assembly GCA_946811695.1. NCBI lineage: Eukaryota > Metazoa > Arthropoda > Insecta > Hemiptera > Coreidae > Gonocerus > Gonocerus acuteangulatus. The sequence continues at coordinate 71,023,290 of OX328125.1, forward strand.
TTTACCAGAACTTTATTCATTACACACAGAGCTCTTTGGCAGTTGGATCCTCTACATTCCAGTTTCTGTTCCTAGCTTTTATTTCACACTCCGTTGGAGGAGGAAGGCAACTCTCTTACAACTCTAAAACTCAATTCTTTTACTTCTAAATGGAGTTCTCTCTCCTCCATTACAAACATCGACAAACAAGTCTTCTTATTTAGGAACAAAACCTACTCATATGTTTGACCCCACCAGACTTAGTTTTATTAAAACTAAGAGACAAGGTGATTCTTTCGGGAATAAGAATTGTCCATGCTTATCTCAACCATATTTACTTATTCAAACTTGATGATGGGCCTGAATGTACGGAACCTATCTGGTGAAAATCTTTTCATTAAACGCATTTAAACGTGGTGATTCGAAATAAAATGGACATTCATTCATTCATATCTTAGTGCAACTATGAATTGCATTTTAGAGTATGTGTAACCCTCAGCATGAGTGCGTTTACAATTCATTTTTATGTATTTTTATCCCTTATTTTATTCTCTCTATTATTTATTTATTTTATTTTAGCTCTTCACAATCTTTTTCCATCATCAATTTGGAATAAAATTATTTTTTTGGTTATATTTTAAAATTCTCTGTCTACCAATTATTGTGTATTAGTGTCGAATGTTCTGTGTGTTCTTTTCCATTAACCTAACAAAAAGAGAGAATCTTATTGTTTGATCCATAATTGAAAAATCAATTACACTAAATGACTGTTGTTATATTTTTTAAATATTCTTCTATAAATATGTATGTATTTATTTAATATATATATATATATATATATGTTCCGCCATGTACTGGCTATCAGCAGAAAGTAATTCGGTCAAATTGTAGGGTAATTTAAATTTTTATCTGAGTCTACACTCTGTCAGTATGTTCCTCTCTATTATAAATGAATTTATTTATTTAAATTTTAACGTCCATTTATTATTAACTACGAATTTTAGGACGGGTTATCTATAGGTTACCACTCTTATAAATGAATTAATGAAAATATATTGATTTGATTAAATATTTGTATTCAAATAGTAAAATCTCCTATACTTTTAGTTCAATGGAAATTCAATCGCACATATATAAATTTGCAACAATGATTCAAGTGGTTGAATTGCCTTACAAAAAATAAATAAATACCTAAATTAAACTATGTGTCATGAAATATCATGATTGGTTGGTTAGTGGTGATTTTATTGAGAAACTAACAATGAAAGCAATACAAAACTAATAAAGAATGAGAATAATCAATAATAATAAAATAAAATATTTACAATCATCAAACTCCTAATGAAAAAGAGAAGCAATAATTTGAAAAAAAAACAAAACAAAACAAAAAAAGTCCGATTCGCAGGAACTGCGTCATCTTAGCGCGGTTCCGTTCTTATCTCTAGTGTTTATGAAGGCATAGAATAGAAAAAGTTATTACTTTGTTTAGATCAATAGCGAAACAGCTATCCAAATGAAATCTCAAACAAACCAGTCTTGAAAGGTCTTTGTTGATTTACAATCATACCTGTATGGGTCAGCTCTCCCATAAGTCGGGCAGAAAGGCCTCCGCTCAGAGGCATTTGGAAAGCCTTGGGATCTCTCTCTTTAAACGCTACATTTCTAACAATAAATTGATCTTCTTATTTTACTTAATCTGTTTTATTGTCAAATACATTATCTGACTATAAGCAATTTAAAAATAACAAGGAATAAAACAGACAAAAAGAAAAGTTCGAATAAGCGAAATCAATTACTTAAAAGTTTTAAGCACTTATTTCTCCGATTGACATCGCTTATTCAAAACTTTCTTTAAAACCATTCTTGTAGACCATTTAGTAAGCTTTCGAATGGTAACCTTTCGCTTCCCAAGATTTTCAACCGTTTTCGAGATATTAAGAAATTATACGAAGTTCCCAAAACTTTTTATTATTTCTGACAACAGAAAATTGGTCTCATTTTACCTATCCTGTTTTACACACACATACATTTTCCTTACAAATACAACATAAGAAATTACAACAATAAAAAGCAATAAAAAACCAAGGGAAAGAGACAAAAAGAACGACAAAAACCCGTTCATAAGAACAAAACAGACATATTTGAAGTTTTAAGCACTTATTTCTCCGATTGTCATCACTTAATCAAAAATAGTTTTAGAATCATTTTTGTAGAGAATTTAGTAAGCTTTCAAATAGTTTCAATCCACTTACCACGATTTCCCAACCGTGTTCGAGATATTAATGAAAGTATACGAAGTTTCCAAAACTTTTCATGTCTGTTCATAAAATATTTTATTCTAACCCTTCCTTAACTCCAAACGTAACATAACTTTCAACATACTAGTTTTAATGAAAGTAGAACATGCAGATAATGTTTCAACTGAATCCCGTTATTCTAAGTACCCAAACCAAAAACGGTATTCAAAAACTATTTTTCCAATTTTCTCAACAACGGTTAAAGCTATCGCCTTGAAAATGGTTTCATTCGTTTTCCTAGCCCAAGAAGCCTATAAAACGAGTACTTACAAGCTTATGAACTCAAAAACGTAAGCGTTACGATTTTTTCTGCGCGAATTTCGCCCCAAACGCCATCTTCCAGTGGGCAGATTTTGCTGGTTAACGAACTTGACCTTTCAAATTGGACGACAGATTTTTGTACCAAATTTCATCAAAATCGGACCATTCGTCTTCTATTTAGAGAGCGAACAGACAAATATATATATATATATATATATATATATATATATATATATATATATATATATATAAATATATACATATATATATATATACAAATTTGAACCACCGTTATTTTCGGTTTCTAGGGGTTCTGAAACGCAAAATTTTCTAGTCGGCACTTCCGGATCGTTTCATTGTATCAACCTTATAAGCGGGGTTCCTCCCTATGGGGGAGGGAGGAACCGCGCTAAAAAACGATGATGTCCGACTCTCAGAAAATTCTTCATCTTTCCGCATTTCCGTTCTTATTCCTTGTGTCATTTGGAAAAGCTTGGAATAGAGACAGCTTTTATTTTGTCTTAGCTTTCGTGATAAATTGTAAACACCGACTTCAATGAAATGTAAAAGAAACGTAATTTTTAGGCGCCCCAATGTACAGGAAACTGACAGCATCCTGAGGGGAAATTACTCTCCAAATTACTTTTCAACTTTTGCTCTAGGAAAATTTTACGCAAACACGTTTCTCATTATATACCTTGTTTAAAGAAAGCAAGAAGTGACTAAAACTGAAACAACAACAAATAGAGGGTCTCCCCCTATAGTAGCTAACGTATTCGTTTCATGCGGGAGATGGTGGGTTTTCATTTTTCATTTTTGTACTTACTTATTTACATTTTTAATCGAAATAAATTGTCATTGCGAAGTGTTTCAAGAGACCAATTAGTTTTTGGTGTACGGTTTCTGCAACAGTAATAATGCTTTAGAAGCGGTTCGAGTGTTTGTGAGCCGATTCCCAAATAGAAGAGTACCTAATCGGAGAGTCTTTTTGTCAACCTTTAATAGAAGACTAATGCCTCGTCCTTACATCGTAGTGTATGTATATATATAAATATATATATATATATATATATATATATATATAGGGGAAGGTGTTGTACCTTTGACCATCTTGTACCTTTGACCACCGAGGCTGTCGCGGCACGTAGCAACATTTTATAAATTTTGGTGTAATAAGTGTTTAGCTCCTTCACTAAAGGGTTTGTGTAACCTACTTTGGATTATTCAATTCAAAGAGGATTCGTGCAAAAAATACTTATCCATTTCTGTAATAAAAATGTAAGTTATTTATTGATGACGTTTTGCCTCATAACATTTTTTGTATTTAGTCTTATTATATGGAAATCATTTGAGAAAGTAGGTATTGCAATGAGGAACATGGTATAGCTTCTGAAATTGTTTTATCTTAACCCTAACATTTTTAGTATGCATTTTAATTTACTCTACCAGGGTGTTGTACCTTTGACCTGGTCAATGTAATTTTTACATAAATCAACTTTCATGTTCTTCTGCTACATTTTTTTACAAAAAATAACATTGGTTTCTTCCATTGTTCAAAGAATTTAAAAAATAATAAAATAAATAAGTTCAAACTGACTTTATTAATCCTCAGTGTAGCAGTTCGAACCTATCGCCCCTTATCGTTCCACTTGATGTTGTAAGACCTCATCGAAAAGCGGAGGCAAGGAAAATATCAAATAGTGGCCGACCTAAAGGGAAACCTCCTATCCTGACAGATATTCCTGAAAAGCTAATTATTGAAGGCGAAAAAAAAAAAAAAAAAAACGAAAGCACCACCCTAAACGTAAGACACCACATACAAATAAACCCCTTCCTAAAAAAGTGGTAAATCGAAAGAAAATTATTCTAATGACAGTTCAGATTCTGATACTGACACGGAAATTTCTTCAGGAGAAAGTGGCGTTGATCTGTCTGATATATGTCGTGAGTTAAGTCGATAACCAGCAACAATTTTAAAAATATGATTTGGAAAAAGGAAATTTAATACTTGTTAAAAATAAAAGTAAAAAGACTATTACATATTTAGGTTCAGAGATCTGTGGTATTAAATGTCCAATGCAAAATCACTATATGTACGGATTCTTTGAGCGCTTTACTCTCCTTGGAAAACATCTACAGAACAAACTCAATCATTACAAGTATATTCTCACACCTGTACACTCAGCAAGAACATAACAAACTCATCACGGTGCTATGGCTACCAGGACATGAAGACATACCACAAAGCACCAGTATAGACTTAGCGGCGAAACAGGCGACAAAAAGACAGACTGTAGACATTAACATACTGACAACATCAGACGTATGTACAGCATTACATGCACAGGTCCTCCAAGAATGGGAATTAGACTGGCAGAGATCAGACTCGAAATTACGAGTAATTAAAAACACTACGACAGCCTGGCAAAATGAACACCGCATCAGGCGTGAAGAGGTGATTTTGGCTAGGCTTCGCATTGACCACTGCCATCTAACCCATTCTTATTTAATGGAAAACAAGCAGAGGCCAACCTGTGCAAGTTGTAATGAGACTTTGACTGTTAGACACATACTGACAGACTGTAGACTTAGAAGTGACTTAGACATTCCTCACGACCTTCACGAATTACTGACCGAAGGTAGTCCATACATCGACAGAATACTTAGACATTTTAAGACACTCAACATTTATAACACATTAAAATAACCTTAATTTACTTTTCTTCTATGTAGCTACTAGCTGAATACCCGTGCTTCGTCACGGCAGATAAGTAGTTTATTACAGCACGGTTCCCGTCATACTATATTTTATTCAATGGGCGTTAAAATTTAAAAGTTTATGTTTCCAAGAAGTCATATGGTAACACCCAATATATTTACGAGTATTACCAAGGTTATAGGCGAGAAGGCATTGCAAGGGTTCCGGATATTATTACCTCACCTGGAAAACCTAAGGATATGCCATACATCACGGTTTGACCGGGACTGCCCCGGTATTTTGCAATTGTTTCGGTGTCCCGCCCGATATTATCAATGTCCCGGAAAAGGCTGTAAGATGTAAAAAGTAATGAATTCATGTTTATAAGAATTGGTTACTTTTCTACAAACAACATTTTTACTACTGCTCACGGTGTCAAAGATATGAGAATTATGTGTCTCGGACTAACTCTCCAAAAATATGGCAAGCCAATCTGACGGGGACAGGCAGAAAAGAAACGCAATTAAAACTTTATGAGGGACAGTTAATTTCTAGTAATTCAAGGTCTGCCATCATAGTTGAAATTAACTCCAATTAAAAATAATACTATGAGATAGATAATGTAAGGTAACAGCTGTTCTTTATCGCCTAGGCTTGCCTTCTCTAACCAACTCAAATTTTAAACCCCCCTAAAAATGCTTAAAAATTCGAATATCAAAAAATCCTTTCTTAGCGAGTGCCTACGATATATAGGGAGTGTCCATGTAAAATTTCAAAATTTTCTGTCGAGCGGTTTGGGCTGGGCGTTGATAGATGAGTGAGTGAGTGGTATTTGACAAATATGTAGTAGATATATAATATTTTTTCTTCTTTTTTATTTCCTCCTTTCTCCTTTTAGCGCGGTTCCTCCCTCCCCCATAGGGAGGAACCCCGCTTATAAGGTTGATACAATGAAACAATCCGGAAGTGCCGACAAGAAAATTTCGCGTTTCAGAACCCCTAGAAACCGAAAATAACGGTGGTTCAAATTTGTATATATATATATATATATATGTATATATTTATATATATATATATATATATATATATATATATATATATATATATATATATATATTTGTCTGTTCGCTCTCTAAATAGAAGACGAATGGTCCGATTTTGATGAAATTTGGTACAAAAATCTGTCGTCCAATTTGAAAGGTCAAGTTCGTTAACCAGCAAAATCCGCCCACTGGAAGATGGCGATTGGGGCGAAATTCGCGCAGAAAAAATCGTAACGCTTACATTTTTGAGTTCATAAGCTTGTAAGTACTCGTTTTATAGGCTTCTTGGGCTAGAAAAACGAATGAAACCATTTTCAAGGCGATAGCTTTAACCGTTGTCGAGAAAATTGGAAAAATAGTTTTTGAATACCGTTTTTGGTTTGGGTACTTAGAATAACGGGATTCAGTTGAAACATTATCTGCATGTTCTACTTTCATTAAAACTAATATGTTGAAAGTTATGTTACGTTTGGAGTTAAGGAAGGGTTAGAATAAAATATTTTATGAACAGATATGAAAAGTTTTGGAAACTTCGTATACTTTCATTAATATCTCGAACACGGTTGGGAAATCGTGGTAAGTGGATTGAAACTATTTGAAAGCTTACTAAATTCTCTACAAAAATGACTCTAAAACTATTTTTGATTAGGTTATGTCAATCGGAGAAATAAGTGCTTAAAACTTCAAATACGTCTGTTTTGTTCTTATGAACGGGGTTTTGTCGTTCTTTTTGTAATTTTTGTCTCTTTCCCTTGGTTTTTTATTGCTTTTAGCGCGGTTCCTCCCTCCCCCATAGGGAGGAACCCCGCTTATAAGGTTGATACAATGAAACAATCCGGAAGTGCCGACAAGAAAATTTCGCGTTTCAGAACCCCTAGAGACCGAAAATAACGGTGGTTCAAATTTGTATATATATATATATATGTATATATTTATATATATATATATATATATATATATATATATATATATATATATATATTTGTCTGTTCGCTCATTTCTCTCTTCCCTGATGGTCCGATTTTGATGATATTTGGTACAAAAATCTGTCGTCCAATTTGAAAGGTCAAGTTCGTTAACCAGCAAAATCCGCCCACTGGAAGATGGCGTTTGGGGCGAAATTTGCGCAAAAAAAATCGTAACGCTTACGTTTTTGAGTTCATAAGCTTGTAAGTACTCGTTTTATAGGCTTCTTGGGCTAGGAAAACGAATGAAACCATTTTCAAGGCGATAGCTTTAACCGTTTTCGAGAAAACTGAAAAAATAATTTTTGAATGCCGTTTTTGGTTTGGGTACTTAGAATCATGGGATTCAGTTGAAACATTTACTGCATCTTCTACTTTCATTAAAACTAATATGTTGAAATTTTGGTTGCGTTTGGAGTTAAGGAAGGGTTAGAATAAAATATTTTATTAACAGACATAAAAAAGTTTTGGTAACTTTGTATACTTTCCCTAATATCTCGAAAAAGGTTAAGAATCTTGGGAAACGGAAGAATACCATTGGAAAGCTTACTAAATGCTCTACAAAAAAGGTTCTAATGAAAGTTTTGATTAGGCGATGTCAATCGGGGAAATAAGTGCTTAAAACTTTAAAGTAATTGATTTCGCTTATTCGAACTGTTCTTTTTGTCTTTGATTTTGATACTTAAAATTATGGGATTCAGTTGAAACATTTTCTGCATGTTTGAATTTAATCAACACTAATATGTTAAAATTTTGGTTACGTTTGGAGCTAAGGAAGGATTAGAATAAAATATATATAAACAGACATGAAATGTTTTGGGAACTTCGTATACATTCCCTGATATCTCGAAGACGGTTAGGAATATTGGTAAACGGAGGGTTACCATGCGAAAGCTTACTAAATGTTCTACGAAAAAGATTCTGTAACAATTTTTGATTAGGCTATGTCAATCGGAGAAATAAGTGCTTAAACTTTGAAGTAATTGATTTCGTTTATTCGAACGGTTCTTCTTGTTTGTTTTTATTCCTTGTTGTTTTTTCATTGGTTATAGTAGGATAATGTATTTGACAATAAAACAGATTAATTAAAATAAGAAAAGCAATTCATTGTTAAAAATATATCAGGCTGTACCGTATGAAATGTCAGTTTTGGATTTGTCGATTTCCTTCAAATGTCTTGAAACTGTCGAGGCTCCTATTCCGAGTTCTTTTGCATACTCCCTAGTGTTTTTAATTGCTTATAGTAGTCAAATGTATTTGTCAATAAAACAGGATACGTATAATTAGAATCAATATTTTGTTTGTTAGAATTCGAAGATGCCGTATGAATATCTAGATTACAGTACTGGTGTTGATTTCGTTCTTTACAATTATTCTTGGTATTCCCTATTTTTATCTGTTACCCATAGTTTTTTATTGTTAGTAGGTTTTTCTTATTGATTATAGAATATAATCTATTTGGCTATAAAACAGGATACGTAAAATTAGTGACAATATTTCGGAGATTTCTGAGCGAAATACTTTTAAGATTTTCTACCACCACGAACGGCTTTTTTCCTCTATTTTTATCCACTAGATAGGCTTTATTTTGCATATTATTCTATATAAGTTTTATTCAGCAAGGGATTCTGATGAAATGTCGTGTTTTTGCTGTGGATTTTAAATACGATGTATCTAAGATTGGATAACATTAGCGAGTCTACATAGTTAAGAACCGACGACGGAGGATTACTTCTTGCTATGATTTAGTCTACATATGTATATTAAGTCCTAAATCCAAATGCCCGTAGAAGCAGAAGGTCAATGCCCGTAGAAGCAGAAGGTCCGCAGGAAATTTACCTGCTAAGAGTTAATCCTCAAGAGCTGTAAATATACCCCAGGTATCTGCCGACACAAATACAAAGCCTAGGCGGAGAGCACCCCAAAAACACAGATCCAAACATAGGTTATATACTAAATATTCATAAAGACTACATAGTTGTAAACCGATTCATCAATTAGCAATCAATAGTTTTCAACAAATGTTATATACTAAATATTGATAAAAAGTATTTAATTAGAAAAAAAACAATATTCCACAAGACTTGTTTTTGGTCCATTTGTGTCTACTCCATAGACTTAATTAGGTATATTATTCTATTTTAGTTGGGCAACTAAACTTTGTTTTATTTTGTTAAATAAAGTTTTTTTTCTTGACTTGTTATTCGTCAAGACTTTTATTTGTCCTTGTGTATTAACTAGATAGGTTTTATTCGGCATATTATTCTATATAGGCTATATTAGGCAGGGTATTCTTCTCAATCTTGTGTACTTCTTCTTGATCCTTCTGTACATGGGCGTATATAAAAACAATTTCGGGGGGGGGCTGAGACCATTTCCAGGGTATGGAATACTAAATATTTAGAGCTTGGAATAGTTTTAGGCAACTAAAACGCTATTACACGTAAAATAAAATATGTTTTATGAACTAAGTGATCTTATTTAATTTATTTTTAAGGGTTTTACGAGAAGTTTTTATCATCAATTCAAAATTTCGGGAGGGGCTGCAGCCTCCTCAGCCCCCCCCCCCTCATATACGCCCATGCTTCTGTATCTACTAGAAAGGCTTTATTAGGCATATTTTGTATTGATTTATTGACCTTTGCTTTAGAATGAGAGCCAGATTCTGTAATTTCCGCTTCTGTGTAAAAGTTAGCTACTGTCGGTGTCCCTGGCGCCTTAATATCACTTTTATTCGAGATGTTCGAGAGGATTTTGACAATTTTCACGAGATATATAAAAAAAATAAGTTTATTTCTTTTCTAAGCTTATCAAATGGCACTAGGGACATGAACGGAACCGCGCTAAGATGCTGCAGTTCCTGCGAGTCGGACTTTTTTTTTCTTGTATTATTATTATTATTTTTTATTTATTTATTTATTGTTTTTTGTTAATCAGAGACTACAGAATCATTTTTATTACTTGTTTATATATTAGCTATTTTCTTATCTTTTAATGTGACCACTTAGTTTTATATTTTACTTTTTTTTTCTCTTTTTAGCGCGGTTCCTCCCTCCCCCATAGGGAGGAACCCCGCTTATAAGGTTGATACAATGAAACAATCCGGAAGTGCCGACTAGAAAATTTTGCGTTTCAGAACCCCTAGAAACCGAAAATAACGGTGGTTCAAATTTGTATATATATATATATATATATATATATATATATATATATATGTATATATTTATTTATATATATATATATATATATATATATATATATATATATATATATATATATATTTTTGTCTGTTCGCTCTCTAAATAGAAGACGAATGGTCCGATTTTGATGAAATTTGGTACAAAAATCTGTCGTCCAATTTGAAAGGTCAAGTTCGTTAACCAGCAAAATCCGCCCACTGGAAGATGGCGTTTGGGGCGAAATTCGCGCAGAAAAAATCGTAACGCTTACGTTTTTGAGTTCATAAGCTTGTAAGTACTCGGTTTATAGGCTTCTTGGGCTAGAAAAACGAATGAAACCATTTTCAAGGCGATAGCTTTAACCGTTGTCGAGAAAATTGGAAAACTAGTTTTTGAATACCGTTTTTGGTTTGGGTACTTAGAATAACGGGATTCAGTTGAAACATTATCTGCATGTTCTACTTTCATTAAAACTAATATGTTGAAAGTTATGTTACGTTTGGAGTTAAGGAAGGGTTAGAATAAAATATTTTATGAACAGATATGAAAAGTTTTGGAAACTTCGTATACTTTCATTAATATCTCGAACACGGTTGGGAAATCGTGGTAAGTGGATTGAAACTATTTGAAAGCTTACTAAATTCTCTACAAAAATGATTTATAACTATTTTTGATTAGGTTATGTCAATCGGAGAAATAAATGCTTAAAACTTCAAATACGTCTGTTTTGTTCTTATGAACGGGTTTTTGTCGTTCTTTTTGTAATTTTTGTCTCTTTCCCTTGGTTTTTTATTGCTTTTTATTAGCGCGGTTCCTCTCTCCCCCATAGGGAGAAACCCCGCTTATAAGGTTGATACAATGAAACAATCCGGAAGTGCCGACAAGAAAATTTCGCGTTTCAGAACCCCTAGAGACCGAAAATAACGGTGGTTCAAATTTGTATATATATATATGTATATATTTATATATATATATATATATATATATATATATATATATATATATATATATATATATATTTGTCTGTTCGCTCATTTCTGGCTTCCCTGATGGTCCGATTTTGATGAAATTTGGTGCAAAAATCTGTCGTCCAATTTGAAAGGTCAAGTTCGTTAACCAGCAAAATCCGCCCACTGGAAGATGGCGTTTGGGGCGAAATTCGCGCAAAAAAAATCGTAACGCTTACGTTTTTGAGTTCATAAGCTTGTAAGTACTCTTTTTATAGGCTTCTTGGGCTAGGAAAACGAATGGAACCATTTTCAAGGCGATAGCTTTAACCGTTTTTGAGAAGACTGAAAAAATAATTTTTGAATGCCGTTTTTGGTTTGGGTACTTAGAATCAAGGGATTCAGTTGAAACATTTACTGCATGTTCTACTTTCATTAAAACTAATATGTTGAAATTTTGGTTGCGTTTGGAGTTAAGGAAGGGTTAGAATAAAATATTTTATTAACAGGCATAAAAAAGTTTTGGTAACTTTGTATACTTTCCTTAATATCTCGAAAAAGGTTGAGAATTTGGGAAACGGAAGAATACCATTAGAAAGCTTACTAAATGCTCTACAAAAAAGGTTCTAATGAAAGTTTTGATTAGGCGATGTCAATCGGAGAAATACCGTATGAAATGTCAGTTTTGGATTTTTCGATTTCCTTCAAATGTCTTGAAACTGTCGAGGCTCCTACTCCGAGTTCTTTGGCATATTCCCTAGTGTTTTTAATTGCTTATAGTAGTCAAATGTATTTGTCAATGAAACAGGATACGTATAATTAGAATCAATATTTTGTTTGTTTGAATTCGAAGATGCCGTATGAATATCTAGATGTGACAGTACTGGTGTTGATTTCGTTCTTTAGAATTATTCTTGGTATTCCCTATTTTCATCTGTTACCCATAGTTTTTTATTGTTAGTAGATTTTTCTTATTGATTATAGAATATTAATCTATTTGGCTATAAAACAGGATACGTAAAATTAGTGACAATATTTCGGAGATTTCTGAGCGAAATACGTTTAAGATTTTCTACCACCACGAACGGCTTTTTTCCTCTATTTATATCCACTAGATAGGCTTTATTTTGCATATTATTCTATATAAGTTTTATTCAGCAGGGGATTCTGATGAAATGTCGTGTTTTTGCTGTGGATTTTAAATACGATGTATCTAAGATTAGATAACATTGGCGATTCTACATAATTAAGAACCGACGACGGAGGATTACTTCTTGCTATGATTTAGTCTACATACGTATATTAAGTCCTAAATCCAATCCTCCTAAAGTTCAATGCCCGTAGAAACCAGGGGGCCGCAGGAAATTTACCTTCTAAGAGTTAATCCTCAAGAGCTGTAAATATACCCCAGGTATCTGCCGACACAAATACAAAGCCTAGGCGGAGAGCACCCCAAAAACTCAGATCCAAACATAAGGTTATATACTAAATATTGATAAAGACTACTTAGTTGTAAACCGATTCATCAATTAGCAATCAATAGTTTTCAACAAAGGTTATATACTAAATATTGATAAAAAGTATTTAATTAGAAAAAAAAAACAATATTCCACAAGACTTGTTTTTGGTCCATTTGTGTCTACTCCATAGACTTAATTAGGTATATTATTCTATTGTAGTTGGGCAACTAAACTTTGTTTTATTTTGTTAAATAAAGTTTTTTTTCTTGATTTGTTATTCGTCAAGACTTTTATTTGTCCTTGTGTATTTACTAGATAGGTTTTATTCAACATATTATTCTATATAGGCTATATTAGGCTGGGTATTCTACTCAATCTTGTGTACTTCTTCTTGATCCTTCTGTACATGGGCGTATATAAAAACAATTTCGGGGGGGGGGCTGAGACCATTTCCAGGATATGGAATACTAAATATTTAGAACTTGGAATAGTTTTAGGCAACTAAAACGCTATTACACGTAAAATAAAATATGTTTTATGAACTAAGTGATCTTATTTAATTTATTTTTAAGGGTTTTACGAGAAGTTTTTATCATCAATTCAAAATTTCGGGAGGGGCTGCAGTCCCCTCAGCCCCCCCCCTCATATGCGCCCATGCTTCTGTATCCTCTAGAAAGGCTTTATTAGGCATATTTTGTATTGATTTATAGAGCTTTGCTTTAGAATGAGAGCCAGATTCTGTAATTTCCGCTTCTTTGTAAAAGTTAGCTACTGTCGGTGTCCCTGACGCCTTAATATCACTTTTATTCGAGATGTTCGAGAGGATTTTGACATTTTTCACAAGATATATAAAAAAAATAAGTTTATTTTTTTTTCTAAGCTTATCAAATGGCACTAGGGACATGAAGGGAACCGCGCTAAGATGCTGCAGTTCCTGCGAGTCGGACTTTTTTTTCTTGACTAGACAGAGATTTTTCTGATCATGAGCTTATCGCTAATGTTGCGTAGCTCATAATGAATAAATAAATGTCCAATGTTTAAGATCCAATATTTGAAAAAACAAACTTTAAGTGACAGGTTTACGAGAGAAGATGAAAATTTGTATGATATTGATGTTGAAGACATTGTGGCTTAACTTCCATACTCTACTATTGCTAGTGGATCTGCTTGACAGTTAAAACGTTTATCGATTTGACTGGATTTTTCAGCATATTAAGCACAACATAATATCAATAATAGTTTTTTATTATGCTTACATCCATGTCCTGTATTTATTAAACTTACAATTAATTATAATATTACTCAATACAATTTTTTTTCTGTACTGCTTTGTTGTTTTTACGTGGTCAGAGGTACAACACCCCATGGTCAAAGGTACAACTATATGTTGTACCTTTGTCCACTGTACCAGGGCGTCTACTGCACGAAAAAGTCACGAAAATGTCACGAAATGAAAAATAGGGCACGAAAAAGTCACCAATTTGGAAACCATGTCACGAAATTTTTCAATTCCAAGATTTCCCATCAAAGAGCTAAATTCGGCGAAGTTTCTGGAATTAATCTTCTTCCACTAAAACTGTGTACAATCCGGTGGAGTGAAAACTAGCAGGTATTAGATAGGGCTCATGTGATCATACCTGCCTTAAAATAAGTATAGAAAATGCTGTTGATGATCCTCCATTTCGTAGGAATTCCACAGTGTAGTGGAACCAGGTTCCGGTGGACGGATTCTTCTGGTTAACGAACTTGACCTTTCAAATTACTATTATTGTACGAAATTTCATCAAAATCAGACCATTTTTGAGCCGGTGGGAGAGGGAAAAGATATATATATACACACACACACACACACACACACACAAACATACAAATTTCAACAACCGTCATATTCGTGTCGCCATTTCTGGATTGCGTCATGATGTTAACCTCGTATTCGCGTTTCCTCTTGACGTCTTGAATCACTGAAATTTCTGAGAAAATGTTCCATTCTTTTTGCCATTAACACTCAATCTCGAGCATCGGTGTCTTCATCGAGAAATTAGGTTGTAATAAAATTTACACTTTCGCTCTCGAACCGTAATGTTTGACTCCACGCTAGTCAGTGGGACGGAATGCCTCGAAAAGTAAAAGTTTATAGTTTTTATGGTATTTTCATCATTGGGTTTGCATTTTTAGCGCGGTTCCTCCCTCCCTGCATAGGGAGGAACCCCGCTTATAAGGTTGACCTCATGACGCAATCCGGAAGTGCCGACTAGAATATATATATATATATATATATATATATATATATATATATATATATATATATATATATATTTGTTCACGCCCTGGAGGCCTGAAAAATGGTCCGATTTTGGTGAAATTTGGTACATAAATCATTCCAATTTGAAAGGTCAATTTCGTTAACCAGCAGAATCCACCCACCGGAACATGTTTTTTTGAAGCGAAAATCACGCGACAAAAATCGTTCCGCTTATTTCATATGGCCAAGGAAAACGAATAAAACCATTTTTAAGGCGATAGTTTAAACCGTTTTCAAATAAAATTGGAAAAACTAGTTGTTGAATAACGTTTTTGGTTTGGGTACTTAGAATCATGGGATTCAGTTGAAACATTTTCTGCATGTTTTTATTTCATCAAAACTGATATGCTGAAATTTTGGTTAATTTTGGAGTTAAGGAAGGGTTTGAATAAAATATTTTATTAACAGACAGGACAATTTTTGGGAACTTCGTATACTTTCCTTAATATTTCGAAAACGGTTGAAAATCTTGCGAAGCGGAAGGTTACCATTTGAAAGCTTACTAAATGCTCTACAAAAAAGAAAGAAATGTTCCAAAGAATGTTTTGATTAGGCAATGTCAATCGGAAACAACAACAATTACAATTGTTCAATAGTATTCATTGCTATTTGACAAGAATAATGCATATGGGATTGTCGGCAATACATGTAGTAAAGTAAATATGATCATTTGCGAGAACGTAATTGCAAAATACTTAGGCAAAATACTTAGGCCTGATACTAGACAAACGCTTAACTTGGAAGCCACACATAACTCAGAAAAGACAGGAACTAAACAGACGTTTTAGACTTTTATCACGCTTATTGGACAAACGCTCAAAACTATCATTGACTAACAAACGACTTATATACAATACCATACTCCGACCAATATGGACTTATGGACTAGAACTATGGGGTTCCACTAAACCTTCCAATTCCTACAGAATACAAACAATACAATCCAAAATCCTTCGAAAAATATCCAATGCTCCTTACTATGTCTCGAACCTAACCCTCCATAATGACTTCAATATCCCCTTTATCCAATCCCTGGCCAAATCAGTCTATCAGAAGTTCCATTCCAATCTCCCAGGCCATCCAAATCCTTTGATAAATTCTCTATCCTCGTTCCAAAATCCACAAAATCCCCATAGAAGGCTGAAGCGGAGGTGGCCTAGAGACAATTTGCTTTAACATCTGCAGTGCACAAAGTGTCTTATATTTTCATTTAAAATTCTTTACAGTTGTTTCATTATTATTTTATATTATCTTTTTATTTATTTATTTATTTTTTCTTTATTCATTACTATTGTGGGTTTTGTAATTGTTCATATTCCCACATCAAGCCTCACAATGTCATTATAACTGAACCAGCAATATTACTAGAAATATGTTAACTCATATTGTTGTAATAATCAATAATAATAAAAAAAAAAAATTAAAAAAAAAAAAAAAAAAAAAAAAAAAAAAAAAAAAATCTTTGAAGTAATTGATTTCGTTTATTCGATAGGTTCTTTTTGTATGTTTTTATTCCTTGTTATTTTTTAATTGCTTATAGTTGGATAATGTATTTGACAATAAAACAGGTTAAGTAAAATAAGAAAAATAATTTATTGTTAGAAAAATAGCTTTCCAAGAGAGAGATTCGAAGACCTTGTGACTTATCAACTGCCATTCAAGTAAGATCACAAAACCTTTTCAAGAAAGGTCGAACCAAAATAATAATTGTTTTTATTTTAATCATTCCAAATTAGACTAGGAATAAGAACAAAACCGCGCTTTGATGACGCAGTTCATGCTAGTCGGACTTTTTAATAGGTTGATACTATTTGGAAGACATTTTTAACTTAAAGGATGCGCGCATGTCCAATGCTCTCTGTGGCTCAACTGCCCCCGGGATTGATGATTCAATTGACCTCTTATGACTTTATTGTAATTATTAGTAAATGAAAAATTAATACAATATTATTTTATTATTATTGAAGTTGGGAATTATAAAGTATGAGTATATGAAACTATTACAATGTAAACTTTATAATTTTATTAAAAAATGTAAACATTATTAAATAATTTGTAGCAAGTCGAAAAGAGAGTTTTCCAAAATGTATTTTCCACAATGGTCCCAAATTTTGGGAATCAGGGTTTAATATATTATTTATTTATTAATACATTTGTGAGGACGCGACTTTGCCAATTCTCCACAAAAAAAACAAAAAAAAAAAAAAAAAAAAAACTAATATATAAATACAATATTGTAAATTCCGAAGTAGACTGGTTCAATTGCCCCGTTGCTCAATGACACCCCTCTCCCCTAATCTCTGATGCTGCGAAGAAAAGAATAAGGCTTCCAATAATGATTGCTTTGAAGACATCCATTATTTACATATCCTCGTTCAAACTTCACAACCGCGTAAGTCGATTTTTAGCGAAATTGACTTATTGGAATCTTTAGAATCCCTATTTTCTCCCGGACTAAGGTAATAAATATATTACTTCCGCGTAACCGCGTAATCTCTCTTATCTATTTTAGGCCATTCAGACAAGTTGCAAATTAAGTATCGCATCTTTGACGAATTGCATTTTTCCAAGTTACAGATCATTACCGTTTTATTGCTCTCCTGAAAAGTTAGGAAAATTGACACGCGGTTGTGAAATTTGAGTGACGATATATTTTTATTGTTCTTAATTCATATTAAAAAATAAAATTTGTTGTTCTTTATTCATATTTGGAGGCCCGGTGGTCGTGATTGTTAAGGCGTGAGCAGTTAGCACTTCGTGCCAAGGGTCGTGCGTTCGATTCCCATTATGAGGTGGCGGCTTTTCTTTAGAAAAAAAGAAAAGGTATCAGCCCTATCATGGCCAGAAAAGGGTGGAAACCTATTGATAAACCGTCTAAACTTCTTAATTAATAATAATGGACGTTCGGCGTTAATAGCGAAATTATTAATGCTCCGTTAAACACACGCCAAAAAAATAAAAAATGGACGTTAAAATTTAAATTTATTAATATTCAGAGGATGTCATGGAGACTTAACTGTTGAAATTGAGTAAAATTTAGACCCACGGCACACGGTGAGACTGTTTTGCAACTCCAGTTGCAAACCACTGTTTTGTGACCTCGGCAATGTATTTGAATGGGCAGGCGCACACGGCGCAACTGGTTTTTGAACATTTCAAACCTGTCTGAAACCAGTCACTGTGGGCCCGCGGTTGCAGTTTCGTTCTACGAGACCAAGTGGTATTTAGCCTGTTTTTTAACAGCCTTGTAGTGCCAATCTTTAAAATAATTTAAAACTGAAGGCCGCTTTTGACTAATTTTACGTATTTTTAAAATTAAATCCAAACTTTACCATATCATATATTTTAAACACATTTCAGTTTTATTATCTTAATTACAAAGCTTATTTAAAAAGAATTGTTTGCATTAATAATTTGTTGTAATTAGTTCAATTTAGAATATTTGTCTATAAATAAATGAGATTGTACTCAAAATATTTTAGGTGACTGGCAGCTCAAATAAAACATAAATATTATCAGCAATTTTCATATTTATAAATGTTAAACTATGAAAGTGGTTGGAAATTTTAAAGAAATGTGTTAGAGGTACTGGAATAACATTTCATTGCTTCTAAAAATTTCATCTCCGGATAGGATGTAAATACTCCCTATTGGAGTTGTTGGATTCAGAGTACATATTACATCAGCGAATGGTACATAAGTACAGCGTATGTATTACATGTCATTTTAAAGGACGTATAAAGAACTGAAAATTGGCCCCATCATGTTTCTACCGTAAACAGGAGTGGAGCTATTATCGTGTCTTCACGTTTCAAATTAATGTAACTATCCTCTTTAACATATCGTCCCTGCCATGTCAAACTAACGAATATGCAAATCGGAGCAAAATAGGAAAGAACATATTTTATCTATTGACGAAATAATATATTCAAAAATGGTCTTACTCGATGCTTTATTTAAGGCATTAAAGGCTATTCTATAAAGAGGTTAGAGTTGCAACGATTTGCGACTAGCCATATCGCCCGCAATCCAAGAGCAAAGTCCTGAATCTAAAAAAGAGATTTTGCATATTCGATAGTTTGACATGGCAGGAACGATATGATGTACATTTTATACAGTTTTATTAATTGTTTTAAATGTATTTAAAATTGTGAGTTTATAGATGTCACGGTAATCCGTTTAAGTTACAAGTGATTTTAAGCTAAAACTTAAGGCTTTCTCTTTTTAAGTGAAATTATTTTCTTTTTAATGGGGGACGAAATTTGTACTTCAAGTCACGAAAATGTCACGAAATTGGCTTTCACTAAAGTAGTAGACACCCTGTGTACGATTATTTTTTAAAAAATTAATTAAAAATATTAAATGTAAAGCTAGAACCGTAAAAAACTTAAATATGATAAGCAATAGAATGCTAGAAAGTGGTCAAAGGTACAACACCTTCCCCTATATATATATATATATATATATATATATATATATATATATATATACATATATGTATATATATATATATATATATATATATATATATATATATATATATATATAACCAACCAAATATATAAATAACCAACTTATATATATATATATATATATATATATATATATATATATATATATATATATATAACCAACCAAATATATAAATAACCAACTTATATATATATATATATATATATATATATATATATATATATATATATATATATATAAGTTGGTTATTTATTTTTTCCTCCTAATATATAATCCCAGATTAATGCTTTAATGTGTGTGTCTGAATTAACGGCTTCACTCGGCAAATCCATCGACTGGACAAAAATTGTAGCAATTTTTGTAAATATGAAAGCCGAGAAGAGCCGATCTCAGACGAAGAAGACCGATCTTCCCGCGAAAGCGGCCGACTAGATCAGTGAGTGCCCGCCGGCCGTCGAGTGCTAATCGTGTTTTCACGCCGCTCCTCTCTCAGATTAGCAGCGATCTCCAGATATGCCTTAGCCCTCAGTTACAACCATGATATTGTTCATTCTACACCTCTTACTACCAGGTGAGGGTGCTCAACAATTATCTTGGTTATGAAGGCCTTTAGTGGGTTGTTTATACTCATCATTTTTTAATACTTTGACAATTTATTTTACTGCGAGCATTGGTGAAACTATTTTTTTTGTCCAAAAAGTACTTGGAACATTTAGTATAATTAGGTTTTCTAGGTAAAATTAATGTTCACACCTAATGTTAATACAAATCAAAGCCAAGGAATAATTCATAATAATAAATCTTCGTTTTCTTGAATTTTAAAATGTTCCTCTGAGTTGTTAATTAAATAAAAAAGAAAAGAAACCTTTGTGTGCCAATTTAGCTATAATATTCTATAATATTAACGTTCAATAACATTATTATGCACTTTCTATACATTCAAATAGAATTTAGTTTCTGTTCAAAAATATTTTATACTCATTACAAACTTTGTTTAATTTGTTATTGTTATTTATCGTAGATATTTTATTGATTTTTCAGTTACGTTTTAATTCAGTTATTTTCTATTTTATCAATTATTCCTACAATTTTAGTGACAAAATATAATGAATGAATTATATGTCAGATGTAGCTTACATTTTATTTTATATTCATTTAAATATCATTTTATGAGAAACGTATTTTATACAGATTTATGACATTAGATATTTTACTAGGAATATAAATACATAGTGGATATTAGCTTTATTTACTAAATCTTTTAAAATTATTATTTTAATTAAAATAATTCAAATTGAAGGCATTTTAAAGGTTTATTTATTGCTTTAATTAACGATTAAGATCTTATATGCGAGTAGGACCAACACCTCCACTAATCGGTCTTTATTTCTTCTTTAGATGATATTTTCCAAAAATATTTAAAGCAGCCATTTTCCACTTGATTCATGAATAATTAAAGAAGAGTGGTCTAAGTTTCTGGATCTGAAGGTACAGCTGGTTCTGTATCCACTTTACTGTTTCAGAAATGGTTTATGAAATA
Source organism: Gonocerus acuteangulatus (assembly GCA_946811695.1). Classification (NCBI taxonomy): domain Eukaryota; kingdom Metazoa; phylum Arthropoda; class Insecta; order Hemiptera; family Coreidae; genus Gonocerus; species Gonocerus acuteangulatus. The sequence goes on from OX328125.1 coordinate 71,044,434, forward strand.
TAAGAAAAGGAAAATAAATCAAAAATAAACTATGAGTAAATATGTAATGAGTACTCCCTGACGTATTAATTTTATTGTTATTTATTATTTATTAGCCAATGCCCGTTGTTGGCTGATGAACTATTCAGCGTCGATCCTACCAAGAGCGACCAGGTGTATCAAGCTGGGAGCCTAGATCGGGAAAAATGACGATGTGGGCCCCATACTATCGTGACAGAGCGGGCTATGTCAAGCCAAAACGGCGTAGGTGCGCCTGGTAGCCAAACACAGGTCGATGATTGGCCACGGCCTGTTGGCGGTTGACGGCAGGTGGGTGATGGTCCATTTCTTTCCACTGGGTTTCCACTTCCGAGCAAGACTTTATTATTTAAAAAAATGGCTATATTGTAGTTTTGAATCAAATTAAATTCTCAACAATTAAAATTCATTATAATCGTGGATGAGGGTCTTTGATGGCGGAGGAGAAGGGTTTGATGGTGGAGGAGGGAGGTAAGATGGTGGACGAATGGAATTAAATGGCAGAGGAAGGGGATATGTTGGTGGAGAAGTGGTGTAAAGTAGGCGGAGGGTATCAAAAAAATGTTCTTTGAGAACTCGCTGTCCTTTCCTCCTCCACCATCACATCCTCCTTTATATAATATATACCATATATAATATATATATATATATATATATATATATATATATACCATATATAATATATATATACCATATATAATATATATATACCATATATATATTATATATATATATATATATATATATATATATATACCATTATATTCCACCGTCCTTTATCATATCCCCCGCTTCTGCCATTTTATTCCCTTTTTCCACCATCATAACCTCCTCCTTTGGCATTATATTCCATCATCCACTATCATATCCCTCTCCTCAGCCATTATTTTCCATCACCCACCATAAGCCCCTCCTTTGCCATTATATTCCCCTCCTCCATCATCGTAACTCCCTCCTATGCCATTTGAGTCCCCTCATCCACCATTATATCTCCTTCCTCCTCCATTTTATTTCCGTTTTCTACCATCATATTCCCCTCATCCATCATCATATCCCAATGCTCTGCCTTTTTATTCCTTTCTTCCACCGTCATATCTCCCTCATCCGTCATCGTACCTTTATACTATATGTCTTCTGCCATTTTATTCTCTTGTCCCACCGAATCCCCCTTCTCTGCCATCATATAACTCTCCTCCTCCGTTATATTTCCCTCATTATGTATTATTTCTTTTAACGCCAAACGTTTATATTTGAATATATGGGCGTATGGTAACGTTAATATTTCGATATTATGCGAATATCCAAAATTGCGGCCCATAAATCAAATGAAATATATACATTTTATGTATACTAGAAAAATCTCCCCAAAATCTTTCTAGTCGAATAGAAAATATTAAGAATTTACGGGCTTTACACCTCCTTGAAAATGCACCCCCATCTCCGTTTATTCGAATCCACCTAATTTGAATATTTCAGAAAGTTATTTGAATTACAAAGCACTTATATCTCGTTAATATAAACTTCAAAAGTTTTTTAAACTCTCGAATTAACATAATTCAAAATCACAAAACCCTTCAAGTTTTGTTGAGCTAAACTTTTCTCCTTTTCTTTGAAATATGTTTTTCAAACAAAATGTAAATTATCATATTTTACCCCCTTTAATTTATAATCTAATATTAACACATTTCAGCGCGTTATTGGAGTGCTGTCGGATTTTCGGATATATTCTTATATACAGTTTGGAAAACTGTAGTAAATTTTAAGTGACTATTCGAAAGCTTATTAAATTTCCAACAAATTCGGGTCTTATGCGATTTATGATAATGAGCGATTAAATTCGGAGAGATCAGGGCTTAAATGGAGTAATTTCCGCTTATGATACTGTTGCGGTGCCTAAGATCTTGCTTCGCTTAGGGATTTCATTTTACGTCCTTAGTGTGTTTACATTCCTTACGAAAGATTAAGACAAAACAATAACTGTTTCCAATTTAAGCTTAACAAATGACACTAGGTAAAATAATGGAAACGCTCTGAGATGATTAACTGTTCCTATTAGCACTTTCTTCCGAAAAGCCGACGGATAAGGGAGCTCAGGAAGACTTAAACAGAAAAAAAAGTCCTGCTTTACGTGAAAGGAACTACAGAGAAGATTGCGAAGCTCTGAAGAAGTATGACATCAAGTCAGTTTACACCACTGATCGTAAGATATGTCAAATGATAAATAACCCCAAGGATAATAAAAAAGAAAGGAAATTCTTCACTAATGTTTCACATCATCACTTAAATTTGAACATTTGACCAGTTTTTAGCACTTTCCTCCGAAGGAAAGTAGCTATTGAGGTTGGACTCATGACGGAATTTTTGAAAAATTTCTTCAAATCTTTATCGATCCTACCTAGTAGACACCGAAAATGACCCCCGTTAAAATTTATATATATCTATATATATATATATATGCATATATATATATATATATATATATATATATATATATATATATATATGTGTGTCTGTTAACACGATTGCGGCCAGAGTTTTTGTTTTTTCGCCACGAAACTTGGTATATAGCATTCAATTAGCAAACGATTGAACGAGTTCGTTAACCACCAAAGTCGGTCCACCGGAAGGGGGGGGTTTACCCCGAACCCAAAACACTAATTTGACTATGTCAGCCGTAATATTTGTTATATTTCAACGACACTTGGTATTCGTAGTGGTAATGTAGAGAGAAAAGTGAGATATAAAAATGAACTAAATCGGTTCATTAGAAGGGGGGGTTTACTCCGGACCCACAATACCAATTCGCCACTACCAGCCGTGATTTTTGGTATATTTCGATGAAACTCGGTATTCGTAGTGGTAATCCACAGGTAAATAACTGTTGTAAAAATAAACTAAATCGGTTCATTAGGAGGGGGGGTTTAAACCGGACCCACAATACCAATTCGCCACTACCAGCCGTGATTTTTGGTATATTTCGACGAAACTCGGTATTCGTAGTGGTAATCTACAGGTAAATATGTGTTGTAAAAATAACGAAAAATTGGTTCATTAGAAGGGGGGGGGGGTTTACTCTTGACCCAAATTCTTAATATACTCATACCGGTCGTAATTTCTGCTGTATTGTAACGAAACGCGGTATACGTCGTGGGTAACTCATGAGAAAGAAGTGTTGTAAAAATGAGCTGAATCGGTCAATCGGAAAGCGGGGGTTTAATTTGTAATATATTTCAATAGAAAAGCCCGTCAGACGTAGGTTCACAAAGCCGCCGCAAGGAGCGCTTTCTACCACTAGAGTGACTGTATCCTGTTCCTGCGTTAGATCAAAATACGATAATATGAGGTTTTTTGTATTTATTACGTAGTTTAATAGGTACCATGTGTAAACATAACTCTGGAAGCAAATTATTAATTGATCAGTTACTCATTACAAATTTAAAAGAGAACTATTCATGTTTTTATTTTATTTATGTAGGATATTTTAAGCAAATTGTTCTGGAAAGCAATCTACACTACCCAAATTCTGAGGAAAGTGCTTAGTTATGCAGCTCCTGCGTGACGGACTTTTTTACATGATGCTTTGAAATGATTTTAGAGTTCCTACTATGGGAAGAATTTGATACATCTCTTTTCAGCGACCAGCAATAATCGGCTATCACATTTATATTCCTCTTTCTCTTGTAGTGTCGTTCCATTTCCTTTATGTCGTGGTGAAATCTTTCACCCTGCGCCTTAAGCCGAGATTCCTTGGAAAAAAGTCAAAATGAGAGTACTCCCTCTTTTTGTTTAGCATCAGCTATTCCAGGGAACTTCTTACAGATATATATTGGTAGCAATTTCCATCCTTATTCAAAGCCTTCGCACATTGCTTCATTAAGCCTAATTTTAGGTGCAAAAGTGGAAAAGAACATTTTTGGGGTCCACAAGACATTCATGAATTACATTTTTCATTCCTGGCGCGAAACTCTCTCTGCATGCATTTTTTTTGTCCAGTGATCGGATCGTGCTCCCATTCACAAATAAAACATGGTATTTTAGTGTAACCTGGTTGCTGGCCTAGTAGCATTCCCATAACTTTTAAATCTCCACAAACCTGCCACTAATGTTCATATTTTACTTTTTCTAGTAAGTCGTTTTAAGTTATGGTAAGTTTCCTAAAGCTAAATTTGGAGGGAATGGCCTTAAAATAAGGCATTAATTTTTGTCTGTTACACTGTTCCATTGTAATGAAGCACATTCATTTCAGCAATGTGAACAGCATTATTTCTTCGTTTTCTGGTTTCTTTTTAGTTCCATAAGCACAGAACTACATTAAAACATTTTAGGTATAACTATCAATTGTGCAAAAATGATACGTTGTAGAAAACAACCGATTACAGTTTTGGAATCAGCACATCAAATTTAGTAAAGTAGACCTTAATAATCTCAAGGAGAATTAAAACCAAAATAAAAACAAATTTCTGTAACAATACTACAGAACTAAACAATAATAATAATTTCTGTACTAAAGAATTATATCTTCCTCTCCACTCGAAACTCTATCTTAACTGTTAAGAAATTAATAGACACTTAAGGGGGGGGGGGACTTTTCTAATCTTTTGTATATTATGAAAATCGAAACAAAATATATTTAATTATTATTTTCTTTGTGAAGGAAAATTAAAAAAGAAGATTTATACAAAATAGAATTAATATTTCTTGATAATATTGTAAAGCGGAAGGAATCAGTGATTAACCCCCCCCCCCCCCCCACGCTTTCTGCCCCCTCTCTCTCCCCCATTTTCCCACTCCTTTCATCTTGAATAGAGAAAGGTTTTAATTAATTCCACCCAATCAGGGCTAATTAATCCCCGAGTGGGTCATTAGCCTTTATAGAATACCTAAGTTCCTTATCTTTAGAGAGAAGAGGACGAATTTCTTGAATCTGATCTATCATTGATTGTATTTTTTTTTTTGTTAGCTGTCACACTCAACACGTGGGTGACAACTCAAAAAATATGTTTCTACTAGGCGACCCAGCTAGGCGTGCTGTGGATCACTAGTTATAATGGATTAAATAATTTTTTTTACTGGAGGCCCGGTGGCCGTGTGTGTTAAGGCGTGCGCACTCCGTGTCTAAGTTATGGTTCGATTCCCACTGGGAGTGGTGGCTTTTCTTTGGATAGATAAGACATCAGACCTATACTGTCTAGAAAAGGGTATTTCCATTTCCGGCGTATGTAATACTAACAATTTAGAATTTGGAATAGTTTTAGCCAACTAAAACGCTATTATACCTAAAATAAAATATATTTTATGAACTAAGTACTCTTATTTAATTTATTTTTAAAGGTTTTATGCCACACTTTTTACCGATGAAATCAAAATCCGCTGCAGCCCCCTCAGCCCCCCTTACATACGCCCAAGGTTGGAATTCATATAAATAACCAATAAATTCACACTCTTGTTATATAATTAACAGTAAATTTGTAATAATAAATATTGAGGTTAATTATTGTGATGAAAAATATCCTGTCAAAATAGATTCAGTAGTATCGAACATACATTGTGACACAAGATTATTATATATATATATATATATATATATATATATATATATATATATATATACAATTTGTATTCCGTCGCGCTTTTCTGGTTATTGTTAATTTAAATAATGTGTCTTAGTTGATATATCATGCTGTCCAGAGACTTATATTACATAACATTCCAGGTTTCATGACATTATTTAACAGACATACAAATGATCAGCAAAAATCCAAGTTTTTCCGTCTCAGGTCCGCCCACCACTCAATCAACTCCCACGTACATTATGTCAAGATAAAACAAACCTACTTGAACGTACTTCAATACAGAATACGTGCAACCAATACATTTATGTACTTCTTAACCAAAACCATTTAGTGATTTCGCAGTCTTTGGCCTAACTAAAAGATTTTTATTTTTCTTGGATCATTAAGACAACATACACACAACCATAACAGGAACTCAACACAATCGCATCAATGAAACCGATAAACGCCATAATTTTTACTTTATTCACACGCCATTATTAGTGAAAAACTAAGCTAACTATATATAGAAGAAGTTTTGGCGTCCAATGTTGTAAAGTAAAATAATATTAAATAGTAAATAAGAGGCCATAAATGTTCACCGTTCTTTTTAGCACTTTTCTCCGAAGGAAAGTAGCTATTGAGGTTGCACTCATGTCGGAGTTTTTGAAATATTTCTTCAAATCTTTATTGATCCTACCTAGTAGACACCGAAAATGACCCCCGTTAAAATTTATATATATATATATATATATATATATATATATATATATATATATATATATATATATGTGTGTGTCTGTTAACACGATAGCGGCCGGAGGTTTTGTTTTTTCTTCACGAAACGTGTTTTATAGTGTTCAATTAGCAAACGATTGAACGAGTTCGTTAGCCACCAAAATCGGTTCACCGGTAGGGGGGGGGGGGGGTTTACCCCGGACTCAAAACACTAAGTTGTCCATGCCAGCCGTAGATTTTGTTATATATCAACCAAACTCGGTATTCGTTATGTTGATCTAAGGAGAGAAATACGTTGTAAAAATAAACTAAATCGGTTCATTAGGAGGGGGGGGGGGTTTACTCCGGAACCCACATTACCAATTTGCCACTACCAGCCGTAATGTTTGTTACATTTCAACGAAACTCGGTATTCGTGGTGGTAATCAACAGAGAAAAATTGGTTGTAAAAATAAACTAAATCGGGTTATTTGGAGGGGGGGGGGGTTTACTCCGGACCTAAAGTACTAATATACTCATACCGGTCGTAATTTCTGCTGTATTGTAACCAAACGCGGTATATGTCGTGGGTATCTCATGAGAAAGAAGTGTTGTAAAAATTAAGTAAATCGGTCTATCGGAAAGGGGGGTTTACTTTGTACTATGTTTCAATAGAATAGCCCGCCAGACGTAGGTTCCCAAAGCCGCCGCGAGGAGCGCTATCTGTATCCTGTTCCTGCGTCAGATCAAAAGACGGAATATGAAATTTTGTGTATTTATTAATTAGTACAGTATCATGTATTAAAATAACTCTGGAAGCAAATTATTTACAAAATTAATAATTGAACAGTTCTCATAAGAAATTTAAATGTGCCGATCTATTCACGTTTTTATTTTATTTATATAGGTTATTTACAGCAAATTATTCAGTAATGTAGTCTACACTACAAAAATTCTGAGGAAAGTGCTTAGTTATGCAGCTCCTGCGTGACGGACTTTTATTGCTATACTCTAGTACCGTGTTTGGCTCCTTCCATATACTGTTCATTGATATTTATACTTAGGCCAGCACAATTAATTATTGTACTTATAATTGTAAAGATTTTAAATAAACATGAATTAAAAAATAATACTCTAGTACCTGTACATTACAGCGATCACACTACTCTTTCTTTGGCGAGAATCAAACCAGCACGATCCAGCACAATTATACAAATTGCTAGCCACTGGACCACGGGGAGATATTTTATTGTTTCAATAATATTAATAATATGACGGGAAATATACAAACATATAAAATTAAATATATCTCCTCCCTCAAGAGAATGTATGCCTAAACAAATAAAGGATTGATGTGGGAAAAGCCCTTTTCATTTTGTAGGGACCGGTCCAATGAAGCCCGCATGAGTGAACTTGGGAAAGAAGATTAGCATCAGCTTGGTTTTGGAGCGTGATAATAATCACAGTCTCTCATAAATTTAGCAGCACATTTTCAAACATGGCTATTTTTTGTTGGACTTTTAAGATTTTATATATTTATTAGATTTTAACGCCCATTGTAATTAACATTGAATGAAGTGAGCGATATTAGTTTTAATCAAATCCCTTTATTAGCACTTTTCTCCGAAGGAAAGTAACTATTGAGGTTGCACTCATGACGGAATTTTTTAAAATTTTCTTCAAGTCTTTATCGATCCTACCTAGTAGATACCGAAAATGACCCCAGTTAACACTTCTCTCTCTCTCTCTCTCTCTCTCTCTCTCTCTCTCTATATATATATATATATATATATATATATATATATATATATATATATATATATTGTTTTTTCGCCACGAAATTTGGTATATAGCATTCCCTTAGCAGACGATTGAACATTTTCGTTATTTAGCAAAATTGGTCCATCTGGAGAGAGGTAATTTTTGTTCTATTGCAAAGAAATTCGGTAACGTCTTTAGCATCTAAACATAAGATATATTTTTAAAAGAAAATAAATAGGTTCATTAAAAGTTGGGGTTTTGTCCTGTATTATTTTCAAATTGGATAAAGACGCTAAACCAGCTCTGGCAGTTGTTGATACTTGTACGACTATGAGACATCTTTCTTGGGAAACATCTTCCTTGGGAGGAAGAGTTAGTGAAAGAACGAAATAGGAGAAATTGGGAAGTCCTCTCTAAATACCCCAAAGCCATTTGTAAATACAAACTATTTTTTCATGCAACAATGTAATTATTAGTATGATTTATGTTTTTATTTATATATTTTTTTTTTTTTCCTTTTCTTTTGGTGCATCTACTGCTGAGGTCATTAGCACCAATTTTATTTAATAATATTTATATTATTGTACACATTTTCCTATTCGATTAGTTAGATTTTTATATTATTTTAATTCCATTATTTCCTCACTGTTTCATGTTCATTAATAATAGAGAAGTGATCCATTTGTTGTTTTCGTATGCTTCTAATACAATAATCTGTCACTGTGTGTGCGCAAATTCCACTCAGACAAAAAAAATATATGTTGACTTTATTCATTCATTCATTGATAGAACTGTATCCAGTTGCTGCTGTGCATTGAGTCAGCTGTTCATTACAGTTATATATTTAAATTTTATCTATAGGTTACCAACCTTTTCTAGCCAGGATAGTGCTGATGCCTTTTTTTTCCAAAGAAAAGCCGCCACCCTAGTGGGAATCGACCCCACGACCTTAGGCACGGAATGCTCACGCCTTAACACTCATTACAATTATAAAATAGTTTTGCAATTATAAAATAACAAAACTATTCGTGTTTTTTTTTTATTTATATAGGTTATTTGAATCAAATTATTCACGAAAGCCGTATACACTTCCAAAGAAAGTGTTTAGTTCCGCAGCTCCTGTGTGACGGACCTATTTGTTTGAAAACTACACTTTAGAAGCTTTATGTATGTTCATGAAAGCCGCCTAATAGTAATAAGTAGTGGATAACTCCTAGCTAGGGATGGGCGATAGTCGATAGTTACTATCGATAGATTTTTTACTTTTTTTTAGAATTGAAGTTCTCATTATCTGGAGGGCTTTGGTATTAAATACTGACAAGTCTGGTGAATTAAATACTGAAAAGGAAATGTCTGGTGAATACAACCAACTATGTACATAATATAACCAGGAAATACCTTTGTGTTCCAGGCTCTTCTGTAGCCTCAGAACGTGTACCTATTTTCATCCGCTGGAAAAATCATTTCTAAGCAGCGGAACAGACTGAGCCAAAGAAAAGCGGAAAAGTTGTTTTTCCTTTCTAGTAATATGCGGCTCAAGGAGCACAACTAAAATAGTCTGAAATAATAGCACTTTTTTGTGCCACTTGATATTATATTCTTTGGAAATGCTTTTTATAGATTTAAATAAATTCTGTTTTAAACCTTTGTGTAATCTTATATATAACTATATATATATATATATATATATATATATATATATATATATATATATATATATATATATATACCTAATCCTGCAAGTAATGGATAATTCAATTCAATAATATTAAATTCTTCATAGGACAGGTATGTAAGGAATAGGGAAAGCCACTATCTAATGACTATCGATAGTATCGATATAGTTTAACCGATAGTATCGGCCTATCGATAGTGTTGAACTATCGACTATCGCTCATCCCTACTCCTAGCCTTTCCTATTCTGATCTGATGACTTGAAGAATCCTTCTTCACATGTTGTCCTGATCCGAGCTAAGAGAAGATCTTTTTCTTTTTCTATCCGGTTTATACTAGTCTATTATCTTCTTTGTCCAAAAGTCCTCCATCCGGCGTACTATGAATCCTATGCAGCTTTCTTCTTTTCGTAATTAAGTTCTTGATTGATCTTGGGAAGTTAAACGAAGCAAAGTTTGGATGGTACTCCTGCAGCGTATTTTGCAACTTATTTTAAGATTGTGTAACTATTACGATATTATTAACAAATGTGTCATCTTATCTACCTTAATAAAACGTTCTTCACCCCACTGTAAAATACAGGTCTTAAATTTGATGTTTAAACTCAATTGAATACGGAAGTATGAAATATTGATGAACAATTTTATTATTTATTTCAACAAAAAATAAGGGTTTTCTTTTCAATATAAATATTTATAGCCTTTTTCCGAGATGTGATATAATTTACAAAATGGGATCTCTAAACCTTAAACATTAATCTTTATTTTACTTAACTCATTCCAAGGAAGGGGATCTACTTAGGTATCGAGGTTATTTTAATAGAATTTTTTAAATATTTGCCCGAATCCTACTTGGCACCAAAAATAAACTCAAAATCTATAAAATGAAAATATAAATTAATATTTCTGAATCTGTTTATATATATTTAGGAGGTTTGTTTTGGGGAGGGGGGATAAAGCAGGAACAAAATTGTTAACTCATTAATTGTTGTTACTCGTAGTTAATGGGATGGGCGTGGTGGATTTAAGGAGATTTGAATTAAGAGTGGCGGTTTATTAGCTAAATCAGTAAAACACTTATTAACGGACTGCAGAAAACGAGGAAACTATGACTTTGGGCAATTTGGCACGAATGAACTATTGACGGATGGTAGTCTACACATAGACACTATCCTACAGTTTCTACGAAACAAACATTTATACACATAACAGAAGCACATACACAGCATGAGTATTTTTATATTTACAGACGAAGCCAAAAAAAAAAAAAAAACAGGCAAAAATGTAAATTTTATTTATATGAGTTTTTACACTTTTAGACTATATATTTGTTCTTGTTATTTATTTTAATGTTTCCATTATTTTTCCTGTTTCTTTTTTTAAATTTGTTTGAGCGTATTGTTACGATTTTTCAGTTACATCTTTACATTTGATGTTATTTACTTCTTGAAAATCTTTCTTGCAGCCAGCCTACTGGTTCAATAGACCAAATCGCCTAAGTAGTGGGCTATGAACAATCGAATAAATAAATAGAAGTGTACTTGATGCTATAATGAACAAAAAATGTAAACAAAAATAAATTAAAAAGGTGGGGACAAAAACAGACAGAATATTAAAAGCCGACATGACATACGTGATGACCTGATACCACCTGTCTGATGAATATGCTCAGTAATGCAGCTCCCGTGTGACGGATTTTTGTTTTACAAGCAACGAATATTGATTTAGGTTCTAATAAGTAGATATTTAACTGATAAATATCTTTTTAGATTTTTGAGTCAGCTGGTTAAAAAAAAAAAAATCTAAAAGAGATCATTCTAATATGATAGGTTGGTTTAAGCACATTTCTCACAAATGAGCGGATTTTTACCTTTTTCTATTGATTTCCTTCCTGAAGAAAGAATTTTTTTCCGGTCTATGTATTTTCTCGGCTATAAACGCCTGGCTATCAAGATATGGCTGTAGCGTTTTAGCTAAAAGGTTGCCACCCATGTATCAAGCCAACAGCACGTGGCTTTCACAGGCGATCACCCATTCAAGTACATAACACGGCTGTCGTTGCTAAGATTGGATGAACGATCAGGCTAGAGCACATTTTTTTTGTTGTCACAGATATTATAAAATTGTTTAAATGCACTTATAAAACTGTCGTAGATGCTTTGCATATGTATACTACATATCGCACTAATATCAATAATGTGACACAACTAAAAAAAATAAATAAATAAATAACTCGACTGAAAATGTGTCACTCTTGCTTATGTAGGGGGAATAGGATTAAGACAGGAAGAGTGATATAAGTGACCTCTGGTGTACAAGCTCTGGGGCTAGTTACATACATAGTTTTGATGCTAGATAGAGATATTTACCATGTTTTTCATAGTCATAACTGAAAACACCCATTTTTGAGCCTAGGAATTTTTTGATTCCTTGAATTATAAGTATTTTATGACCAATTTTCGACTGATTTTTTTAAATAGAAAATGAAGAATTGCTCGCCATTTTTGGATAAATTAATATTTCTTAAAAATCCTACGTACTTTACTAGATTTTCTTTCGAAATCATCGTTTTTCGTTCTAGATTAAAATTTGGACAAAAGAGGGTTATCGCTTTTGACAAAAGAGGGTTTCATATCGTCAGACAGGGGGCCGCCTTTTTTTTCCCCGAAGAATTGAAACTTTTTTTTTTTAATTTACTTTAACATCCCATTTAAGACGTTAGATAAAACGATTTCCAATTCTTTATATCTAACGTCTTATACGGGATGTTAAAGTAAAAAAAAAAAGTTTCAATTCTTCGGAAAATGGCGCTGTTTACGACGAACGGAAACCCTCTTTTGTCGCCGGCGATAGTCTGCGGGCGGCAATTATTAATCTAGAACGAAAAACTAAAATATATGATTTATTTGTACAAGTTACATTTATTAATGGTACATAATTTTTCTTCTACTATTAACAGGTAATGTGTGAGGATGTAACATTAAATGAAAACGCAGAACATATATGTATATATCGGGGATCTGTAGTTTGGGAACGAATTGGTGTGTTGGATTGTCCAATCATAGTTGATATACAGCAAGAGGAAATTAGGGATGTTGTCTGGAGATCTGTGATAATACACAACAACCTCTACCGTTTCCGCGCTTCTCTTTGTCCGCTTCCTAGCAAATCCATTTATACGTTGACGAGAGAGGAGTTTTGAAAATTTAATTTTCCCTAGTGGAAAACTCAATAATAAAACTCTTGTATGTGTTTACAATTTTTGAGTAATCCGCAGAAAAGCCCTGTATTCCCAGGTTTCATAGCGTGTATTACTGTTCCGAATTTTTATTATTTTATCATTACTCCCATGTTATAGAAACAATGGTATTAAAAACTGTGGTTAGATAATCAGGTAATCAGGTGAGGAGGAGTGTACACATTCAGGAGGTATACATTCAGTATATATATATATATATATATATATATATATATATATATATATATATATATATAGTGCATTGAACCTTCAGTGAGTTTAGAGAAGGGTAAAAAAGAAGAAAAAGAATTACTCGCTGCTGATACGTTTCGAACTATCACCTTGGTGGAGAGATACCATCTATCTTTTACTCGTCGGAGAAATTGGTCTATCTCTCTTTCCCTCTCTCTAATTTTCCTCTCTCACTCTCTTTTTTTCTCTCTATATTTTTCTATATTTCTCTCATTCTCCCCCCTCTCAGTCTGCCCCCTCTCCACTTTTTTTGTGTCTCACTCTGTCCCTCTCACTTCCTTTCTCTATCGCTCTTTTTCTATTTTATCGCATTTTGTTTTCTACCTATTAAAGTTCATATTGGACAGATCTTCTGGAATGATTTTTATATTCTATTGTGTGTTCTGGTCATTAGCAAATGTGGGTGTGTATGAAGTAGTTAGCAAATAAGTGTATTAAGTTTTGTTTAATTAAACTACCATACATTCTGAAATATAAATGTTTTTATACTACAAATTTTTCGGCTTGAAGTTCAAGCCCTCATCAGGACTTGATGCCCTTGTTTGGGTTATTTAAAATATTGTTACCTCATTAGAGATCCCACAACTGGACTGCGTGTTTTTATATCAAATATGGCTAACATTTCATGACTAAAAAATCTTAATCAAAATAAAGAAAGAAACGAAACGAACACTATTATTATTATTTAAAAAAAATGGATACTGCATGAGGATTTAAGAGCTAATCTTTTTTAAAAATTATTCTAAGAGCTCCGGAATGACGGCGATTTACTCTTTTTTAATTAACGAACAAATACAAATAAGAGCTAAATTATAAAGTTCATGTGCCTCAAGTTTTTAAAAGCTCGGGGGCACGAGTTCGCATTTAATGGCGATCTGAAGGATTTTTTGAGAACACCACATAACAATAGGAGAACAAACTTATCTGAACATGAAGGTTACTTCTCAGTATTTATTTTAAAATTAGTTTTTCAGCTGGTTGCTAAGTATTGCTCGTCAAGGAAACCATGCTTTCGGAGTCTTTTGCGGCTACAAGAGCTGATCCGCTTGAAAGTCGCTAAATCTCTGCTTTAAGTGGGGATAAATACTAATTTTTATTTTTAAATGCAGTTTTATTAACTATAATCATTATGCATTTGTACGTAGTTGATTTATCTTGTCGATTCCTTGTACCTAAGAGCTGCTCAGATGTATAGTTTGTTCGTTGCCGCTACGAATGAGGAAACATAGAGAGTACGTGACGAGGCTGGTTCGTTAGCCCATTCGTCAGGCATTGCTGTTTGCTCTTCCGTCGATTCTCCTCTAAGGATGATTCGTGTTCTTCTTCTTCCTATTTTTTAACCTAACATCACCACATCATCACTCCCTCTCCTTCCCTCCCTGTCAATCCCATCCATGTATCCCTCTTATCAATTGTCTCATACTGCCATCTCTTTTTGCCATGTGTTTTTTATGTCTCCATTCTGTTTCTTTATTATCTCCCTGGTTATAATTTAGAGCCACATAAATAGCTGCATAGAGTCATTTATTTTACTTATTTTATAATTTTTTCTTATATTCATTTTCTATTATCAATAGTATTTTATTTGTTTTACGATTGGTTTATTTCTTTCTTTAATTTGTATATTTTTTCCTAAAATACCTGTAATTTTTGTTTATGAGCCTGTTGTTTGTTAAGCAGCCGGTGACCCGATGACGCAATCCGGAATTACTACACCTACACACACACACACATTATATATATATATATATATATATATATATATTATTATTTATTCTTGCAAATGACCCAATATATATGTATAAATATAGATTATCTCAAATTTTAGGAGGCTTGGGATCTTAAAAGCAGTAATCCTTCCTTCACACTACTCTATTTTTTAGGCCCGACATGTTTCATGCATATTTTCCTAGCAAGAAGAGCCCCTGAAGAGATGCGAAAATTTGTACGAAACATGTCGGGACTAATAAATAAAGTAGTGTGAAGAAAGGATTACTGCTTTTAAGACCCCAAGCCTCCTAAAATTTGAGATAATCTATATATATACGTGCATACAAGCATTTTTTCAGTTCACGCCCTATGTTCCACAAAACTGAATCGATTTTGGTACCATTTGGCACCCAAATAGTTTGTCTAAATCATAAGTTAGTTCACCAGAATCAGCATTTTCATTTTCTTTCACTGCAGCGAAATTCGCTCGACTAAAATCGTTGCATGTTTTTGTGTGAATAGTGTTTCTGGTGCTCGTTTCATAAATAGGAATTTTGATGTGAGGGATCGAGAAAAACAACACTTTGAAGGCAATATTTTAAACCATGATCGTAGTATGTAGATTTAAAATTCTAGAGTAAACAGGATATTTGGGTACGGGAGCCCCAAAAAAGTCGGGTGGACTAGACAATTTTTCCCATGACTGAACCTCATCGGACTGAATGTATATACCTACATATAGTTAGACCTTGAGGTAAGTCAAGAGAAGAAGTCGAGGTAGGGTCTTGATTCGGCTGAGAGAAAATGTCAAATTTTCAGAAAAATCTATATTCAGAACGTTTTTACACGCTGTTTGGTAGCCTTCTTCTGCAAGAATGCCTAGGGGGAGGAAGACCATGATGGCGTTTAGGTGACCTTGGCAAGAAAAGGCTGCCAAAGAGCTTGCTGAAACGTTCGACATATTGATTTCTCTGGTAATATAATGTTTTCTATGATGATAACAACATCAAGAAAACATGTTAACAACATCAAGGCATTTGGATTTTTCTGGATATTTGGACATTTTTTTTTATTCTTCGAAAACGGTTGAGAAACTATTAAATGGCGAGGTTACCATTCAAATGTATTAGAAAACAAGTGTTACTGTGAATTTCGCTTGGACCATTTCCGTCTAGACATTAAAAGCGAAATAATAAATGTTTTTAATAGTAAGTCGATGCTTCCTAATAATAAGTCGAACGAAGAAATTCTGCGTAACACGGAAGTATGCTAAGATTAAGCAGTTCTTTCGAATGAACTTTCCGTTTTTTTTTCCTTGAAAAGAGATGTTACAAAAGGTTTACTGACATCAGAAGTTTTTTTTAGCTCATATAATATTTAGGAAGGAATTGATTTAACGTCAATAATCTATATTTAGCCTTCCTGGAAAGATGTAAAGTTCAAATGAGGTATCATCATTGGAACACTCTTTGGAATTAAGTCATATTTTTTGAGGATCTCAAGGAATTTAGAAGCTTTCTTGCTTTCGCCAAAATTTCCCATAATGTTCGTTTTTATGTATTTAGAATGCGCAAAACGTAAAGTGGCGTTTTTGGACAATATGTCTAATATTGATCTAAATATAAGCCTTTTTCTTCTTCCATTTCATAAGAAAATCTGATTACGAAATCCATTACAAGATATGAACGGGGAGTGTGAACTGGCCCAAAAGTCTCTGCCTCGTGAACCCCAAGACTATTGATACGAGAAATGCATTCTAAAAAATTGTTAGGAAAACTCCATTATTTTTGCAGAAAAAAATAGTAATAAACTGAGGGCGATAGAAATATTCAGATTTTAATTTAGAATTCAACTTTCACTCCCGCATAAAATAATTCCGGTATGTTTTGAATAAAAAGAATAGGATTGCAGAAATAAAAACCATTTGAAAATAAATGAATTTCATTAGTTCAAAATGAAAACGTAAGTCACTTTATTACCAATGAAATATTTCTTGTTGTACGTTTACTGTGACCTTTAACATTACTGAATTACATAAATGTAGCGGAAGATCAATAATAAAAACACACGATTATATCTGCTTTAAATCCTTTATTTACTGCTCGACATGTTTCATACCATGATGGTGCGTCATCAGGAGCTTGTGATTACAAATATTTCTGGTCTCATTAGTTAAACATTATAGAGAGTCCACGGCACTGACCTTGCGTTTATCCAGGCTCAGTCAATTTTGATTGATGTTCCGCAACATTTAAGTAACACTTTGAGATAAATTCATCTTCTCGTTCTTCAAATTCAGCTCTACATATTGATATTATTGCTGCCCCAAAAAAATATTGGTCACATTATATATGAGTGTGAAGTATTAGTGATTCTACAATAATAAGACAAGTGCCTTTTCACCAAAATCTAGATTAGTCCTTTGACCAATCTGGTATTTTCAGATTGTTTGTCATTCAAAACTGATGTGTAATTTGTCAGGATAATATAATAAATAATCTTATTTGAGGTTTAAATTATTTCATGTTTCATTTAACTAAGATTTTTACAAGAAAATGTTATTTTTTCCAACTATCCTCTTAAAAAATATATTTATATTATGTCCAGTGCAAAGGTGTTAGTGAGACAATAGTAGGTAGCAATTTCCATTTCATCCAGCACAAATGAAGCTGCGTATTTGTTTGTAAGTTTCTCAAAGTTTTAGTTTTTGGCTTGTCTGGTTGTAATGACCCCTTCAATTAAGATTTTCATTTGATGTTAAAATACTTTTATTAATAACACAGATTTTGTGACGGTTTATTACTACAAATTACTATCCTTTTCTTGTTAAGAAAGGGGTTATGCTTTTTCTTTATTCAAAATAAATATTACAACCCCCTGTCAAAAACACTACCCAAGGCAAGGAATGTTAACACACGGCCACCGGGACACCTAGCAATGAAATAGGGAATATCAACAAAATAGCCATTGTTCCGGTCTATTTTGAAAGACATAAATATATGAATGCCAATCTACATCCCTGTGACAATGTTAGGCCATGTTTTTAAAAACAGATGATGTGATCTAAAAATTGCCCTCGTGTGTTGGGGCTGCCAAAAAACAATATGCAGCTGTGTCAACATTCCCAGACAAAGGGCTGCTCAATAGTTATTTCTGGACCCAGATGGTCTGAGTAGGGGATTGTTTTGGTGACCTGCCCTAGAACAACTAGGGGATCAGCAAAAAAACATCCCTTTGATATTTACTTGAATACGTATGACTAATACAGAGATATTTCTAATATTATTATAAGTACCTATGACTATCATTAACACTTACTGAAGTGTTAACTATTTATTTATAAAATGCTACAGCAATTTATTGATGTAGCATACAAAGTTCGTTGTTGGAGTATCTATTACTATAGAATTTATTTAATAATTATTATTGCTAATAGAATTTTACACCTAATCAAATAATATATTGAAATATTTAAGCGTTGTGAAAAGATAAGTCGATCATTAAGATTGAGGTGTTGATAGTCGGTATTCGGTCGTATGTTGAATAAAGGTACATTTTATAACTAAAATGTACCTTTATTTCTGGCAAGGTGTTTCGGCTTCAACTTCTATTCAGAAATGTAGCCTCTAAATAAACTAAACGGAACAGTTCTCCTCCATAGTCCTGAAGGAGGCTTATAGGTCATGCCAAATTTAAATAAATAAAATAACTGTAATAGGAGCTTGATGAAGCATTTCTTAATTATGTCTTAAGAATTGGAGGAAAATAATAAACTTAATTTTAATCACGTTTATCCAAATGACGTCATGAAATGAAGGTGAAATTGATTTTTTTTTTTTTTTTTTTTCTCTTTGGAATGTATCATTACCCAAAGGAATATAAGGCTCGGTGGTTTGTTGAAAGAGAGAAAGTGTAAATCTCGAGGAGTAGCGAGGATGAAATAAGAGAGAGATAGTGGAGGCAAGAGAGAGAGAGAGAGAGAAATGGGTGTAAAATGCAAAGTAAATAAGATAGAAAATCAAAGACAATTTTTTCCCCTTTTTCTCCTGAGAAGCCTTCACACCGATGAGTATTTTACCCCGCCCTACCTAACACTCTTTTCCTATTTTCTCTCTCTTTCCATCTCTCTCATTACCTCTCTCACTCTCCATCCCCTTCTCGCTCAGTCTCTCTCTCTCTCTCACTCTCTCTCTCTCTCCCTCTCCCTCTCCCTCTCCCTCTCCCTCTCCCTCTCTCTCTCTCTCTCTCTCTCTCTCTCTCTCTCTCTCTCTCTCTCTCTCTCTCTCTCCCTCTCTCCCTCTCTCCCTCTCTCTCTCTATCTCTCGCAGGCCGATTTTACCAATGTTTGCCCTTAGGGCATTGCCGTTGAAATCATTCAAGTTTGAACAGATCGTACGACCGTTGAATAAATATCTTTATTTACCAATGGAAGTCTTCTGTTTACGATTAATGTTATTTTAAACCCCAGGAATCGCAAGTAGCATTTCTATCCAGGATATACATTCTTTTTCAGAGTTTCAACATTGTTAAATATTTCTTCCTTGACAAGTTATGAACTCAAAATTCCTTAATACTTACGTGGATGCGAGAACGATCCTCTGAGATTTGATATTTCTTGGAGTCCATTTTGGATCGCTTATATTACTCGGGAAAGCAAACATATTAGCCTCATGTTTGGCTAGTATCATATCATTCATATTTAAATCAAGGGCCCGTAAATTGACATCATATGTATAATATTTACTTATTTAAACATGAATTGTTCCTACCAAGAGGATTTTAAATAGCACGGAATATTATAAATAAAAATTACAAATCACTTTTCTGCGGTGTTGGAGTTCCTGATTAAAAAAGATTTGACACCTTGAGTTTATTTGTGGCGTTGCGAATACGAAAGGCGAACTCAACATCCGACCAACTTTTTTCCCTCACCTTCCGAATCTAGACGCTTCAGAGAATGTACAGGTATATTTTTATGTTGAGTTCGCCCTTCTTTCCCTCTCAAAGTACACAAAGGATGAAAAAAGTTGGCTCGAAACTGCCATAGGAAGGCAGATACGAAAGTGAAGTCCACACTAATTCCTGGTAAATAATTATATAATTTGAACAATGAGGCATCCCAAAACGAAAAAAGGGTTTGAATATACCTTAGAGGAGTTCGCTCTAATGGCAAAAAAATATTGGGTCTTTTTGCGAAGACCACATCCAGTTACTTTTGAAGTAGCAGTAGTGATTGTATCAGTGATTCAGCGCATGCGCATAACTCCTTTGCCTTCCTATTGGAGGATTCCGATGACCAATTGCTTTAGTTTTTGCTGGGGGTAAAGTAACCTTCAACAGTGAATTAGCTTTTGTGTATGAAAAAGCTCTGTTTATGTTAGTGAGAAAAATGAGTCTTTTACAATTAGTTCGCGATGTTCCTGACAAAGAAAAAGGGATTGGTTTCTTACTCGGAAAAAATAATGGAATCCTATTAATTTTAGCGAGTTCGATAGACTAGAGTCGGTGAAATTAATGTAATTCTATTAATTGCGAGTGGATTGACTAGGGTTTTGATATCTTCTTGAGCGAGCGTAGCGAGCGGAAACGCATAGCATGTAATACCTAATAAATGTAAAATATCCAAAAAACAGAGAGAAAACGATTAAAATATGTTTGTTCACAAATAACTTGTTTGTTATCCTTCATAACCTGCAAAACAGTCCAATAGCTTAATAACTTATTTCATAGTTGAGAGAATTGATTTTGATCATATTAACCTTTTTATTAATAAATATTGCTTGCCATTATCTAATATGAATTATAACCGTAGATAACGAGCCAAGAAGTAGTAGATAACCAGCAAAGAACCTATAAGCTAATCAGTAAGCTTATCAGCGAGTACGAGTAACTGTTATAAATCACTACTGCTACTTCAAAAGTAACTGGATGTGGTCTTCGCAAAAAGACCCAAAATATTTAAACGAATGTTCTTGAAAACTTTGTTGAGTTCGCCTGTCGTATCCGCAACGCCTCATTTGTTAAGGTATGTCCACACTAGTAGACATGTTGCGCGATTTTGGTCCTGAAACGTGTCTCAGGTGGTCTCAGATTGTCTAAGTAGACATGTCTATGGACGTGACCCTGTCTATAGGCTTGTTGCGAGACCAAAAATCTCAGGTCTAAAGTCTCCCGACTGAAATGGGGGACCGGAAGCGACTTTAGGCTTGTTGCGGAACATTTAGACAGTGTGGACGTCATCGGCGCCTTGTGGCTAGACATGTCGCAGTCTTTCTCTAGCTTCCGAACAGAGTACAACTTTCTTACTGTGTTTTGTTTTCTTCTGTTTTAAAATGTGGACAAATCATAAAGTTTTATCATTAATTGAAGGCTACCAGGCTTTGTATTGTTTGTGGGACGTCACAAACCCCGATTACAAAAACCGAGTGAAAAGAAGATTGCCACTGGAATCTCTAGCTGCAAAGCATAATTTACCAGTTGAGGATGTCAAAATAATTTAAAAACTTCCTTTAACCGGGAGCGAAAAAAAATACTCCGACAAGTGGGTCTTCTCCCAAAAAGTCCACGTAGTTTGCATGAATGAGTCGAAGGGAAGTTGGAATAGTTTGTCTAAAATTTGTATCTTGCTTCATTATTATCCCTCCAACCATCAGAAGCAAATTTTCAAAGTCAGTAGGCGTAAGCCGGGTGAAATTCCTAAAGCCTACGGCGTCTTCCAATCTTAATTTATTTAATAATCCATTACCGAAGCTAGGGTCCTTCTGAGAGCACTTCTCGCGTCTACCAACGTTTACGTTTTCGCGTTCTTTCATTGATAAGGGGAAGTTGGAATAGTTTGTCTAAAATTTGTATCTTGCTTCATTATTATCCCTCCAACCATCAGAAGCAAATTTTCAAAGTCAGTAGGCGTAAGCCGGGTGAAATTCCTAAAGCCTACGGCGTCTTCCAATCTTAATTTATTTAATAATCCATTACCGAAGCTAGGGTCCTTCTGAGAGCACTTCTCGCGTCTACCAACGTTTACGTTTTCGCGTTCTTTCATTGATAAGGGGAAGTTGGAATAGTTTGTCTAAAATTTGTATCTTGCTTCATTATTATCCCTCCAACCATCAGAAGCAAATTTTCAAAATCAGTAGGCGTAAGCCGGGTGAAATTCCTAAAACCCATGGCGTCTTCCAATCTTAATTTATTTAATAATCCATTACCGAAGCTAGGTACTTCTTAGAGCACTTCTCGCGTCTACCAACGTTTACGTTTTCGCGTTCTTTCATTAATAATTATTATTGCTAGTTCCTGCCCCCACAAAGAAACACTCCCTTCCCCAAAAAGCGAGAAATATCTCCTCCTAAAACCCCCCCAAAACACCTTACCATCCTACACTCAAAAAAAAATATGAGTTGGTGTATTAAATGTACCATATTTTAGACCAAAAACATTTGCCAATACAAGAGATGATACAAGAAAGAAATGTACAAGTTCATTACTTAGAAGACCTCATAGTTACTTACTAAGAACAGTAAGGACACTTCAACTGACCTTTAAAAACAACAATTAAAAATACTTATATCCAGTTACTAAAATATCACTTTCCTCAACCAGATACATTCTTAAACTTGGCAATGTTTAGTTTTCTCTCTAAAGATAATTTCGGCACAAAAAAAAAAAAAAACATTGCCAAGTTTAAGAATATACCTGGTTGAGGAAAGTGATATTTTAGTAACTGGATATAAGTATTTTTATTGTTGTTTTTAAAGGTCAGTTGAAGTGTCTTTACTGCTCTTAGTAAGTAACTAATAGGTCTTCTAAGTAATGAACTTGGACATGTCTTTCTTGTATCATCTCTTGTATTGGCAAATATTTTTGGTTGAAAATATGTTACACTTAATACACCAAATCATACTACGTTTTTGGAGTGTAGGATGGTAAGGCGTTTTTTGGGGGTTTTAGGAGGAGATATTTCTCGCTTTTTTGGGGAAGGAAGTGTTTCTTTGGGGGGGGGGGGGGGGGGGGAGGAACTTGGCCTCTATTTCACATTTATGATTTTTTTGGGATCTCATTACTTTTTCCTAAGTATTAATTAAAATTTAGTTGCCGCATACCTACTGGCTTTTGTACTTCATATAAAACCAGGGTCTTTGGATTCTGCATAAAGTTCTCCTTACTGCTTGCTATTTGATACCTATAATCAACCTACATACATCTAATCACTAGACTAGAAAAGTTAGAAGCTATTCCAGATGAGAGTACTCTAGAGGTCAATTTGATTGCTCTCTTAACTAAACTATTACTCTGTAAAACACAGAAACCTCATCCCGAGGATAAAGATCACCATAAGGAAAGTGTAGAAGGCCTTCAAGAAAAAAAAAAAAAAAAGAACAAAGACGATACATTTTGGGTTTGTGATCCTAAACTTTGTAATTTCGATGACTTTGAAAACTTAGTATCTGCTTTCAAGTATATTATGCAGTTAACCCTTACGACTTTATTTACAACATTTAAGAGAGAAGTCGCACGTGATGTTGTTCAGATGCATCGAAATGTTTCTTAAAACATCAAATATAGGTTCTCCTTACCAAGACGTTTCATTTGATTTCCCGCATGATGGGTTTCAGAAGGAATGATGGCTTTCCGATGGAACAAAAAGTACAAAACGTTATAGGTAACATGACACTCCCGTATCAAGACCTACCTGCGTGCCAAGTGTGGTCAAAATAGGCCAAACGGTGTGGATTTGTATAAGGAACAAACATAAAGACAGACAGCTGAGAGATCTTTTTGACCTATCCTAGTGTATTCCTCGGACCAAGACCTACCTGTGTGCCAAGTTTGGTCAAAATCAGTCAAACGGTGTGAATTTGTGTAAGGAACAAACATGCAGACAGACACCTGATAGACGATTTTGACCTAGCCTATGACACTACCCGGATAAAGACCTACCTGTGTACCATGTTTGGTCAAAATCGGTCAAATCGAGTGGATTGGTATAAGGAATAAGCAGTTAGGCAAACAGCTGATAGACGATACTGAACTAGCCTGTGATTCTCCCCGTATCAAGACCCACCTGTGTTCCAAAGTTTGGTCAAAATCGGTCAAACGGTTCGGATTTGTATAAGGAACAAACATACAGACAGACAGCTGGTATAAGATTTTGACCGAGCCTATATGCACCTAAATGTTTCTTAAAACATCAAATATAGGTTCTTTATACCGAGACGATTCATTTGATACCCCACGTCATGGGTTTCGGACGGAATGATGGGTTTCCGAAGGAAGTACAAAACTGGCACGCCCCCGCCCCGGAAGCGGCATCAAACACAACTTTTCAGGATTTTTCGATTGTTTCCTTTAATAACACCCTCATATCTATCATCCTGCAAAATTTCAAGTCTCTAGCATCATGAGTGCCTAATAAATTTCAAGTGCCTAATAATTTTGATGAGTCAGTGAGTCCAATAAAACCCGATTTTCGATCGCTTATATCTCAGAAACTATTCGATGAAGAATTATGAAAATTTCCAGTTTTACTCACATCTAGTGGTATAATACCTCTGTAAAATTTCATAACTCAATCTTTACCTGGTTGAAAGTTATGAGAGGCTAAAAATCGGCTCTAAGACCTCCCGTAATATACACACAGTATGCTTAGGCCGAAACGGCCTGGGGCACTTGATAGCCTAGATAGACCAAGTCTATGTCCAAGCCTCTTCCGCCTCAAGCCAGTCTCTAGACCGTGTAGACAAATCGTGCAAAGGTCTATCAGTGTGTATCACCTCTATTGTTCTGATGTATCGAGCCTAAATAGTATTTCACGTCTGTTTCCTTTATCAGGTCAGACATATTCCACTGTGTTTTAAACATTTAAAACTATTTCTGACATATTTTAACTAAAATTATTCCATAAACAGTCCATATTAAACAGCATATCATATTCACCATACCAAAATGTGGAATCAGGAATCAGCCCGTGTGGGCCTATTCATTGTATCTCGTAACAACCTATGCCTAACACTGAGCCCCCCGACACCGTATCTAGGCATTTGGCAAAGAATAAATGCAAAGACATTCAAAGCGTTTATTTAGTAAGATACATAGAAAACGAACGAAGACAATTACTTACATAGGAATGCTTTTTACACAGACTGTTGCTCTTTACACAGATTTATATAACAAACATCTACATAACATAAGCCTTGCTACAACCTCCCTATGCAGGATGTGTGGGATAGAGGAGGAAACACCTGTACATATAATCCATGATTGTACAGTGCTGTTCTTTTAAAGTCCTTTTAACTAAAACCAAAGCTTATGAATTAATTTATTTGTTTATTCCATTCGGATCTCTATAAAACAATTTCTTTTTAAGGAAAACCATACCAATTAATTTATAATATAAGCTATAATTTACATATTAGTATTTCTGAATGAAATTCCTAAAGGTAATCCATACCTTCGCTAAGCTGAACGTTGGATGGGTTCGTGAAATTACAAAGGAAATTACTCCTCACATATATATATATATATATATATATATATATATATATATATATATATATATATATCAGTGATGTATGCAGCGTTATTTGTGGAGTTCTCGATTTCGTAGAAGGTAGAAAAATAATGTCTCTCCACTGTTTTTCAAAGTATTTATTAGCAAAAGCTTTTCGAGAACATGGTTCTCATCGTCAGTGCATCTACAATTTTCACAAAAACACGCATATATTAATTAACCCGACATAATCCTTCCCCATACACTGTCTCCATCAGAAAGTTCAGTGGTCTCTGGTTCAACAACCTTGATTCTTGTGATCTCCAATATCCAACGTCAATATATATACTCTGCTCACCCGGAATAGTCTCATTACCTCACACCTGTTCGGAGAGGCTGTTAGCAGTACTACCGGTGGAGTAATAGGTAACATTATTTGTCATAGCTTTAGTAATAAGAATACTTATAAATATTTCTGTAATTAATATATGCGTGTTTTTGTGAAAATTGTAGATGCACTGACGATGAGAACCATGTTCTCGAAAAGCTTTTGCTAATAAATACTTTGAAAAACAGTGGTGAGACATTATTTTTCTACCTTCTACGATATATATATCACTCAGTGATTCAGCACTGGACTCATGCGCTTTGAGGACCCGAGTTTGAAACAAAACATTTTAGGTACTAGTTTTGTTCGAGGATCGATGTCGGAATCCTAGGCCATCCAATGCTCACCCAGGCTTTAATTAGTACTTGCAAAGGGGAAATTAAAGGGCTGGAGTAAAGTACTTACCACAATAGCTCTCCAGAGTGCATTAGGGTAAGGAATCAGATAAATCTGTAGTCTATGGAGTATATATATATATATATATATATATATATATATATATATATATATATATATATATATACATATATATATGACAGGAATCAGAGTCCAATGTTTCATCTTAATTCAGACAGCGACCTGTAGCTGGCCTCCCGTCTATCAGTGATGTGATTCTTTCAAACCTTCGAATTATCGATCTCATAAGTGTAAACAACAATCATCTAGAATTTTTTTACAGCGCTTTACTAAAAAATATATCATTATACCTTCAACCATTTTTTGTACTAGATCAAAAGTATCACACATACAGTAATATCTCGATGATTGATAAAAAACAAAATAAGAATAATTCATATATAAATATTATGAAATAAGAGGAAGTCATTACGAAATATGAGAGGAGAATAAATTAGTGCCAATGACATATATTTGTCTGTTGTAAATCATAACAAGACGTAAGAAAAATCCTGGGTGATGCGAATAGTTTGGCACGATATTATATAAGATTATAAATATTTGAAATCATAATAAATATTCTTTTGGAATGTTCTAGGTCAGTGGTTACAGGTTTTCGTTATTTTTTTAAATTATTAAAACAGATATTATTCGATTATTTTCAAAATCACAAATGTAACTTACCATTTACATCCACAATCGCACTCATTATGACTATCTTTAGAGTGAGCAAAACAAACATCTGTGAACACTTAGCGATTGAAAGATCCCTGTGAATCTGAATCCTGCAATGGCTATTTAAACCAAAGGATTTGGTTGGATTCTAAGCCACTTATGTATCCATATATCCATCCTCGTCATCTTGGTAATTTAGAAAAAACAACAGTATTTTCTCATATTAATTGATTTCAGTTTTAATAAAATCTACCAGTACAGGGCCAGGAATTTGAGTTTATTAAATTACAAACTTTTTGATTCTTTTCTTTATTATTTGCTTATTGAGCATTTTTAATAATGCAAATATTTTCTTCGATATTTATTTTTAATTTGTTTCGTCATTGTCTATAATTTTAATGTCTTTGAAATTAAAAGTATGTTTTTTTATAAAAGTATTTTCTGTATTCGTGGTGTAATATTTTGTTTTTTAACCATAAATGTTTCTTAGTAATTGTCGTATTCTTTTATATGTACAAGACGTGGTTTTCTCCTTTTTTTTTTTTTTTTTTTTTTTTTTTTTTTTTTTTTTTTTTTTTTTTTTTTTTTCTCTCTTATAAATAAGTTTAGTTAGTTTAATTTAGTTTCTTATAAATAAGTTTTTAACATTCCAACAAAAAAAAAAATTTGTTTTGTTGATCTCAAATATATTCAAACTTTTTCTACTTAGTTTATAAACCTTGAGCTGTTCAAATTCTTTCTTCTCAAATATCTTCTTAGTGTAAATAAAAAAAATCTTATCTTCCAATTTTTGTTTGGGCAAATATACAAGATATTCGAGGTATTTTTAATTTAGCATTAATAAATATCCATCCTGAAGGTGTCTGCCACATAATATCAAGAGCGAACCCGTAAAATGTAGTTTTAAACTGGGGAAAAAACTTTAATAAGAATACCCCTTGCTGGGAAGAAGGAGGTGGAGGTAATATGAAGTAATGTTAACGCTCTGGATACTAACAGAGATTTATAGCTCCCAGAGTGCGCTGCTTACAACTTTCTTCTACCTTTTCCCTATTCACAGTCTGATTAGGCCTACCTAGGAAATATTCATTAAAACATTCCGACCAGTTCAACTTTCTCTCTTATTTATGTGCTATTTACAGCGCGTTCTTACTATTACAAAGGATAAAGATATTCTTTTCCGGTTGACACCTTGACGCACACTAGAGGTTTTTTTTCTAAAGGAAATTTAACCACTTGGGTGACTGGTGCCTATTTATATACGCAATTTTTAACATTGAGAATAACATAGAGACAAAAAAGGGATAGAAAATGTCTAAAAATATATTGTAAACGCGTACACGCTCAGCAATACACACACAAGCAAACACATATGCCCGAGCGCATACACATATATTATCTAATCATACTTCCTCTATCAATTTTAATTTATTAGTTTTCATTATTATAATGTAATAATATAAAATATTATCACGCCTTTATCGCATTATTATTTATTTTACTTTTCATGTTAATTTCGTTGGAAAAATATGTGAACAAAAAAAATGTATTTGAGTAAAGATTGTATGCATATCAATACATTAAAAAAAAAAAAAATCATAGAATAACATTTGTTGGCACATGTCTAAAAAACATGTTAAAATAAACATTTTTTCGGAGGCCCGGTGACCGTGAGCGTTAAGGCGTGAGCACTTAACACTCCGAAGGGTCGTGGGTTCGATTCCCACAAGGGGTGGTGGCTTTTCTTTAGAAAAAAGAAAGGCATCAGCCCTATCCTGGCTAGAAAAGGGTGGTAACCTATAAATAACCCGTCCTAAAATTCGTAGTTATTAATAAATGGACGTTAAAATTTAATAAATTAATAATAAACACTTTCCCACTAGGAACAAGTGTTGAGAAATCTGAAAGCTGCCTTGTAGAAGGAACTCTTCGGATAAAAATAAGTTATGAAACATGAATATGATAATGTAATAAGAAAATTACTTTTTAAAAATACAAGATTACTCACGTAAAATATTTTCAAGTAGGCTCTTCATCCAAAATTCAAAATAGTTAGGTAATGTTATTTTTCTTCATTCATGCTCACAATTTTAAAAGTTCTCGTCTCGTAGAAGTTGCGTTATCTGTACTTATTATACAGCAATTCAATTACTACCAGTTTTATCAATTTTTTAATGCCAGAATTTCAATAACAATAATTAAAAAGAACATCTTTTAGGTAAATACCACCTTTTACTGTTCTGATATTGCTGATTTGTGAATACATGTTTACCATCACTTTTGAATGTTATATAGCTAGTTGGAAAAAACATAAAATTATGGGCTCCAGGAAAAACTTGTTTATTTTCTTCCGAATCGGATAAACCTCCTTCTAAGGATCCACAGTTAATTACATTTCCCTACAGATTTCCCTCATTAGTAGTGGGTGATTTATAGCAAACTTCATTCTACGTAAACAATAATTACGAGCAATAGAGGGACATTAATAATAATTGGTGCAGTTTCCTTATTTGCGCAATATAACTGGCTCCTTAGTTGTGGATGATATATTGGAAGGAAACAAAAATTTCTGCTGACAAGGGCAGGCTATAAATTTGGCGCGAAGTGAACCCCTGCTCCTTATAGATAGATTTTTATTATTTTCACAATTTATCTCTAATTAGTTCTCTATGGTATATAGAGAGGTTTGCCGTAATGAAACGAAAAGTACGCACACTTGATCATTCTTCTTAGAGTCCCAATTTAAAAAATGCTTCATCTGTTCACAATCGTCAGTAAAGGAACGTCTAAAATAAATGTAAAAAGTGTAGCTCCTTTAGTTTGGTTTAATTGGGGTTTAGGGGAAACAACTTCGTGGTTCTTATTGCCTGAAGTTTTGCTATTTATTTTCGTCTAGTTAATAAGGTATTTGAATATCCCATTGCGCCTCCTAGGGGCACTTCAAATAATTGTTTTTAGAGTAAACAGCCAATCTTAATATAAATATATATGAAGTTCAATGAGGATTACTTTTAGTAAATAGGGAATGGGATCAATGTCAATTCGAATATGTTTTCAAAAGCTCTCCGATGGTTGCATAGCTACCATGGGAGACCTTGCTTTTCTAGTAAAGAAAATGATATGAAAAGTGTATATTAAAGAAATTAAAGAGGAATTTCCTTATTTGGCGTGGTCATAAACTGTTCACTTTAGCAATTAGCAGAAGAGTACTGGCAAGGGGTGAGAAAACGATTGGTAAGTACTATTGTAGTTTTAAACCAGGGAAGTCAACTACAGATCATATTTTCGCTTTTAGGCAGATGTTGGAAATGAAATACGCATATAATGTAATCCTGCAACATCTGTTTATATACTTAAAACAGGTGTATGGCAATGTCGAACGCGAAAAAAATATTTCTCTTTGAAAGGTTTAGAATCACTGGGTGTGACGCATAAGTTAATACTTCTAATTAAGATGACCCTGTAGGGATAAAATTTGTTTGTTTTATTTAATTTAGTCCTCGAGGTAGCCATATGTAAAATAAGGACGAACGATTGACACAGCACATGGACAATGGGCAGGCTTTGGAGGATTTTTTAATTGCTGTCAATTTGTACTTGAAATTAATGAAAGTAACACTGTGTACATGAGGACAGCCAGGGCAAGACAGCGCGAAGAAGAATAGTCTGTAGACTTGGGATGGGTTACTTTCGAAAACTGCAACCAGTTCAAGTACTTGGGAAGTGTTTTCAGCTAAGGGCAATGTAGTGCCAACTATTAATGCCCGAATCGCTGCCGGAAATAGATGTCTGGAGTATAGAAAATGATCAGAAGCCTAAGATCCACATTTACAAAATAGCCTTACGCCCAGTAGTCTCACATGAATGCTAGGCGTGGGTACTAACAAAATAAAGCACAAGAATCCTTCAAGTCTACCTGAGCGGTTTCATTCACGTGTATCTGCATCTTGTCTGAGTCATTTATATAGGATATGGTTTATGTTTCGATCTGCATCTTGTCTGAGTCATTTATCGAGGATATGGTTTATGTTTCGATTCTGCATCTTGTCTGAGTCATTTATCGAGGATATGGTTTATGTTTCGATTCTGCATCTTGTCTGAGTCATTTATCGAGGATATGGTTTATGTTTCGATTCTGCATCTTGTCTGAGTCATTTATATAGGATATGGTTTATGTTTCGATCTGCATCTTGTCTGACTCATTTATCGAGGATATGGTTTATGTTTCGATTCTGCATCTTGTCTGAGTCATTTATCGAGGATATGGTTTATGTTTCGATTCTGCATCTTGTCTGAGTCATTTATCGAGGATATGGTTTATGTTTCGATTCTGCATCTTGTCTGAGTCATTTATCGAGGATATGGTTTATGTTTCGATTCTGCATCTTGTCTGAGTCATTTATCGAGGATATGGTTTATGTTTCGATTCTGCATCTTGTCTGAGTCATTTATATAGGATATGGTTTATGTTTCGATCTGCATCTTGTCTGACTCATTTATCGAGGATATGGTTTATGTTTCGATTCTGCATCTTGTCTGAGTCATTTATCGAGGATATGGTTTATGTTTCGATTCTGCATCTTGTCTGAGTCATTTATCGAGGATATGGTTTATGTTTCGATTCTGCATCTTGTCTGAGTCATTTATCGAGGATATGGTTTATGTTTCGATTCTGCATCTTGTCTGAGTCATTTATCGAGGATATGGTTTATGTTTCGATTCTGCATCTTGTCTGAGTCATTTATCGAGGATATGGTTTATGTTTCGATTCTGCATCTTGTCTGAGTCATTTATAGAGGATATGGTTTATGTTTCGATCTGCATCTTGTCTGAGTCATTTATCGAGGATATGGTTTATGTTTCGATTCTGCATCTTGTCTGAGTCATTTATAGAGGATGTGGTTTATGTTTCGATTCTGCATCTTGTCTGAGTCATTTATCGAGGATATGGTTTATGTTTCGATTCTGCATCTTGTCTGAGTCATTTATAGAGGATATGGTTTATGTTTCGATCTGCATCTTGTCTGAGTCATTTATCGAGGATATGGTTTATGTTTCGATTCTGCATCTTGTCTGAGTCATTTATAGAGGATGTGGTTTATGTTTCGATTCTGCATCTTGTCTGAGTCATTTATCGAGGATATGGTTTATGTTTCGATTCTGCATCTTGTCTGAGTCATTTATCGAGGATATGGTTTATGTTTCGATTCTGCATCTTGTCTGAGTCATTTATATAGGATATGGTTTATGTTTCGATCTGCATCTTGTCTGAGTCATTTATCGAGGATATGGTTTATGTTTCGATTCTGCATCTTGTCTGAGTCATTTATCGAGGATATGGTTTATGTTTCGATTCTGCATCTTGTCTGAGTCATTTATCGAGGATATGGTTTATGTTTCGATTCTGCATCTTGTCTGAGTCATTTATATAGGATATGGTTTATGTTTCGATCTGCATCTTGTCTGACTCATTTATCGAGGATATGGTTTATGTTTCGATTCTGCATCTTGTCTGAGTCATTTATCGAGGATATGGTTTATGTTTCGATTCTGCATCTTGTCTGAGTCATTTATCGAGGATATGGTTTATGTTTCGATTCTGCATCTTGTCTGAGTCATTTATCGAGGATATGGTTTATGTTTCGATTCTGCATCTTGTCTGAGTCATTTATCGAGGATATGGTTTATGTTTCGATTCTGCATCTTGTCTGAGTCATTTATCGAGGATATGGTTTATGTTTCGATTCTGCATCTTGTCTGAGTCATTTATAGAGGATATGGTTTATGTTTCGATCTGCATCTTGTCTGAGTCATTTATCGAGGATATGGTTTATGTTTCGATTCTGCATCTTGTCTGAGTCATTTATAGAGGATGTGGTTTATGTTTCGATTCTGCATCTTGTCTGAGTCATTTATCGAGGATATGGTTTATGTTTCGATTCTGCATCTTGTCTGAGTCATTTATAGAGGATATGGTTTATGTTTCGATCTGCATCTTGTCTGAGTCATTTATCGAGGATATGGTTTATGTTTCGATTCTGCATCTTGTCTGAGTCATTTATAGAGGATGTGGTTTATGTTTCGATTCTGCATCTTGTCTGAGTCATTTATCGAGGATATGGTTTATGTTTCGATTCTGCATCTTGTCTGAGTCATTTATCGAGGATATGGTTTATGTTTCGATTCTGCATCTTGTCTGAGTCATTTATCGAGGATATGGTTTATGTTTCGATTCTGCATCTTGTCTGAGTCATTTATCGAGGATATGGTTTATGTTTCGATTCTGCATCTTGTCTGAGTCATTTATAGAGGATATGGTTTATGTTTCGATCTGCATCTTGTCTGAGTCATTTATCGAGGATATGGTTTATGTTTCGATTCTGCATCTTGTCTGAGTCATTTATAGAGGATGTGGTTTATGTTTCGATTCTGCATCTTGTCTGAGTCATTTATCGAGGATATGGTTTATGTTTCGATTCTGCATCTTGTCTGAGTCATTTATCGAGGATATGGTTTATGTTTCGATTCTGCATCTTGTCTGAGTCATTTATCGAGGATATGGTTTATGTTTCGATTCTGCATCTTGTCTGAGTCATTTATCGAGGATATGGTTTATGTTTCGATTCTGCATCTTGTCTGAGTCATTTATAGAGGATATGGTTTATGTTTCGATCTGCATCTTGTCTGAGTCATTTATCGAGGATATGGTTTATGTTTCGATTCTGCATCTTGTCTGAGTCATTTATAGAGGATGTGGTTTATGTTTCGATTCTGCATCTTGTCTGAGTCATTTATAGAGGATATGGTTTATGTTTCGATTCTGGGCGTCTTTGGTGTAGTATGAATAGAGTGTCTTCATTCTCATTGTTTGTTTTTCCTACATGTGCACGTTCGAGTGGCGTGAAATGTAATACCGCTGCTCAACATTTTGTAAAGAAGGATTGACCTAAAGTTAGTTTACTGGCCTGTAGAGAGGGTTATGGTGATCTAGAACAAGGTAGAGAGGTGGCTATCTAGAGTCAACAGCATTAAGGCAAGGATTTATAGAGCCACCGAGGCTCAGGGAAATGGTGATTACAAAGCCTGTTTGCATGGGCGTGTAATTAATATTGACCACCGACCATACCTCACACCTTCTGCTTTTTTCCTGCGAATAAATTATCAAACATTTTTTCCTTCTAGGCTAGTCCAAATTTATTATAACTTGTCTTCTTTTGTATTATTTCGGCACTTTTAGCAGATACAAAACAATAAAAGTAAACAATATAAGGTTTGATGCACGTGATATTAGATATTTATACTTTTTTTGCTCTTTATTATAATTTTTTGCCTCAATAGGGAGGAAAACTATTACGCAATCCGGAAGTGCAAACTAAAAAGTTTTATGTTTCAGAAATGTTAGATAACGAAAATAACGGTAGTTCAAAGGACCCCGCCCTTTCCTAATGGAAAATGGCTTTCGGTCAAATTGAACGAAACTATGCCCATTGGATAGAGAAAGTCTTTCTGAACAAAAGTCTCCCTGGGCACAAAACCCGAAAGTTAAAACTTTTGGTAATTTTGGGTATCCGAAGTTTTCCTTTTTTAATTTTTGCAAAATCTCGAGATCTCTGCTTGAAAGGTTTCCCAAGCCATTTGGCCAGCAAAAAAAATACGTATCAATTATTTTTTTAAGACCTTTCGAACGACACCACATTTGACACTCCTTTGTGCCCATGGAGACTTTTGTTCAGAAAGACTTTCTCTATACAACGAGCATAGTTTCGTTCAATTTGACTGAAAGCCATTTTCCATTAGGAAAGGGCGGGGTCCTTTGTATATACAAAAGGACAGGGTGTATCCCAAGTTAATGGCAATACTCCAGGGGGAGATACTAGACAACAAATGTAGTTCAACGCCACAAACTACACATCTCTATCTCACTCAGTGACAGACATATGCCTTTCTAAAGGTTGTTTAAAAAAAC
The DNA here is from genome assembly GCA_946811695.1 of Gonocerus acuteangulatus. NCBI lineage: Eukaryota > Metazoa > Arthropoda > Insecta > Hemiptera > Coreidae > Gonocerus > Gonocerus acuteangulatus. Next base: position 71,079,266 of record OX328125.1, read on the forward strand.
CCGTGTTTTTTGTTGTTGAGATAATCTCAGTTCTGACTATACCGTTGTGAAGCAGATTACATTTTACAACTTTAGTGAGATTCGGCAGCCTGCAGGTTTTCTTTTGAAAGAGTAATAATTTTCGAAATGTTGTCGCTAACCAGGTTTTATTAATTTCTACTTTTTGAATTGATATTGCGGTTTTAGTGAGTTCATTTTGAACAATGAATGTGCATTAGCCTTAAAGCAAATTTAATGCTGATTTCAAAAATGTAATGAATCCCTGAAAAAAAAAATGCATACAGGTAGAGAAAATTGGAGTTGTACTACAAAAAACACGTTTTTAATGTGTGGTTAGTGGTGTTAAACTATACTTTTTGTCTAGTTTCATTCTCTTAAGTATTGTCATTAACTTCCGATACACCCAGTGTGTTTATATATATATATATATATATATATATATATATATATATATATATACATATGGGCACAAAAATGGTCCGATTTTGATGAAATTTGGAAAGAAAGCATTGATTGCCTGATTTGAAAAGTAAAATTTGTTAACCACACAAATCCAGAACACTGATTTTGGCGAAATTTGCTTCAAGGGACAATTTTTATATGTTGTATAATACAGGAAAACGAATGAACCATTTGTAAGGAGATATCTGTAACCGTTTTCGAGAAAAGTGACTGAAACTAATTTTCAGTTTGGTTCTTAGGAACGATGGATTAAGTTGATATTTTTTATTAATATTTTTTTATTTATTAAGAGTTTCGCAACTTTTGGCTCTTTAACAGTAAATCAAGATATTACAAAATACTTTTTGCACATTGTATATATAACACGTCAGTACGTAGTACTGTATGTGAGGTAATTAATGATAACAATAACATTTTTTTTATACATAATATACAGGGTGTTCAAAACTCGATTGGCACCCCCCTTTTGTTCAACAATTTTTGAAATTTAAAAACGAATCTTGGTGGGTCTCAACGTGGTCGAATGTACTTTCATTGGACCTAATGCACGAACCCTCAAATTTCTCCAGTTCTTCTCCAGAGGCCCTAACTCTGGAATCTCCAATGGAAAAGGGTTATTTTTATGACGGATTATTGTAGAGAATTGAATTTTATGTCGATTTTATATCGGTCACTTTTTCGCTAAAGCGCACCATTGAGTAACAAGTAGCCAAAAACCGATAAAACCCTTGTTTTTTGTCACTTTTCTGCCAATAACGTAGAAAGTATGTCCGTAATGAAAAAAGTAGTTGATATAAACGTTGTAGAGGATTAAATTATCTTTCCAAAAAGTACCTTTAAATGCCTAAAATGTTAATAGAAATGGAGCAAAACGCAATTTCGTTTTTGAAGTTTTCAGAAAAGTTTATGATCAACGTGGTCTACGCTTCCGTAAAACTTAATAAACATTTCCTAAACTTTTTTCTCCGCCTAAAATCAAATTCAATTACTTTATAAAGGCATTAAAATAATTAATTTAAAGCAATAGAACACACCTAATGATTAGAATTTCGTAGTAAGTGTTTTTGTGTTGGACGAATGTTTTTTTTGTTTTTTTACGGCGCTTTGACATCTAGGCCATTAGTGCCGACATCAAGGGTGCTGCGAGGAATTTTTCCAACGAGCAGTGAGATAAGAAAATTCCTGCCGCCGGACAGTGGGGCCAAACTACTTTTCGTGTTTCAAAAAAGGACTACAGCCTCCAAATCTTAACCGATTTCAATGATTCTTTTTAAAATGAAAGCTAGTTTTTAGTTATCAGGGTTTGAATGTTCAATTTCAACGATATCAGTGCTGATATTAAGTTATATGAAAAATAAAATATTATTTTATGTTTGATTATAAAAGTCTGTGAATTATTATATGTAATTTAATAATCAGGAGAAACAAAAAACTAGCTTTCATTTTAAAAAATATAGGTTAATTATCTTTAAGTGAGTTAGAATGGTGCTAATATGCGGACTATTTTCGGCTAGTAAGTCGTGAGGAATTGCTAGGTTGTCTCGTAATCTGCAGTCAGTAAGTGTGTGTTAACTGTTAATGTCTCGTTACAACATGCGCATACAGGTCTGTCTTGTCGTTCCATTAGATAGGAGTGCGTTAGTAAACTGTGTCTTAAGCGAAGTCTCGTCATAATAACTTGGTCTCGTCTTGTTAGGATTTCTCTTGACCAGGTTCTTATTGTATTTTTATTTCCCGTAGTTTGCTTCGAGAATTAGTCCATTCTGTCTGCCAGTCGTTTATTGTCTTATTTTCAGCTAGTTTGCATAGGTCAGTACTGTCATTTTGTTCAGGTCAGGTGTAGGTCTTTAAGTTGCAGTTTTTGCTAGTAAGTCTACTGAAGTGCTCTGTGGAATACCTTCGTGTCCAGGTAACCAAAACATAGTGATATGTCTGTTCTTTGTTTGTAGTCGGAATAATTGTGTAAAAATCTCTATGACAATAGGGTGTGTGCTGTAAATGTTTGTCATTGAGTGTAAGGAACTTAATGAGTCAGTGCATATTGTTATGTCGTCCATGTCTGTATCTTCAATGTTTTTAAGTGCTAAAAGGTTTTTTGCGTGGAGTTCTGCATATAAATGTTTGACATTCATCCAATCAAAGATATTTAAATTTTGGTTACGTTTGTAGTTGAGAAAGTATTATAAAAAATATATTTTATTAACAGACATGGGGTCTCCCGTGGTCTAGTGGCTAGCGCGCTAGATTCGTAAGCGGGAGATGGTGGGTTCGATCCCCACTGGGGGCAGGAATTTTCTCATCTCAGGGCTCGCTGAGAAAATTCCTGGCTGCACCCTGGATGTCGGTGCTAATGGCCACGATTTGTCGATGCGCCGTAAAAAAAAACACAAAAAAAAACAGAAATGAACAGTTTTAGGAATTTCGTATATTTTCTTAAATATCTCGAAAACGTTTGGGAAATCGTGGTGGTTATGATTCGAATAGTTACTCAAATTGCTACAAAAACGGTTCTAAGGTAATTTGTTTTGTAATATTTTCTACATTATTATAACAATTTCAACAATAATTTAAATACAAACATCATACAAAATTTTAAGCAATGTCATTTCAATGTAATTTCTTACTATTGAATTTCTTTTTCTACGGTTCACTTCATTTATAGAGTTAGTTTTTTTTTTGTGTCACACAATCACCGTAAGAAATTAACAAAAACTATCATAAAATGTTCATTGCCATCCCTGCGAAACATAAACAAATAATTAAAAAAAAAAAGAAGAAAAGTACAATCCGTATATAAGTCCATAACGTAAAACGGTTCTATGGAGCACTTGCTGGCTATGACAGACTACAAGGGATCAAGATTGTTTGCTTCCGGAATTCGTTAGATACTCGAGTCTCGCCGCTCATCTTTACTCGCTGAGCTTAACTCATCATCATTTTCTAGAATAAATATATACAATTGTATTCATATTTCTATTAGTAGGAGTATATACTTTCGAAAGAATATTTTTATTTAAAACAAATATATTATTTGGTAAAAACAGTCAATTCATCATAAACCATTTCCACAATCCTTTAATTATTATATGGAGTATTGAATAATACTAACTTATAAGGATCGTCGCTTCTATTTGATTGAGTGGCGTCTTCGGCCAGTCCCAAGGCGAACCGTTTCCGAAAACGTCATCTCAGCGTGGTTCCATTCTTAGCCCTAGTGTAATTTGCATAATTTGGAATGAATATAGTTAATGTTTTGTGAAAAAAAATATTTCGTTTAGAGCCTTCTGCTCAAATTCAGGAACATAAATATGCTTTAGGTCCACCCGAAAAACCTATGTAATGTACTGTATAACATAAAGTCTTCTTTTTCGTACATGGCCACGCCACTGCGCATGCGCGAACGCCAGTGGACACTTTTTGTGACACTTTTCTGTAACGTTTTTTCCCAGTTTAGTCACCACTAAAGCTTATTTATGCTAAAATTAAGACACGTACTCTAATAAAATATTGAAGAAAAGTTATATTTTAGGAGATACGAAAGTTACTTTAGCTTTGCTTACTATTTTTTTTATTAATCTCGGTTATTTTATACTATTCTATTTTTTTTTAATGTGCACTTTTAGTATTCTACGAACAAAACTACACGGTACATTGGAAAATGGGGTTAATTTTTCCACCAAAAATATGCCTTGTAGTTATATTGTACAAACCTGCTGTTAAATCACCGTAGTTACCAGAACTAAAATAAATAAATATATTATTTTAAGCACACTCTTCAGTAATGCGGCGTCTACTAACCACCTTTTTATACTTCTTGGTTTGATCAGATGTTCGTGAATGTTGATCATGAGGACAGGAATTATGATCATTATTAATAATAGTAAAACTAAGAGGGGGGATTTGTAAATTATGTAGAGTGTAGTGTAAGGATAAAATAATATCCCCTAGAACTGTGGCCCGGAAGGTAACATGAATTTATCACTCTGACGTGACCACTCTTCTGAGGACAGGTTTCTTCGTACGTTCGCTCAAGTGATACAGTTCTGGGAATATTAATTGTACATATTATATACACATCCAATTTTATAATTATTCAACTTAATATTACAAAAAACACACAAACAAAAACCTTTAAGAGTAGACCAACACAAATCAAGAGAATCCTAGAGAAAATCAAAAAAAATTATGATACGCACAATTATAGTTGAAAATCATTCTAATCCATAGTTAATTGTTTTTCAGTAAAAGCAATGCGACTTCCCAAAAATTACGCTAGTTTTAGAAATGATGCAAACTGTTTGGAGAAAGACAGAGGGAACGGTTAAGTATCGCAGTATTTCGCCAATTTAACAAAGAAATCTTCCTGCCATTGGAGAACGCGTGAATGGAAATATTATTTGTGTGATTTTGAGTCTGAGTTCTCCTCGCCGAGCACCTGTCCAGGTTATATTGACAACGGGCAGCGGGTCTCTCTGAAGCTACGCCAACGCGGGACAATGTGTCGGCTCTGTTTAGCGGCTCTTTGATCAACACACCTGCCATTCCAATTCTTTCTTTTCTGCCAAACCTACTCGAGTGCCCTCACAACTAAATTATTTTGACCTGTCAAAGATTGACGAATACTTATTTCATAACATACGTTAGTTATAAAATTCGTTATTTATTTATTTTATTTCCTCGCAACTAAGGCTATCCAATAACGGGTTTGTACAATACGCAAAATGCACAAAAATACGATAACTTCATATTATAAAATAATAGAGAAAGAGGAAATAGTCTCTTACTTGTAGAGGCTAGCTTCAGTTACGCAAGGAGCTTATACTTCATATAAGTTACTTATATAGGTTCAAATAAGTCTGTTTATCGGAATTTAGATTAAACCATAAGCGTTGAAATGTCATCTAAATAGTGACTGTCAATTGTGCGTATTTTGTAAATATATTGTGGGATATAATTATTTTGTCTCAGTCTACAGTATGTCAAGATGTGCTTAATGGTAAGTGTTGTATTGCACAGGTTGGTTTGTACTGTCGTACAAAGATAAGTGTTTCATTCAGGATTGGCCTATCCTTAGTCGGCGTAGGACTACTTCTAAACTGTTAGATCTGCTGCTTGAACGCCATTCACGAATTGTTTCTTCGATCTTCGTTAGTTTGTTGTATCGTGTACCATATTTTGTAAAATTAATACCTGTGCTTCGGTTTTAAGTCCTTGTACGCCCTGCCATGAATGTCTATTTAGTCTTTTCGTGCTTCTTTATTTATTTATTGAGAGGACAAATCAAGGTGATTGACTCTTTATGTCTTTGTGCGAACGAAGCTAAATATTTATTTATTTAAATTTTAACGTCCATTATTATTAAATGAGAATTTTGGGACGGGTAATCTATAGATTACCACCCTTTTCTAGCCAGGATAGGGCTGATGCCTTTTTTTTCCTAAAGAAAAGCCACCACCCCATAGTGGGAATCGAGCCCACGAATTTTGGCACGGAGTGTTAAGTGCCCACGCCTTAACACTCACGGCCACCGTGCCTCCTAGTATTTATTTTACTATAGAAACTATAATCTAGCTATACAAAAGGAAAACATACAAAAAGATAATTTATCATAAAACACACACACACACACACACACGCATATATATATATATATATATATATATATATATATATATATATATATATATATATAACATTTTTATTATCAAAGTAAAGAAAAGGAAAATAATAATAAAATATATATATCACAAATTAAAAGGAACTTTTTTAAAAAAGTTGTAACTTATTTTTAATTTATAAATATTTTAGAATATTATCAATGTGTTTACTGTCCTGTTTAAGTAATGCATTTAGGTCAGTTGATGTATTCTCTTTCTTTGTAGTCTGTTAAGTATGTGTTTGATTGTTAGTGAAACATTGCAAAGGGTACAATTCGGATTGTCCTGTTCGGTCATCAAATAGTAATGAGTGTGAATGTCCAATGCGTAGTCTAGTAAACACGACTTCTAGCCTTCAAATTTTCGAGCTTGTGTGTCTTCTTGAGTACTAGGATCGATGATTTCATGGCCAGCAACCTGAACATAGTCACAGTTGTGTTAAATATCGAAATTTTGTTATATATAAGTGTTATTAATGGCTTGTTATCGCAGATGTCCTGTAATGTTAGTATTACCCTTAGTTAGTCATATGAATATAGCAATGTATCTGTGATCAGTGTTAGGTATTGTCTAATGCATGTATTACTGCGTGAAGTTAAGCTGAGTAGGAACTTGCGATTTGTAGTTGTCTTGATGGCATGATAAAATTCATTGGGCGTATTAATTCTTTCGAGGCATAGAAATTATATAATTTTGCGTTTTGAACCACTGTTTTTTTAGCACTTTCCTCCGAAGGAAAGTAGCTATTGAGGTTGGACTCATGACGGAATTTTTGAAAAATGTCTTCAAATCTTTATCGATCCTACCTAGTAGACACCGAAAATGACCCCCGTTAAAATTTATATATATCTATATATATATATATATATATATATATATATATATATATATATATATATATGCATATATATATATATATATGTGTCTGTTAACACGATAGCGGCCAGAGTTTTTGTTTTTTCGTCACGAAACTTGGTATATAGCATTCAATTAGCAAACGATTGAACGAGTTCGTTAACCACCAAAGTCGGTCCACCGGAAGGGGGGGTTTACCCCGAACCCAAAACACTAATTTGACCATTTCAGCCGTAATATTTGTTATATTTCAACAAAACTTGGTATTCGTAGTGGTAATATAGAGAGAAAAGTGAGATATAAAAATGAACTAAATCGGTTCATGAGGAGGGGGGGTTTACTCCGGACCGACAATACCAATTCGCCACTACCAGCCGTGATTTTAGGTATATTTCGTCGAAACTCGGTATTCATAGTGGCAATCTACAGGTAAATATGTGTTGTAAAAATAAACTAAATCGGTTCATTAGGAGGGGGGGGGGGGTTTACTCCAGACCCACAATATCAATTCGCCACTACCAACCGTGATTTTTGGTATATTTCGACGAAACTCGGTATTCGTAGTGGTAATCTACAGGTAAATATGTGTTGTAAAAATAAACTAAATCGGTTCATTGGGAGGGGGGGTTTACTCCGGACCCAAATTACTAATATACTCATACTGGTCGTAATTTCTGCTGTATTGTAACGAAACGCGGTATACGTCGTGGGTAACTCATGAGAAAGAAGTGTTGTAAAAATGAGCTGAATCGGTCAATCGGAAAGGGGGGTTTACTTTGTAATATATTTCAATAGAAAAGCCAGCCAGATATAGGTTCACAAAGGCGCCGCAAGGAGCGCTAGAGGGACTGTATCCGGTTCCTGCGTTAGATCAAAATACGATAATACGAAGTTTTTTGTATTTATTACGTAGGGTAGTAGGTACCATGTGTAAACATAACTCTGGAAGCAAATTAATAATTTATCAGTTACTCATTACGAAATTAAGAGAGAACTATTCATGTTTTTATTTTATTTATGTAGGATATTTTAAGCAAATTGTTCTGGAAAGCAGTCTACACTACCCAAATTCTGAGGAAAGTGCTTAGTTATGCAGCTCCTGCGTGACGGACTTTCAATATTTTTTTTTTCATTAGTAAGAAAAATCATAAATGAATGTATCTAAAAAATATAACTGTATGTTTTTTAATGTACAATCTCAGTTTTCGATGAATTTACTGCACGAGACATAAGAAAATGAAGGTAATTTTTCAACAGACAATTTTATTGTAACTTTATTGTAAATTAGTTGTAATTAGAAAATTTGAAACTAGCTTACTTCTAATTTTGGAATTCCTCTTCTATGTGATTTAACTAGCTGCAAAGAATTGTAAATAAGCAGAAGAGGAAATAAGAAAAATATCTTTTATCTGTTTCGCCTCCTTTAACGAGGCGGAATGCTTTTATTATATTCTTGACTAATGATGCAGTCCCATTGTTATGCCTTCTTGGAACAAGGAGATGGAAATAGAGGGAGTCCTCCATGTTCTTTTAGCACCTTTGTTTTTCTTTATAAAGCATGGCCACTTTCAATTTTCCTTTCATTATTCGCATTTTTTTGTTATTTTTGAAGTGAATAATTACTAATTACAGCGATCCACTAGAAGAATAAACTTCAATATCCATTATTTTAATTGTTTAGAATACGAGGTACAAAGACAGAATTTTAACAAAGAATAAGGGAAGTTTAAAGCAAGACAAGCCGAGGCGTGATTCGGCAGTTGTTCATTTAACTGTGAAACACTAACTAACAGACTTAGTGAGATGTAATACGATGGGAGTCCATATATTGCTACCATACGATATAAGAAGTATATAATATTGAGCTGAATGGTCTAAAGGAGCTCTAAGTTTGTTGTTCAAGAGAGGTGATCGGCTTGATCCCTCTAACTATCGTGGCATTGCTCTCTTCAACACTTGTACAAAGCTTTTCACCTCGATTCTCGGAGAAAGGATCAAGCAATGGTCAGAAGATTGTAATTTAATTCCAATAGAACAATCAGGATTCAGAAAAGGGAGGTCATGCTCGTACAACTTATTTGCACTCTATTGTATAATAGTTCTGTACATCAAAGTGAAAAAACAAGATTTATACGTTGTATTTATTGATCTCCATAAAGCATTCGACACCATCGACCACAACCTTCTATGGAACAAACTGAATAGACTGGGTTTAAGTGGGAAGCTCATAAGAATATTGAAAAATCTCTACAACCAAGCTGAGTTCAACCCAAAAATCAATATGAAAATGGTTCTATCTAACATTCTCATCCAATCAGGTGTCCTTCAAGGAGAATCTCTTTCGCCTCCCCTCTTAACATTGTTCTTATCGGACATCATTGAAGAATTTCATGCTGCGTGCCTCAGTGGATTAAAGGTAGATCATGGGGATGACATGATCGGCCTGCTCTTTGCAGATGATTTTATAATGTTTGGCGATTCAAGAACTGATGCGCAGGCCAAATTAACTGTTCTTGGGAAATATTGTAAAAAGAACAAACTTAAAATTAACAGTAGCAAAACCAAAGTGGTCGTCTTCAGAGCAAGCCCAAGATGGAAGAAAAGACCTTCTCTTCTACTAGATAATGCGGCCATCGAGTATGTCAACACCGCCACATATCTTGGCGTATCCTTTAGCTGTACAGGGAAGTTCAGGAAGGCAGCTGACCATTTTATAAGCCGTGGTACAAAGGCCCTTTGCAAGGTGAAGGACTGGGAGACTTCGTTGTTGCGGCAACAGCTTTGCACGCGTCAGAAGTTTGGGCTTTGAGCCATATTGACAAACTAGAGCGTCTCCAAATTAAATTTCTTAAAAATATTTTTCATTTAAGTCGCACTACTCCAAATCACTTCATAAGAATGGAATCCGGATGTTCACCTTTAGGGGTGGCAATATTGAGGAGAACCATCAACTGGTGGATTACCCTTCAGTCTATGGAGCCCAACGAATTACCAAGGAGATGCTACGATAAAATCTTAAATAGGACCTCTTTTCATCCTGAGAAACTTCAAGACTCGTGGTTCACCCCTCTTCACAGCATTCTAGCCAGCTTGGGGTATAAGGATATATTTCGATCCGCGAACGTCAACTGGCTGCTGAAAAATAAGAACGAAATCCTAGAGAGATGGAACAACCACCTCATATTTGTTGACGTTGAACGTGTACTTAACTCTAAGTACAACCCTGTGTATCGTCAGCTAAGCTCTCTTAGCTATGTTGAGGAGTACATCAAGTCTGAGGTACCAATAGAATGGAAGAGAGCCCTCATGCAGCTCAGACTCTCAAGGGACTCGGAGTTGAGGCTTTATCTTAAAGGCACCTCCTACAGGATAGACACAGGACTAGATTGCACTACATGCAACCTCCGGAAACCCGAGACACTGACCCATTTTCTCCTAGAATGCCCAATCTACCGATCTGCCCGCACTACATACCTTCATGTTATCCATCCAGAAGTTGATGAAGACAATTTCACATTGATTCTTTCACCTTCGAATAAGGACTCAATGTTCAGGCTCTTCCGCTTCACCATGGAAGCTCTAATGACAAGATAGTTTGTGGTTTTTGAATAGTAGCAAGTAATTTTTATTTTTATTTTTATCTTCATAAATTTATCTATTGTACTTTTCTGTTTATTATGATTAAGATTTATATTATTTATATTTATTACGATCCAATGAGAAATGTTTTTTTTTTCTCTCTTTTCTTTTATTATTATTTATCTATTATAATGTTTTGTAGCCAGACCCCTGTAACTGTTTTTCAAACAAAATACAGAATTTTATCTATCTATCTATCTATCTATCTATCTAAGTATATAATATTTGTGTTGGGTTGGTGAGACGGCTTCTCTTACAGTTTAAAATGCATTAACAGACATGAATATTTTTCGGATCTGTCGGAAACGGTTGGTAACTGTATGTATGTGTACAGTAACCATTCGAAAAGTTAATACAGGGTGTCTACAGCACGAAAGTCATGAAAATGTCACGAAATTGAAAATAGGGCACGAAAATCACGTAATAGTCATTAATTTAGAAACCACAGTCACGAAATTTTAGGTTCTATTGGAGTATAATGTAATCCTGCTACTTCAGCGCATTCGTAATTGTCACCGTTTTTGTATGCATTTACAAATTTATTCATTATTTATTATTATTATTTATTCATTTTTTTTTTTTTTTTTGGTGTTTTAAGGCAGTTCAACCACTAGGGTCATGGATGCCTATGTATATGCGTGTTAGGAAAAATCATGCATGTGTATTTTCTAGATCTACTTCTCCTTATAGATTTAATTGTTATTTATATTTTTGTGATCAGATCTGTAGCTCTAAGGAATCTCAATGTTCTCTGACACAATTCATGATCGTCTCCAAGTATATCGAAGAGAGTACCATGAATGTCCAGTTGATTTCGAATCTCCTCGTAGGCTGTCCGTGAAAATATGTTTAATTTTTAGATCTTCACTTAAATATTGAAATACTACACAGGGGGGGGGGTCTCCCGTGGTCTAGTGGCTAGCGCACTGGATTCATAAGCGGGAGATGGTGGGTACGATCCCCACCGGTGAAAGGGAGTTTCTCATCTCAGGGCTCGCTGAGAAAATTCCTGAGAAAACTACACAGGGCCAATTTTAAACCAATAGTTAAAGCTTTTTCATTTTTTTATTGAAATTATTTTCTTTTTAATGAGCATTAAATTTGCTTTTCAAATCATTAAAATGTCACGAAAAAGTCCCGAAATTGGCTTTCACAGAAGTAGTAGACACCCATTTTGTAGAAACATTAATAATTAATGTTTCTACAAAAACCGTTCTATAGATATTTTTGATGAGACGTTCTCAGGCGGAGAAATGTGCTTAAAACCTGAAAAGTGTTGGTTTCTTTGCATTGAACGGTTATTTACGATGTTTTCCTCAATGTTTTATTGCTTGTTGTTTTTATTATTGATTATAGCAGTAGAATGAAATTGCTAGTAAAACAAGATACTTAACGAGATAACCTTTTCCTAGCAGAAATCGAAGAGGCCAACTCAGTAATGTCCACTACTTATTATGTTGTCAGAACATAATAATGCCGAAATCTTACTTTTCTTCAAGTTATCGTGAGATTAGGTGTTTTTACAAAATATTAACTAGATTTATTCTAATTGTAAGCTTTCCAAATGACACCAGAGATAAGAAGTTACGGAAATGCGCTAAGATGACCGACTTATTAAAGTTGACGTTCTGAAAAAATATTAGATACTAGCTGAATACCCGTGCTTCATCACGACAGATAAGTAGTTACTTTAATGCGTTAAATAATTGATCATCAAAATTAGCGCTACTATACAAATTTGTGCAGTTTATTATACCACGGTTCCCGTCATACTATATGCTATTCATCAATTGATAAGTAATCAAAGTATAATGTTTCTTGACACTTGGGCTCTCCGGACCAGTGTCAACAAACACATAACCTACAGATAACCCGTTATCTATAGGTTATCAATAACAGGTTCTATAGGTTAACCAGTACAGGTTAAAATTCGTAGTCAATAATAAATGGACGTTAAAATTTAAAAATTTATGTTTCCAAGATGTCATTTGGAAACACCCATTTCATTGAAGAGGCTGTGCAAGGGTTCGGGATATTATCACCTCGGATGGACCATCACCAAGTATAGCGTAAACTCTATGAGGGACAAAGCCAGATTTTATTTATAGTAATTCAAGCTCTGCCTACATAGCTGAAATGAACCGCAAATAAAAATAATACTATGAACCAGCCGAATACCCGTGCTTCGTCACGGCAGATAAGTAGTTATTTCTTTGCGTTAAATAATCTATCAGCAAAAAATTAACGCTACTACATAATATTTTGCAGTTTATTATAGCAGCTCCCCCCCCCCCCCCGAAATTTTGAATTGATGATAAAATGTGTCTTAAAACCCTTAAAAAAAAATTAAATAAGATCATTTCATTTTAGTTGTAATAGCGTTTTATTTGCCTAAAACTATTCCAAGTTCTAAATTGTTAGTATTCCATTTCCCGGAAATTGGCACCAGTCCCCCCCCCGACATTTTCCCAGCCCCTCCCCCCGAAATTATTTCGTACATACGCCCATGGTTACCAGTAACAGCAGCGTACCAATACAGGTTAAATTTTGTTGTAAACAATAAATGTACGGTAAAATTTATGTTTCTCACATGTCATTTAGAAACACCCATTATATTTGCGACCATGACCAAGAGGTGTTATGACTGGGGATGCTAATGGGTAAAGAGGCTGAGCAAGGGTTCGGGATATTATTACCTCGGATGGACCATCACCAAGTATAGCGAAAACCCTCTAGTGAAATGAACCGCATTTAAAATGGTGATTTTGTCCCTCATATCATAAACACTATTAGCGACAGTTTATTTCTAGTAATTCAAGGACTGCCATCATAATGGAAATTAACCTCAATTAAAAATAAAACTATGAGATGGATAATGTACGGTAACAGCTGTTCTTTATCGTCCTAGCAACGCATGCTGCCTTGGATTGCCTGCTCTAACCAACTAAAACTTTAAACCCCTCTAAAAATACTTAAAACTTCGAATATCAAAAAATCCTTTCTTAGCGAGCGCCTGTGTTATATAGGGAGTGTCCATGCAAAATATCAAAATTTTCTGTCGAGCGGTTTGGGCTGGGCGTTGATAGATGAGTGAGTGAGTGGTTAAATTTAAATTTAAGGCGTAGGAGTGAGTGGTATTTGACAAATATATAGTAGATTTGATTGAACAGAAATCTGACGATTTATACAAAACGCTGAAATAAAAATGGTTTAAAAACCTTATTATAAAAGAAATTCTTGCCTTCTTGAAGAACGAACCCCCATTACTGGGGATTTATGGGCGTCGTTGGCTCGAAGTGACATCTAGCGCCGAGACCTTGAACTAATGCCAACTAAAATGCCAGGAATACAAGCAAATGGGCCAATCTGCTCAATTTATTTTAAAAATGCAGTATTAAATCTCAGAAATTTTCGTTCAATTTATTTCCTACTATTTAGAAAACTTATCGCCAGGCCGGGAGATTAATTCTTTTGTGTTTTTGGCGTGTTTTCTTTTTTGCGAGTGAATATCATACTTTTTTATTGGTTAGTAATTATTTATAATTGTACTTGAAGTACGTAAGATGGAGAGGATGATAAGAGAGAAGAAGCGGCATAAGGCGAATAGAGCTTGAAGTAGCTTGCTTACTTATGCCGTCGAGTCTAATATCAGGGCGTACTTTAGCAACGGTAAATAGTCCCTCTTCATTCTATCTCCTCGATACGAATATTAAATAGCATTTAATATTCCTAATATTGCTTCCATACTTATTAAAGAAGTTCATTAGTTGTGAAGCTCTTTCACAGTCAGCTGTGAATTAATTTTACAAGTGCGTTGTGATGTGAAAATATCAATTCAATGGGTATTCTTCTTTCTGTTGTCGATCGTTTTAAAGAATTGATTGAGACGGTTAATGACTATGAACTAGGCGAGATGAGGTGGTTCTATCGAGGTTAAGAATGAGATACACTAATTTGACCCATGAATATTTATTTAAAAGAGAATCTTGGCCTGAATGCACTGTTTGGGGTGAATATCTTACTATTAAGCATATTTTCACAGAATGCAGTGCCTATAAAGTCTCTTGAAATCAAATTGATATTCATGGACCTCTCTGTGATATTCTTGGACATTACCATGAATCGAGCCACAAAGCGTTGAATGTCTTGAGAGCTGTTTAGTAAAATATAATAAGCTTTTATGGAAAAAATAAAAATAAAATATTAACCATTTAATTTGTAAATCATGGTCTGAATCAATTCTTGTTGACTCATTGGCCATGATTCAGACCTCATATAGGCCTGAAGAAAATCTTTTATTTTATTTATTACTTCATAATTTATTAACGTTTTGATATATTTATTTTCTATAATCAGTAGGATTCCATTTTTAAGCGTTTTTCCAAGTAATTTTACCGTCATGGTCATAATATTATTCAGTTATATGTTTCGTTAATATGCATGATTTTTATTTATTTAATATGAGTGGCTTAATATCAATGACGGACACCAGCCATTTTCTAAATGTTGAGAAAATCACCTTTTATGTTCTCAAGTTATAGTGAATATTTTTTTGAAAATATTTATTTCATAATTACGCTTATATGTTTGAAATTGATATTGTTCTGTTTCTGATATCAATACCACTCAAACAATTAGTGAAAATTACCTTTGAACCCATTCAAAGGATTGGTAGGTGTTCGTTTATGAAAAAAACCTCCACAGAAGGAGTCCGTTTTTGAAACAGAGCATCTACTTTGAAGCCAGAAATTACATGTTTACGCCCGTTTCTTACAGAAACTAATTTCATCATTGAAAAGAGCAGACAAAAACCTATAGGAATTCACTGCTAACTAAATTTCGATTTTTTTTACAGATGTGGCTTTGATATTAAGCCACTCATATATCTAATTAAAGAACTCTAGATAAATATTTAAATACATATCTAATTTATCTGAGTGTTTGATTAATTAATATGTTCTTTTTTGTTGCTGTATCTAATTTAGTAACTCCAGAGATATATCTAATTGAAGAAATCCAGATAAATTGCCCAACCCGGTAATCATACAATTACTAAGTCACAGTTACCGACCAATCTCCCTAATTGCCGGTATTAAGTAATCACTCATCAGCATAATTATGAAAGGTTAATGAAGTACACAATCAAGCCCTCTAATCAATTACTGCAGAAAATGTCGTTCCTATTGGGATATTTTATACTCGAAATGAGTATAAAATATCGTTCTTACACCAGGTCTCTTTTGGATTATGGTTGTGTAGCATATTCATCTGCCAGTCCAACCGCTCTGAAACTACTCAACACCATTCAGGATTCAGGCTAGACACAGGAGCATTTAGGACCAGCCCTTCAGAAAGCCTGTGTGCATTAGCTGGCGAACCACCATTGCATATCAGGCGTCGAATGCTTTTAAATTTATTATTAAGGTGAAAGGGCTTGGAATTCCATGTATGTCAGGCTTTATAAATAACGTAAATTTTAATAGATACAAAATAACCAATTTTAAACGGAAACCTTTAATAATAAGAGTTTTAGAAGATAGAAGATTTCCCAACCTAACAGAAACACATATTCTCACAAACACATACGCAGACATTCCGCCTTGGAGAGTAAAGAACTTTAAGGTAAGAAGATTGACCTGACACTAACCAAACACAATAAGAGTGAACCATCTTCTTCCATATTCTACAAAAATTTGGCTAATTTGATTTTGAGACAAGATACTACTGACATGTTGTACGCTTACACTGACGGATCCAAGACGAAATTCGGAACAGGAGCAGCTGCCATTGTTGACAACAACACTTACTTACTAAGACTACCAGACGAAACGACCATATCGTCGATACAAATGCAAACTAACGAATGTGCAAATCAACACTTTTGAGAGTGGAAAAGCATTTATTCATAACTTTTTTTTGGACAGTCAAATATTCGGCAGATTTGGCCTCTTGATAGTGGAATACTTTCCCTTTAATAGAGCGAAGTCAGATTGAAGAATTTGACGTAAATAAGTCCAGCAGAAATTAGTAAAGATTGACAATGAAAGATGCATTTTTTCATATTCGTTACTTTGCATTTGTATCGTCGATATATACAGCCGAACTATACGGTATACAGTTAGCACTGACAAACATTCAAGACAGAGGAAACGACAGTATTGCTATTTGTACTGACTCTTTAAGTTCTTTGCTCTCCATGCGAAACATTTACAGTACACATCCCATTATAAACAACATATTCTCACAAATATTACAGAACAATAACAAACACATTACATTTATATGGCGGCCAGGACATGAGGACATTAAGCTCAGTACAGCTGTAGACCTACAAGCGAAACAAGCGACGAAAAGACCTACGCTGGACTTGAAAACTGTGACTTCATCGGACTTATGTAAAACATTACAAACTGACATACTGTACGAGTGGGAAAGTGAGTGGCTAAAAACTGATGGAAATTAAAAATACAACGAAAGCCTGGAAAAATGAACACTTCTCTCGTCGGGACGAAGTCATCCTATCCAGGCTTCGTATTGGACACACCTTACTTACCCTTTCCTACCTACTAGACAGAAAGGACAGACCAACTTGTAGATATTGTAACGAGACTCTGACCGTTAAACATATACTTACCAACTGCAGGCAGCGCAATAACCTGACTATACCTTAAGACTTACACGACATACTGACAGAAGGTAGCCCACACATTAGTACACTACTCATGTATCTAAACACACACAAAGTTATACTCCAAAATGTAAATAATTAAATTTTATCCCTTTGAATGTATATATATATATATATATATATATATATATATATATATATATATTTATATTTATATTTATGTTTTTTATTCTATATTTTTCTTTCCTTTGTTACAGTTATCATTTATTTCCTTTGTTTCTTTTTCATTTATTTATTTTTTGTATTTTTGTTCATGTTTTATTGTTAATTTTTCAGTTGACTGTTTTTAAAGAGTTTCTTGCCTAAGTTGCGGAACTCTGTAATTAAATAAATTAAATAAATAAAAAATGAGTATAAGCAATGAAACATTTGCCGATAATTGAAGTAAGTGTACTAAATATCGTCGATACAAATGCAAATTAACGAATATGAAAATCACCACTTTTCAGAGTGGAAAAGCGTTTATTCATAACTTTTTTTTGAACAGTTAAATATTCGGCAGATTTGACCTTTTGACTGTGGAATACTTTCCCTTTCATAGAGTGAACTAAGATTCAAGAGTTTGCCGTTCATAAGTCCAGCAGAAATTAGGAAAGATTGAAAATGAAAGATGCATTTTTTCACATTCGATACTTTGCATTTGTAGCGACGATATAAGCAATTCACTCTCGTGCCTAAGTGACATATATATATATATGTGATTCAGGTCTAAGTAGCCAAACTCTAGGAGGTGATTGTAGACATAATTTCCAACAAAAAAGTTCATTTGAAGTATGGTCCGATTCCGGAAGAAAAAGGAGCTACGTCCAATTTTCTGTTTTTTTTTTTTAAAAACTCAAAAACTATTCAAGATAATTAAATTCGAATTATTCCATCATGAAATAGATAAAATTTCCTTTAAAAAGCAGTACTGTAATTCACTAGAACTATTATTAAAAGATACTTTCTGGACGTCCAATTACGCACTTCAGTTTTTATCAATGAATCAGAGTTTTTTCGCGAATTTTTTCCTCAGCCCCCTAATGGCCTACAGATTCAATACTTACACAAAAACTTCTACGTTTAGTAAGCATTAAATCCATTCAAATGAAGTTGACGTTTATTGGGGGATAAATTGAACGATTGGCTACCTTTTGTCAAAAAAATGTGGAATGTAGCTTTGTTACTTTCAAATACCTTGTGTGAAGATATTAAAAATTATTCATTTCTTATTGGCCAAACTGTGGGTATCCATTGACCAGTCCAGAATCAATAGAAGTAACTGAAAGAAACGTGTTTAGAAAAGATTTTATCCTGCGGGAAGGGATCGGAGCGGGAACTGGAGAGCCGGTAGAAGAGCAAGCGACAATTTCCCAGGCTTTGCGAGTTTTTTTTCCTAACCCAAGAAATCGTAGAAGGAAACAAAAAAGAAAGCAAATCTGCGCGAGTGCAGCTGGAAGTTAAGCACTGCGGGGTAAAGTGATTGGAAAGAGACTGCCTTATATTGTGCTGAGGCAAATTTAAAGGCTTGTCGCAAAAAAAAAATGAAAAAAAAAAAAAAAAAAGAATTGTGGGTAATATAAAGTCAGCCGCAGCTGTGGGTGAGGGGTTAACACTGAACGACTGGGAAATCGTTAGTAGTGTCGCAAGTGGATAGTTGAAAGAAGTGACAGCTAAAGGGGACAGTGAGAGGGGAGATAGAAATCGAAAAATAGATGGATAGCTAAAATCTATAAACTAATACCTTAAAGACTAAAACTTAACCTATGTTCCTATTAAACGAGTGAGAGCACATGGCGTTTAGGAGGTTGACCAGTGTTTTGTCGATAGGACATCCAGCTCAACAAGGCGTAATAGGCTACTGGAATCAACATTTACTTTAGTATACTACATGATGCCACTTAGAACAAAATCACTGAGGCCAACCAGGAGAAGTGGCATCGTTTGATAGGTAAGAGATAGAATTAAACGATAGTCGGAGAGTAGATTAGAAAAAGGGGGGGGGGAACAACACAGGTGCCATGTGGGATTGATGGGACGGAGGTTAGTGGTCAAGGCTTTGCAAGGATCTGATTGGACAGGCTTTATTGGAAGTCTGGCTGCGACTGACTGACCCTCGAGGAGTCCAGTCTCTTGAGCAGAGTGACGGACCGATGAGAAGCAGCCAGTCGTGGAGGGGGTAGTCATTCGTGGTGGGGACTGACTGCCGTAGTGGGAGGGGGGGGGGGGTTGAGAGCGCCGAGTAGAGGGGGTATGACGCCATCAGTGTCGACTTTAAAGAACACAACCATTTACAACATCTAACATAAACAAAGCCAAATTTTTATTACAGCTGCATTAAAAGGTAAAAAAGAAAAATAATAGCCCAACGTATGCCTTTAATGCAAGCTTGTTATAATTTATTTTAGAGTTTTATAAATTGTCTGATAGTTGCATTCTGATGCAGGAGCATGGTGCCTGGGGGCCGTTGAGCTACGTTCCCCAGTAGCTGTGCGAGCGGGAGATTCCCTCCAATTGGACTGCATCTATGACCTGAAGGGCGCGCCACTATACTCCGTCAAGTTCTACCAGGGAGACGAAGAGTTCTACAGGTTTGTTCCCAAGGAGTCGCCACCGACGAGGGTCTTTCCGAGACCCAAACTCCAAGTAGACGTGAGTAAATGTAGCATGACACTTATTATTATTGGTAAAAATGCAGTTTCACGCCCTCAAAACCGATTTCTTTAAAATTTTGTACAATAACGTATTTTGATGCACTAAATATGAATACGTTAAAAGTAACCTTCGCATTTAACTAGGAAAGAAGTTATTAAGCACTAAAGTTCACTGTTACGCAGGTTATGAGAGCTATTAATTTTAGCGAGTTGGATTGACTGGGGTTTTGTTATTTTCTTGAGCGAGCGTAGCGAGCGGAAACGCATAGCACGTATGCCCTTAAGCGACAGGTGAGGATGCCCTTAAAATTAACAATATTTTCGAATAAATGGTTTCTGAACATTTCAAATGAGAGTTCTCTGTTTCCCAATGTTACATATCTACACATGCGCGTGTTTACAAATACGCTGATGAAGCCTAGTTTTATAACCTTCCTAACAGTGAACTTTAGTGCTTAATATTATATTCTATTAGAATTCTATTAATTTTAGCGAGTTGGATTGACTGGGGTTTTGTTATCTTCTTGAGCCAGCGTAGCGAGCGGAAACGCATAGCATGTATGCCTTAAAGTCGTCATTTATGCCTTAAAATCGTCACAAATTTAGTTGTTTACATTAGCTCTCATAACCTGCATAACAGTGAACTTTAGTGCTTAATAACTTCTTTCCTTGTTAAATGCGAAGTATTCGTGTTTAGTGCATCAAAATACGTTATTGTACAAAATTTGAAAGAAATCGGTTTTGAGGGCATGAAAGTGCATTTTTACCTTATTATTATTATAATTTTCTTTGGATGTTATGATTTTATACTTCCAATAAGTCTAATATTACTACTCAACACTGTTGAAACACAGAGAGCATTTCCTAAGTATTTTCAAGTTTCTAGGCAGAATAAAGTTCTTGTCGAAAAAGTGAATGCATAATTACCAAAGTTTTAGCTTCGTTTCTAAATCTACATGAGGGCTATAAAACACAAGCAGGAAGAATACAATTATGTAATAATATAAAAATTGCATTCTTCAAAACATCAGGTAGCTAAAAATTGAATTAAAACGCGCAGAATTGACAGCTTGAACACGATCCTTGTTAATTGAACATTTTACTGAGTTCATGAAATACTTAGGAAGTTTTGATTTGTTAAAATGTATGTATGTGTGTGTGTGGGTAATGTACAATATGGTCCTATGGTGTAGAAAAATATACAATAGGGAATTCTACCTGGCCAAGTCGTTGGTCACTGCGACCACACTGTATCTATGGTAACCAGGGCCTCTCGTTCAAATTTCTATATCCCCACATAAAAATTCAGCCCTTTAGGATTAGGCTCACCTATTTTCTTGAACTTTATCATTGCATCTCTAAAATACATTAGCCTGCTATAGTCCTCTTCCGCCATGAGTGATGCAAGTGGGAGCATTTACCAGTGGGGGAATACTATCATTGTGAACAGGTGTTTTCTTAGTGGTCTACGTGTATGTCCTCATTTTAGGTCCGCTCTTCCTAGATAGAGGTATTCTTTTACGATGCTTCTGCAACTAGCCATTGGCGCCGGGCTATGTATACGTTGTCATTCTTCCTAAACATCCATGGTGCAGCTTTAACGGGTCCTGATAAGAAGAAACTCAACGTGCAGGTGGGACTCGAACTCGCATCCTCCGCATAAGAATCCCAGGGTTAGCCACAGAAACACGGGACCTATGGAGGTATTATTTCGCTTTTTCTTTCGACTAACTGACAAGTAGCTTTGCCTGCCTCATACCTGGTCTGACATATCACTGATAGATTAATTCCTCTGGCAATCAGGCATTTATTTCCATTCTTGCAAAGCGTTTTGACATTCTATCAGAGGGTTCAGTATCATAGAAAGTCTCGAACTGTTAAGCATGTACAACACCACATACGCTTCAATTACCATTACTATCAAGGAGACAAACATAAATTCAAACATTTTGAAAAAAAATATTGATCAACTTGTAAAGAATTATCCCCAAAAAAACATAAATGTGAAATAGAGGCCAAGTTCCTGCCACCACAAAGAAACACTCCCTTCCTCAAAAATATCCCCTCCTAAAACCCCCCAAAAACGCCTTACCATTCTACACTCCAAAAAAGTAGTATGGGTTGGTGTATTAATTCAACGAAAAATATTTGCCAATACAAGAGATGATACAAGAAAGAAATGGCCAAGTTCATTACTTGGAAGACCTCATAGTTACTTACTAAGAACAGTAAAGACACTTCAACTGACCTTTAAAAACAACAATAAAAATACTTATATCCAGTTACTAAAATATCACTTTCCTCAACCAGGTATATTCTTAAACTTGGCAATGTTTAGTTTTTATCTAAAGATAATTTCGGCACAAAAAAAACATTGCCAAGTTTAAGAATATACCTGGTTGAGGAAAGTGATATTTTAGTAACTGGATATAAGTATTTTTATTGTTGTTTTTAAAGGTCAGTTGAAGTGTCTTTACTGTTCTTAGTAAGTAACTATGAGGTCTTCCAAGTAATGAACTTGGCCATTTCTTTCTTGTATCATCTCTTGTATTGGCAAATATTTTTGGTTGAATTAATACACCAACCCATACTACTTTTTTGGAGTGTAGAATGGTAAGGCGTTTTTGGGGGGTTTTAGGAGGGGATATTTTTGAGGAAGGGAGTGTTTCTTTGTGGTGGCAGGAACTTGGCCTCTATTTCACATTTATGTTTTTTTGGGGATCTCATTGCTTTTTTCTAAGTATTAAATAGAATTTAGTTGCCGCATACCTACTGGCTTTTGTACTTCATATAAAACCAGGGTCTTTGGATTCTGCATAAGGTTCTCCATACTGCTTGATATTTGATACCAATAATCAACCTACATACATCTAATCACTAGACTAGAAAAGTTAGAAGCTCTTCCAAATGACATTACTTTAGAGGACAAATTGATTGCTCTCTTAACTAAACTATTACACTGTAAAACACAGGAACCTTATCCCGGGGATAACGATCACAATAGGGAAAGTGCAGAAGGCCTTCAAGAAAAATATAAGAACAAAAATGACTCGACTTTGAAAAACTTAGTATCTGTTTTGAAGTATATTATGCAGTGAACCCCTACGACTTTATTTACTACATTTAAGAAAGAAGTCAGAACTGTTTTTAAGATGCGTCGAAATGTTTTTTAAGACATCAAATATAGGTTCTCCTTACCAAGACGATTCATTTGATACCCCACATGATGGGTTTCAGAAGGAATGATGGCATTTCGATGGAACAAGAAGTAGAAAACGTCATAGGTAATATGACACTCCCGTATCAAGACCTACCTGCGTGCCAAGTTTGGTCAAAATAGGCCAAACGGTGTGAATTGGTATAAGGAACAAACATACAGACAGACAGCTGAAAGACCTTTTTTACCTAGCCTAGTGCATTCCCCGGACCAAGGCCTACCTGTGTGCCAAGTTTGGTCAAAATCGGTCAAATGGTGTGAATTTGTGTACGGAACAAACATGCAGATAGACAGCTGATAGACGATTTTGACTAGCCTATGACACTACCCGGATAAAGACCGACATGTGTGTCAAATTTTGTCAAAACCGGTCAAACGGTGTGTATTTGTATAAGGAACAAACAGACAAACAGACACCTGATAGACAATTTTTCCTAGCCTATGATTCTCCCCGTTTCAAGACCCATCTGTGTCCCAAGTTTGGTCAAAATCGGTCAAACGGTACGGATTTGTAAGAGGAACAAACATACAGACAGACAGCTGGTATAAGATTTTTACCGAGCCTGTATGCGTCCCTATTTGTTTCTTAAAACATCAAATATAGGTTCTTCATACCGAGACAATTCATTTGATACTCCACATCATGGGTTTCGGACGGAATGACGGGTTTCCGATGGAAGTACAAAACTGGCACGCCCCCGCCCCGGAAGCGGGGTCAAACACAACTTTTCGCGCTTTTTCGATTTTTTCCTTTAATAACACCTTCATATCTATCTTCATGCAAAATTTCAAGTCTCTAGCATCATGGGAAGTGCCTAATAATTTTGATGAGTCAGTGAGTGAGTGAGTCCTATAAAACCCGATTTTCGATCGCTTATATCTCAGAAACTATTCGATGTAGAATTATGAAAATTTCCAGTTTTACTCACATCCAGTAGTTTAATACCTGTGTAAAATTTCATAAATTTATCTTCACCTGATTGAAAGTTATGAGAGGGTAAAAATCGGCTCTAAGACCGCCTGTAATATACACACAGTATGCTAAGGCCGGAACTTGGCCTGGCGCACTACCGTGCGCCTAGATACCCAATTCAGTGAAAGAGTAATTCACACTTGAGAGGGGGTGTCTTCAACGATTTACAGAAAGTTATAAATGATTTTCCAACTTTAGAACACTATGAAATTACTAATAGTTGACGGTTTCAACAATAATTAGTCTATAAACAAGGCTTGTTTAAGATGTTTTTCAGAAGCTAACGTTGGGTGGAATCGCGAAATATCTTCCCTTTGAGATCCGTATCCAGCTGATCACGATGAACGTCACAAGGAATAAAGTTATAGGGTCGATCCTCCGCTTGCTTTCGACACTCAATTAAAGTTCCTATAATGGCTTTTAAAACATCTTAGTCACTTTATATTGAAAATAGATTTTCAATTAAATCTAGGCGCACGGTAGTGCGTCAGGCCAAGTTCCGGCCTAAGCATACTGTGTGTATATTACAGGAGGTCTTAGAGCCGATTTTTACCCTCTCATAACTTTCAACCAGGTAAAGATAAAGTTATGAAATTTTACACAGGTATTATACTACTAGATGTGATGAAAACTGGATATTTTCATAATTCTACATCGAATAGTTTCTGAGATATAAGCGATCGAAAATCGGGATTTCTAGGACTCATCAAAATTATTAGGCACTTCCCATGATGCTAGAGACTTGAAATTTTGCATGAAGATAGATATGAAGGTGTTATTAAAGGAAAAAATCGAAAAAGCGCGAAAAGTTGTGTTTGACCCCGCTTCCGGGGCGGGGGCGTGCCAGTTTTGTACTTCCATCGGAAACCCGTCATTCCGTCCGAAACCCATGATGTGGAGTATCAAATGAATTGTCTCGGTATGAAGAACCTATATTTGATGTTTTAAGAAACATTTAGGCGCATACAGGCTCGGTCAAAATCGTATACCAGCTGCCTGTCTGTATGTTTGTTCCTTATACAAATCGGAACCGTTTGACCGATTTTGACCAAACTTGGGACACAGGAGGATGTTGATACGGGGAGAATCATAGGCTAGGTCAAAATCGTCTATCGGCTTTCTGTCTGCATGTTTGTTCCTTACACAAATTCACACCGTTTGACCGATTTTGTCCAAATTTGGCACAAAGGTAGGTCTTGGTCCGGGGAATGCACTAGGATAGGTAAAGAAGGTCTTTCAGCTATCTGTGTGCATGTTCGTTCGTTACACAAATTCACACCGTTTGGCCTATTTTGACCAAACTTGGCACGCAGGTAGGTCTTGATACGGGAGTGTCATATTACCTATGACGTTTTGTACTTTTTGTTCCATCGGAAAGCCATCATTCCTTCTTAAACCCATCATGGTGGGTATAAAATGAATCGTCTTGGTAAGGAGAACCTATATTTGATTTTTTAAGAAACATTTCGATGCATCTTAACAACAACACGTGTGACTTCTTTCTTAAATGTTGTAAATAAAGTCGTAAGGGTTAAATACATAATACACTTGAAAGCAGATACTAAGTTTTTCAAAGTCATCTAAATTACAAAGTTCAGGATCACAAACCCAAAATGTATCGTCTTTGTTCTTTTCTTTTTCTTGAAGGCCTTCTACAATTTCCTTATGGTGATCTTTATCCTCGGGATAAGGTTCCTGTGTTTTACAGTGTAATAGTTTAGTTAAGAGAGCAATCAATTTTACCTCTAGAGTACTGTCATCTGGAAGAGCTTCTAACTTTTCTAGTCTAGTGATTAGATGTATGTAGGTTGATTATTTGTATCAAATATCAATCAGTAAGGAGAACTTTATGCAGAATCCAAAGACCCTGGTTTTATATGAAGTACAAAAGCCAGTAGGTATCCGGCAACTAAATTTTAATTAATACTTAAAAAAAAGTAATGAGATCCCAAAAAAACATAAATGTGAAATAGAGGCCAAGTTCCTCCCCCCACAAAGAAACACTCCCTTCCCCAAAAAGCGAAAAATATCTCCTCCTAAAACCCCCAAAAAACGCCTTACCATCCTACACTCCAAAAACGTAGTATGATTTAGTGTATTAAGTGTAACATATTTTCAACCAAAAATATTTGCCAATACAAAAGATGATACAAGAAAGAAATGTCCAAGTTCATTACTTAGAAGACCTATTAGTTACTCACTAAGAGCAGTAAAGACACTTCAACTGACCTTTAAAAACAACAATAAAAATACTTATATCCATTTAATAAAACATCACTTTCCTCAACCAGGTATATTCTTAAACTTGGCAATGTTTTTTTGTGCCGAAATTATCTTTAGAGAAAAAACTAAACATTGCCAAGTTTAACAATATACCTGGTTGAGGAAAGTGATATTTTAGTAACTAACTATAAGTATTTTTATTGTTGTTTTTAAAGGTCAATTGAAGTGTCTTTACTGTTCCTAGTATAAATTTTTTTTTTTTTTATAATTTATTTATGAGCACCCCGCATTGACAGCGTTTCGCCCAGGTACACATATAAAATAGAAATACACAACAACAACAAAATAGTTACAATATTACATAATTACAAATCCAATTACATTAATGTGTGTATCAATCTAATTATACAATTAAGTTTGTGAATAACATACAGCTAAAAGTAGAATTAACTAGTAAAAAACAATACATAAGAAAAACTTATAATTATAAAGGAAACGAAGAAAATAGTTCCTATGTACAATATGACTATATATAATCGCAACAGTTTCTATTTACAATATAGGTTCTATGCATAATATGACAACATACATAAGAACAATAGCCCCGTGTACAATCAATAGGAAGGATCCTATGTAAAATAATGATGAATAAATTAATATGTTACGTCATGAGTGATGTTTATTAAAAAAAAAAACAAAAAACAACTTTCAACGGCGATGTTAAAAGCATAGTTTGGGTCGTCTAGACAATCAAAGACAATGAATTAAGAAAATTAAGTGGTTGTTGTAATACATACTACACCCACATATTGAATATTTGAGGAGTTTGGTCTGGGGTTTGTTAAATTTTGTTAAAAATATTTTTGTCTTTAAGAAAGGTAAGTATAGCGTTGATATGGTGACTGCTATCACGGAGTAGTTCGTTCATGTCTCGTGGAATTTCCAAGTCTTGTCTCAAATTACAGTCTGTCAGTATATGTTGAATTGTGAGGTCTTTGTTACAGTGGTTTATCAGTGAGATTGGCACAGTGGTTTATCAGACTTTGTCATAAGGTATTCATGAGTTATACGTGTGTGGCCTATCCTTAGTCTGGCTAACACTACTTCTTCTCGCCTTGAATCCCTGTATGACGAAGCCCAGTCGCTTACGGTCTGCTTAATTTGTCGAAGTTTGTTTTCTGTTATGCTCGACCAGTTCAGTTGCCATTTGTCTTTTATGTCGTTTTTATTTTGCCGTGAAACTTCTTTGTCGTACAATTTAAGTTGGCCATAAGTTGGTTCCTCCGTCACAAGTTTTGCTTGTAAGTCAGCAGTCGTGCTTTGTCCTAAGTCTTTGTGTCCTGCCAGCCACCATAGTGTGATGTGCTTTCCAAATGTATGTAAATTGTGAATTTGCTCTATAATTTCTATGCATGTAGGATGTGTTGTGTACATGTTCTGTAAGCACTGGAGTGAACTCAAAGAGTCTCTACAGATTATTACATGTGGCTGGTGGGTTAATGGGACGTTCTGTAGTGCAAGAAGGATAGCACGGAGCTCGGCTTCTAATATGCTAGAATATGGTGGTAGCTTTAAATGGCTATCTTGGATTATAGCTGCAGATCCGACACCATTTGGCGTTTTGGACCCATCAGTGTAAAATGTTTGGCAATTTTTGTGTTTTGTAATAAATGCTTTAAAGTATTCTGTGTATAATATTGTACTGGCTGGATTTGTCTTTTTGAATTTTGTGAGTGTTAAATCTATATTATAATTTTGAGTTATCCAAGGAGGTGTTAGTGTAAGTTTGTGTGTAATAATGTTTGGATTGCTAAGACCAAACTCCTCTTTCACTCTACGATATCTTATTATTAACGGTCGAATGTGGCCTTCTCTGCGTTCATAACCGTCAGCATGAGGGTTGTCTAGTATGTCACTTATACAAGAGGTATTGGGATACGAAATAATTTTATTATAAAATTTACTTATAAGCATAGCTCTCCTAATGTGCAATGGAGGTTCTGCTGATTCAGCATACAAACTTACTGAGGGGCTTGACCTAAAGGCACCAAGGGCTAGTCGAATTGCAGTGTTGTGTATAGGGTTTAGCATGTTCAGTGTACTGGGTTTGGCAGACGAGTATGCTACACATCCATAGTCCAGGAGTGATCTGGTATAGGATCGGTAGACGCTTAGCATTACACGTCTGTCGGCCCCCCATTTTGTATTACCAAGGATTCTTAAAATATGTAACGATTGTTTACATCTTTTGAGAAGGTCCTTTAGGTGGGGTACCCATGTGAGGCGTCTGTCAAAGTGTAGACCTAGGAATTTTAACACATCTGTTTGAATAACAGGTCTGTTGTTTAAGTGCAGAGTGTAGTTGGTGTTTTGTCTTTTTCTAGTAAATAAAATAGATTTCGTCTTGTTTGTCGAGAAAGTCAGTCCAGTTTTCTCGGTCCAGTGTCCTAGTGAATGAATAGCGTCTTGAATTTTGTTTTGTGCTTCTTCTACTGAATGGGACGAGTAAAAAATTAATAGGTCATCAACATATAAGCCGTATTGCACATCAGGAGGATTATGTTCTTTTACTGTATCCATTGCTATGAGAAATAATGTAGTACCGAGTACACTGCCCTGAGGAACGCCCATTTCTTGTTTAAAGACACCTGAAAGGCAAGTTCCATTTCTTACTCTGAATGTTATGTTAGTGAGAAAGGAATTTATAAATTTAAGGACCTTTCCTCTAACACCCCATTCATAGAGCTTAGTTACGACGATTCCTTGCCATACTGTGTCGAATGCTTTATTTATGTCAAATGAGACGGCTAATGTTGATTTTTTATTGAGGAAACCATCTATGATATATGATTCCAATCGTATTATGTGGTCTAACGTTGAATGATTTGGTCTAAAACCACATTGGAACATTGAAAGTAGTTTTTTTGATTCAATTAACCACATCAATCTTTTATTTAGCATTCTTTCAAACAATTTGCAGACACAGCTGGTCAGTGATATCGGTCTGTAACTTGTAATGTCTGATTTGTCTTTATTAGGTTTCAGTATTGGAATAACGATACTGCTTTTCCAACATTCAGGGACAGTCCCAGAGTCATAAACTGAGTTCATGACACGCAATAATTGAATGAGAGCAATATCTGGGAGATGTTTAATCATTGAGTAGGTAATGTTGTCGGGTCCAGGGGAAGTATCTTGTGTCTTAGATAATGCAAGCTGTAATTCATCAAGTGTGAATGGTTCGTTTATTGGATTATTCGCGTCAGGTATAGCAAAAATGTTAGGTTCGTTACTGAGTGATGGGTTGTTTTCAGGAGTTTTTGATATTTCATAGAAGTGGTTAGCTAGAGCATTTACGATATCTTTGTGGTCTGTGAGTATCGTGTTTGGTGTTTTGAGTCCAGATATAGGTACTTTATATTTTTGATGTTGAATTTTTCTAAGGTTTTCCCAAATAGCTTTAGGTGAAGAATGTCTGTTTAATGTTGAAATAAACTCTATCCAACTTTGCCTCTTAGATTCAATTATTACATGTCGACAAACAGCTTTCGCTCTTTTATATTTCGTTAGGAGTTCAGTTGATGGAGTGCGCTTGAAGTTGTTAAGAGCAGTACGTTTTAGCGCGGTTCCTCCCTCCCCCATAGGGAGGAACCCCGCTTATACGGTTGATACAATGAAACAATCCGGAAGTGCCGACAAGAAAATTTCGCGTTTCAGAACCCCTAGAGACCGAAAATAACGGTGGTTCAAATTTGTATATATATATATATATATATATATATATATGTATATATTTATATATATATATATATATATATATATATATATATTTATATATATATATATATATATTTATATATATATATATATTTGTCTGTTCGCTCATTTCTGGCTTCCCTGATGGTCCGATTTTGATGAAATTCGGTACAAAAATCTGTCGTCCAATTTGAAAGGTCAAGTTCGTTAACCAGCAAAATCCGCCCACTGGAAGATGGCGTTTGGGGCGAAATTCGCGCAAAAAAATCGTAATGCTTACGTTTTTGAGTTCATAAGCTTGTAAGTACTCTTTTTATAGGCTTCTTGGGCTAGGAAAACGAATGGAACCATTTTCAAGGCGATAGAAAATTTCGAGAAAACTGAAAAAAACATTTTTGAATGCCGTTTTTGGTTCGGGTACTTAGAATCATGGGATTCAGTTGAAACATTTACTGCATGTTCTACTTTCATTAAAACTAATATGTTGAAATTTTGGTTGCGTTTGGAATTAAGGAAGGGTTAGAATAAAATATTTTATTAACAGACATAAAAAAGTTTTGGTAACTTTGTATACTTTCCTTAATATCTCGAAAAAGGTTGAGAATTTGGGAAACGGAAGAATACCATTAGAAAGCTTACTAAATTCTCTACAAAAAAAGGTTCTAATGAAAGTTTTGATTAGGCGATGTCAATCGGAGAAATAAGTGCTTAAAACTTTAAAGTAATTGATTTCGCTTATTCGAACTGTTCTTTTTGTCTTTGATTTTGGTACTTAAAATTATGGGATTCAGTTGAAACATTTTCTGTATGTTTGAATTTCATCAACACTAATATGTTAAAATTTTGGTTACGTTTGGAGCTAAGGAAGGATTAGAATAAAATATTTTATTAACAGACATGAAATGTTTTGGGAACTTCGTATACATTCCCTAATATCTCGAAGACGGTTAGGAATATTGGTAAACGGAGGGTTACCATGCGAAAGCTTACTAAATGTTCTACAAAAAAGATTCTGAAACAATTTTTGATTAGGCTATGTCAATCGGAGAAATAAGTGCTTAAACTTTGAAATAATTGATTTCGTTTATGCGAACAGGTCTTTTTGTTTGTTTTTATTCCTTGTTATTTTTTAATTGCTTAAAGTTGGATAATGTATTTGACAATAAAACAGATTAATTAAAATAAGAAAAACAATTCATTGTTAAAAATATATCAGGCTGTACCGTATGAAATGTCAGTTTTGGATTTGTCGATTTCCTTCAAATGTCTTGAAACTGTCGAGGCTCCTACTCCGAGTTCTTTGGCATATTCCCTAGTGTTTTTAATTGCTTATAGTAGTCAAATGTATTTGCCAATAAAACAGGATACGTATAATTAGAATCAATATTTTGTTTGTTAGAATTCGAAGATGCCGTATGAATATCTAGATTACAGTACTGGTGTTGATTTCGTTCTTTAGAATTATTCTTGGTATTCCCTATTTTCATCTGTTACCCATAGTTTTTTATTGTTAGTAGGTTTTTCTTATTGATTATAGAATATAAATCTATTTGGCTATAAAACAGGATACGTAAAATTAGTGACAATATTTCGGAGATTTCTGAGCGAAATACTTTTAAGATTTTCTACCACCACGAACGGCTCTTTTCCTCTATTTTTATCCACTAGATAGGCTTTATTTTGCATATTATTCAATATAAGTTTTATTCAGCAGGGGATTCTGATGAAATGTCGTGTTTTTGCTGTGGATTTTAAATACGATGTATCTAAGATTGGATAACATTAGCGAGTCTACATAGTTAAGAACCGACGACGGAGGATTACTTCTTGCTATGATTTAGTCTACATATGTATATTAAGTCCTAAATCCAAAAAATAAACTTCACAACGGTTAGATACTAT
Source organism: Gonocerus acuteangulatus (assembly GCA_946811695.1). Classification (NCBI taxonomy): domain Eukaryota; kingdom Metazoa; phylum Arthropoda; class Insecta; order Hemiptera; family Coreidae; genus Gonocerus; species Gonocerus acuteangulatus. Next base: position 71,111,271 of record OX328125.1, read on the forward strand.
GAGCGAATATGGCGGTTCAATGCCCGTAGAAACAAGGGGGCCGCAGGAAATTTACCTGCTAAGAGTTAATCCTCAAGAGCTGTAAATATACCCCAGGTATCTGCCGACACAAATACAAAGCCTAGGCGGAGAGCACCCCAAAAACTCAGATCCAAACATAAGGTTATATACTAAATATTCATAAAGACTACTTAGTTGTAAACCGATTCATCAATTAGCAATCAATAGTTTTCAACAAAGGTTATATACTAAATATTGATAAAAAGTATTTAATTAGAAAAAAAAACAATATTCCACAAGACTTGTTTTTGGTCCATTTGTGTCTACTCCATAGACTTAATTAGGTATATTATTCTATTGTAGTTGGGCAACTAAACTTTGTTTTATTTTGTTAAATAAAGTTTTTTTTCTTGACTTGTTATTCGTCAAGACTTTTATTTGTCCTTGTGTATTTACTAGATAGGTTTTATTCGGCATATTATTCTATATAGGCTATATTAGGCAGGGTATTCTACTCAATCTTGTGTACTTCTTCTTGATCCTTCTGTACATGGGCGTATATAAAAACAATTTCGGGGGGGGGCTGTGACCATTTCCAGTGTATGGAATACTAAATATTTAGAGCTTGGAATAGTTTTAGGCAACTAAAACGCTATTAAACGTAAAATAAAATATGTTTTATGAACTAAGTGATCTTATTTAATTTATTTTTAAGGGTTTTACGAGAAGTTTTTATCATCAATTCAAAATTTCGGGAGGGGTTGCAGCCCCCTCAGCCCCCCCCTCATATACGCCTATGCTTCTGTATCCTCTAGAAAGGCTTTATTAGGCATATTTTGTATTGATTTATAGAGCTTTGCTTTAGAATGAGAGCCAGATTCTGTAATTTCCGCTTCTGTGTAAAAGTTAGCTACTGTCGGTGTCCCTGACGCCTTAATATCACTTTTATTCGAGATGTTCGAGAGGATTTTGACAATTTTCACGAGATATATAAAAAAAAAAAAGTTTATTTCTTTTCTAAGCTTATCAAATGGCACTAGGGACATGAACGGAACCGCGCTAAGATGCTGCAGTTCCTGCGTGTCGGACTTTTATTTCCTTTACGGCCTTTTTACATCGTTCATTCCACCAAGGGACAGGAATGTGTTTGTTTACTGTCTTATTCTTAGTTATGTAGATTTCTGCAGCTGTTTTTACTAAGTCATTGAAGTCGTTTATATCGTTTAAGTTTTCTATTCTTAGTCTGTCCGTTAAGTACTCTTTGAACCCCGCCCAGTCTGCTTTGTTTGTATTGAATCTTTCAACTGTTTGAAATGGTTCACTCGGTGTATTAAAGTGGATTACTATCGGGAAGTGGTCACTATTAAGGGGATCTGTTTTGACTTTCCAAGTAAACCGCTGGATGATGTCAGGTGAGCAAGTAGTCACGTCAATGTTTGAGTAGGTACCAGTCCGTGTGCATAGATGTGTTGGCGAGTCGTCATTGAGGGGAATCATGTCATGGTTATCGAGAATAGTTTAATTATCCTGCCTTTTGTGTTTGTTATTTCAGAGTTCCATAAAATACTAAGAGCATTAAAATCACCAAGGAACATTAGTGGCCGTGGAAGCTGAGTCAGTAAGTCTTGTAGTTCCGTGGGGACGATCCTATCTCTTGGTGGAAGGTATATATTACAAACAGTCATTCGGGAGGGCATGGACACTACACTAGCAACTGCTTGCAGTGTAGTTCTAAGGATAAGTGGTTCGCTATAAACTGTATCTTTTACAAATATAGCTACACCACCAGATGCTTTTCCTCCTAATGTGTAATCATATTTATATGTCGTGAAACCTAATAATGAAGCGTTTCTGTTGGGTGTTGTGTGAGTTTCCTGAAGTGCAACGATTTGAATTTTTTCTGACTTAACTAAGTGCTTTAGGTCATCCTTATGCCTTTCTAGTCCGTTAATATTCCATTGTAGAATCATTGAAAAAAGATAGATTAAGCGAATCTAAATTACACAGTATGTAAATAAACTTTTGTATATATAGGAAAACAATATTTTTATATTTTATTGGGTAATATAGCAAGCGTTTTTCATATATTTTTACCTTTTTAAATCTCTGTAATGTCAATGGGTACGGAAATTTCGTATTATAAGAAATGGCTAGAATATTGAAAATCATAGATAATTTCTCAGGTAATAATTTTAAGATTAGTAATTTTAAGATTATGCAAGTTTCCAGTGGCAAGTATGTGGAGCGGAAATGACATCGTTTCACATGTTTTAAAAGGAAATTTAATACCCTTTCGAGATGTTACTTTTCTCTTTTCCGATTAGTCAACCTTTTGTGATATTCTAGCTCACATATTCTGCTCCATTTGCGATCAAATTATAATGCTATTGAAGATGTTAAAGCTGTTTGTAATATCGGTCAGTTGTTCTTTTAAAAATAAATAAACCTGTCTCTAGAAGAATAAGTTACTTATTTTCAGCTTTTCAACATTTTTTCCTTAGTTTGTAGGACACCATCCATATGCAGGATTATATTTAACATGCAATTTCGCCGCTTAATATTCTTATAACCTTCACATATACCAGAGAGAGTTGATTTAAAAAAATAAAGGCTTGGATATTGTGTAAACTAGCTAACAGTAGAATACATTTCGTCACACCCATTTCTCAGCAAAGTATTTCGTTTACACCACATTTGCTGGACTTGGAAGCGAGGAGAGTTTCAAACCAATTTTAGTGTCTGTAATTCAAATATTTTGAGATATTGCGCATTTGCCTATGTGATGGGATGAGCAGTGATTGAATGAAAATTTGTAAATACATTTTGCGGCATGTGGCTCAAGACAGGAGTGGGAAATCGGTGTTGAGTAAATTGTCCTATCTTTGAGTGGTATGGTTGTTCATCTGTTGTCTAGTTATATAGATTAGTGGCGGTATTTGTTGAAATAGATCTTTGAAATTTGGATTGCTTCATGCTCCTGATTCTGTACCTTACATATTAAGGATTAACGGGTTAATCCTGTGTATCCCTGGAAAATATGTGGTTGTGATTCTAAGTGTATTCTGTGATTAGTGTTTTAAACGCGCGATATGTCTGAACTTATCTATTTTTCATACATATTTTCCATTTTATTTATTTATTAAAAAGAATATTACAAGCTATTCCTGATATCAGTTACATTTTTTTTTTCATTATTCTATGATTTTGCATACATATATATTTGTATATATATAGGATTCCCAGGAAGGATACTATTTTCAAAAGGTTGTTTGTGTAGGCTCTATTTTGAAAATGGTTTTCCAAAGAAGAGAGTTTACTAGCGGGGGTTTCATTGTTGGGTATATTCGATGAGCACGGATTGAAAGGGACCGGACAATGGATTTCTTAGTATGAATAGAGAGGGAGCTAGAGAAGTGAAGTGATATATTCCAGGTGAAGGAGGCCCAGAAAGGGGGATTCCATTTATTTATATGCCTGTTTGTGTGTGTATGTGTGTGTGTATATATGTATATATATATATATATATATATATATATATATATATAGTTTTGAAGAATTATTCTATATAATTTTCTATTTAAAATTTGGTTTATATGTTATATCATGCTTACCATCCGTAGAAATCAATGTATTATTATATTTAGGTGTAGCAGAGAGGAAGGAGGGTTGTGGCTTAAAGGCAGGAAACACTTAACATCGCTCTGATAGGGATCCAAAACTGTGTACGATTATTTGGTTACCACCATTATATATGTATGTATATATATATATATTTATATATATATATATATATATATATATATATATATATATATATAAACTGATTTTAATGGAAACGAAAAAAAAATTGAAAATACTGCATACATGTATTTAAAATAGTAGAACGAACAGAACACTGTTGGGAGCCAAAATGCATCTACCTACCCTCAGTGAGTCATCGTTACTTAACTATTTTTATTTCTTTACCATCTGTCTTCCAACTTTACACAAATATATATATATATATATATATATATATATATATATATATATATATATATATATAAATAAATGTATAAATACAAATTCTTATGGCAAACGCCTTGGACACTAAAGTGCAGCTGAGGCCCTTTGAAAAATTCCCCTGCTGCACCATAGATGTTGAATAGTTGAGGGTGTCAAGAATCAAGTGTCATAAGAAAAAAAAATAACCCACTTTCCTAGTTCTATAGGATTTTGTAGTAAACAGAAAATGAGAACACGTAATTTTTGGACTGTTTTTACCATTTTCACAAAGGATTTAAGGGTCATTCTGTGTCAAATCAACACACTTTTCGGACTTGATGTCTCAGATTTTCATGATTTTTGGTATACAGTAACATATCATAGACTTATGAAAAAATACCAAATTTCAGCTATGTAGCACAATTGTTTTTTATGTTATTAATTTTTAAAGATTTAAATTTTAATGAAAAAGTGTCATATTTTGGTACCTTTAGATGCCTATAGGCTCGCAACCAGTGATGATATAAACCTAGGAGTGGTTTCATTTTAAAGCTATTGAGTGGGGCTTTAATATGATATGCCACAAAGTAGTGGTTGCATTTAAAAAAAATTGGAAATTTTAAATTTAAATCTTAAAATTTAAATTTCGCAAAAAGTGGCAATTTTAAAAATTTCAAAAAATTACCAAAAATGGTTTGTAATGTATAAATACATATGGCAAAATTTTATCAAGGGATCTCAATGGGATCAGGAGATACAGGGTTTCATAAATACACGTTTTGTCAAAAATACCAGAATTATTAGCGTTTCAGAAAATTTTGAATAGTTCATTGAATGAAACAAGCATTGGCTATTAGCCTTACATTTTTCTAAAGGAGAAAGGTCACATAAACAGTGCCTCAAAAATACACATGTGTTTTAAGTAATGTACCAAATTAGTAAAATTGTATTTTTTAATTACTAATTTTCTAAGCACTGTGTAGGACACTAGAAAATTAATAAAACCCAATGATTACTTTATTGTACCATGATTGGAAACCTCTCTTTAAATCACTTCGCCATCCCTTCATAGCATAACAACAAAGTGCATTTCTGAGACATGCCAAGGAAAATCTTCTGGAATGTGAAGTGGCTGTCATTTGTGTCTTTCCTGAGAATTATTCGATCATTTTTGCAAGATGAGGCACAATCATATCATTGGTCAAATAGTCAGGCAACTTTTCACCCTTTTGCGGTGTATTTTAACGAGAAAGAAATCAAACATTTAAATTTTGTAGTAATATCAGACTGCCTCAACAATAACACTACGGCCTTCTACCTGTTTCAAAAAAAGTTGATGGAATATCTGAAATGTAAGTTTCAAAGACCTCCCAAAAAAAATTTGCCATTTTTCTGATGGCTCTGAGGCCCAATACAAAAATAAAAAAAAACTTTATAAACTTGTGTAATCACAAGCAAGATTTTGGAGCTGAGGCTGAATGGCATTTTTCAGCAACAACACATGGAAAAGGACCATTTGATGGGCTGGGGGCCACAGTAAAATGTTTAGCAGCCAGAGCAAGCCTACAAAGACCGTATCAGGACCAAATTATGGATACAAGGCAACTGTTTGAATGGTCACATCAAAACATATCAAACTAAGAAACATATCTAACCTTGAAGAATACATTAAAACTGAAGAACTGGCCAACCGGCACAATACAGCTATACCTATTCCAGGCACCCAGAATTTCATGCCTTCATACTTCTCAAATGGGGAACCAAAGTAAATGTAAAATTATTTTCTTCCGCAGTTGTTTCAAGAATATTTCCTGTTGTAAAGGACAAACAGCAAATATTATTGGCAGATATTAGTGGGTATTTAATATCAATCTATGGTGACACTTGGTGGTTGAGTTATGTTCTGGATAAAGATGAAGTTACTTTCCTTCATCCTTCAGGTCCATCGCCCTCTTTATATATCCCACACCACCTGATACATTGTGGATCCCTATTGTAGATGTGATGTGTAAAGTGAATCCTGTGACACAGACTGGCCGAACATACAGTTTACAAGAAAGTGAAGTGAACAAATGTGTGGGTCTCTTCCAACGATTGAAGTCTCGATGAACTAATTTGTTAACTTTACTAATAATATTGGACTTTTAATGGTTTGTACCTATGTGGCCTTTCTCCTTTAGAAAAATGTAAGGCTAATAGCCAATGCTTGTTTCATTCAATGAAATATTCAAAATTTTCTGAAACGCTAATAATTCTGGTATTTTTGACAAAACGTGTATTTATGAAACCCTGTATCTCCTGATCCCATTGAGATCCCATGATAAAATTTTGCCATATGTATTTATACATTACAAACCATTTTTGGTAATTTTTAAAATTGCCACTTTTTGAGAAATTTAAATTTAAAATTTCCAATTTTTTAGCGCGGTTACTCCCTATCTCCATAGGGAGAACCCGCTTATGAGGTTGACCTCATGACGCAATCCGGAAGTGCCGACTAGAAACTTTCACGTTCACGCCTATAGATCATGAAAATATAGGTGGCTAAAATTTGTATATATATATATATATATATATATATATATATATATATATATATATATATATATATGTGTGTATATATTTATATATATGCTTATCTGTTCGCTCTCTAGCAAGCTCAAAAATGGCCCGATTTTGACGAAATTTGGTACAAAAATCTGTCGTCCAATTTGAAAGGTCAAGTTCGTTTACCAGCAGAATCCGCAGACTAGAAGATAGTGTTTGGGGCGAAATTCGCGCAAAAAAAATCGTAATGCTTACGTTTTTGAGTTCATATGCTTGCAGGTACTTGTTTTATAGGTTCTTTGGACTAGGAAAACGAATGAAACCATTTTCAAGGCGATAGCTTTAACCGTTTCTGAGATAAGTGGAATCAATGTTTTTGTAAGTCATTATTTTTTTGTGAGTACTTAGAATCGCGGGATTCAATTGAAATATTTTCTACATCTTGGAAATTAGTCCCAACTAAGACGTTTAAATTTTGGTTCTATTTGGATATAAGGAAGTATGCGAAAAAAAAAAATTATTAATAGACATGAAAAGTTTTCGGATCTCCATACATTTTTCGTAAATATCTCGATAAAGGTTGGGAAATTGTAAATGTAATTCTCTACAAAAAGGTTCTGAAGCAATATTCGATGGGGCAACGTCAATGAGAGATATAAGCGCTTAAAACTTAAAAAGTGTTTGTTTTGTTGTTTTAAAATGGTTTTTCTATTTCTTTATCTCACTTTTTAATTGGTTGTTTCTACTTTTAAATTGCATTTATCAGTAAAATTAGTATTGTAGTAAAATAAGCCAAGAAACGGTCTAAGGTATTCATAATAAGTTTGGAGTGGCTGTGGTAATCAAGATGGCAGTGGCTAATCATGATGACGTAGGTTGTTTTGAATTCTCCATCTATATAACCAACCTCATAGCCTCCATCTGAAGTTACCGTTATTTCTTATTTTATAGAAAGATTTAACCCACGACAGAATGGAATTTAATTCGTCATGAAGCACATATTTACAGTTGATTATAACAGTAAAACGGCCAACGGCCATAGCCACGTTGAGTGCACCGGTTCCCGTAGATCACCGAAGTTAAGCAACGTCGGGCGTGGTCAGTACCTGAATGGGTGACCCACCACGTGCTGTTGGCATTAGAAAAGGTTGGCAACCTGTAGATAGCCCGGCGACAATGACCAAGATGTAGATGCGCCGTTATAAAAAAAAAAAAAAAAAAAAAAAAAAACAGTAAAACGAATTTGCTAGTAAAACAAGACTTAAAATACTTAAAATGACAAGGAATTTTTGGTTGTTTAGAATAGAGCAGTAGCCAAAGAGCAAGTACGTTTTCAGTACATAATTGTATTGATTTATACAGATTAAGAATTATCGGGTTCAGTGTAAGTTGACTACTGTCAGTTTCCTGTGATTTGTGATGCTAATCTATTCCACTTCTTCGAGATGTAACCGCGCTAAGATGACGCAGTTCCTGCGAGTCGGACTTCTTTTTTTAAATGCAACCACTACTTTGTGGCATATCATATTACAGCCCCATTCAATAGCTTTAAAATGAAACCACTCCTAGGTTTATATCATCACTGGTTGCGAGCCTATAGGCATCTAAATTTACCAAAATATGGCACTTTTTCATTAAAATTTAAATCTTTAAAAATTAATAACATAAAAAATAATTGTGCTACATAGCTGAAATTTGGTATTTTTTCATAAGTCTATGATATGTTACTGTATACCAAAAATCATGAAAATCTGAGACATCAAGTCCGAAAAGTGTGTTGATTTGACATGGAATGACCCTTAAGTGTATTATGTAGTATTTTTTTTCATATATATATATATATATATTATTTACAGAATATTACAATCTACAATTTGCAATTCCACCTTTTTGGCTGTGGAGCCACCTCCATTTCAGTGAAGTAGCTCGCCTTTTGTGAGGAGTCTGAGATTTTTTTTAACATATTTTTAATAATTATGTTTTTCTGCGGTGGTCATGAGCCTTATGATTTTATTCTTGATAAAAGAACGTAAAAATTATAATGTATTTTGATGAAAGCGCGAGAGGGAGAGACTGGAACTTGCAGTTTCAGGAGAGAGAAGAAAGTAATGCCGCTGATAAAATTATTTATATTACGTTTACAGCCTATAACTAACGGCATTGAGAAATGTTCAACTATAGATCTTAATGCTGTGTTGTATAATAACTTCGTTTTTTTTTTAGGTCAGCTCGGTAGTTAAAAATGTGTTCACGATCCCCTGATAGCCCCCGAAGAGTTGCAGAATGTATGAAACTTGTCGAGGAGTGGTTTAAAACAACTAAAAGTTACTTATGTTATGGAATTTCTAATTCACAATAATGAGATTGAATGCCCCATTTAACATTACCAAACAGTAATCCTAATAATTTACTTGAAACCAGTACCTTCAGTACTTTGAATTTAATAATGTCAGACCATAGAAACGTTTTCCAGCAAATTTCTAAGAATTGTGCTGAATATATAAGAATTTATGGAACCACGATTTATTTGAATAGATTTAACAAAAGAAGTTCATACTTCGTTTAAATAAAAATTAAGTTTAATATAACAAAGGCTGCTCCTAGAATTTCTCTCGAGATTAGATTGAAATTTGATAATGTCGAAGGAGAATCTGCATTATTAGAGTCTTGTAAATCCACGGCTTAGTGAAACTAGATACGAAGATTGTAGTAAGAGTCGAGATTAGGAAGAACTACATAGATCAAAGGACCGCCACGTGTACAAGCTAGGACACGTGGAACAGGAATAATGAAACCATTATCTCTCGTATGTATATATAATATAATAGAAAGGGATTCTGTTTAGGGAAGAATATGAGTTCAATTTCGACTAGTTATGGCTCACTGGTAACACAGGATCTTAAATTTTGATTTTGTGTATTTTCCTAAAATGAATCGCGAAATTCACTTCATTTCTTGCGTAATGTGTATTCCTTTGGTTAGTGAATTTTTAATTTCTATGCCCTTCAATCAATGACCGACAACGCTTTTCCGCATATTGCCATCTATTGGGTTGGTGCAAAAAGTATGCAGGTTTTGAATATTCATTTTGTTTGCCAAGTACTACCAATTAATTTATTACAATCAATGTTTATTATTGTGCTTTGTGTGTGCTTCATTCTGTACGAGTAAGAATCTCTGGGTTCATCAAGTCAAAACAAGATTTTGGAGACCCGGTGGCCGTGAGTGTTAAGGCGTGAGCCCTTATCACTCCGTGCCAAAAGTCGTAGGTTCGATTGCCACTATGGGTTGATGGCTTTTTTAAGAAAAAAAAGTGGCATCAGCCCTATTCTGGCAAGAAAGGGTGGTAACGTATAGATAACCCGTCCTAAAATTCGTAGTTAATAGTATTGGACGTTAAAATTTTAATTAAATTAAATCGACGTTATCGTCATGGCCGAAGTGCGCGTCAAGCCGTGCGTAGCATCAATTTTTATTTGGAGTGAATTAAGCGTCAGTGAATGTACATTGCAGCAGTGGTTCCGAAAATTTTCATGTTGGAGATTTTAATTGACTCGAAGACAAGGAAGGTCGCAGAAGGCCTTTTGTTGTTTACGATCGACAAGGAGCTTTTGTAGAAGAAAACCTTCTAAGTTGAGTGGCTTAATATCAAAGACGGACACCTGTCATTTTCTAAATGTTGAGAAAATCACCTTTTATGTTGGCAAGTTATAGTGAATATTTTTTTGAAAATATTTATTTCATAATTAGGCTTATATGTTTGAAATTGATATTGTTCTGTTTCTGATATCAATACCACTCTAACAATTAGTGAAAATTACCTTTGAACCCATTGGGTGATTGGTAGGTGTTCGTTTATGAAAAAAACCTCCACAGCAGGAGTCCGTTTTTGAAACAAAGCATCTACTTTGAACCCAAAAATTACATGTTTACGCCCGTTTTTTACAGAAACTAATTTCATCTTTGAAAAAAGCAGACAAAAACCTATAGGAATCCACTGCTAACTCAATTTCGATTTTTCTACAGATGTCCGTCTTTGATATTAAGCCACTCAGTTGGTGTTGACCATTTAACAGTTTTTTCGTCGTCTGGAACGAATTCGGCAAATAAAACCTGCAGAATTTTTGCACAAACTTCGTGGTTCCATTAATATAAGCGTGGAATGGAGGGTAGGCACTCGGAAACCCTCAAACATATAATTTTAGGAGTCCTTCCCCTTCCCTTTCCAGAAATAGTTAAAATAAAAAATATTGTCCCCCCAATTTAGATTTTAAATTGCGAGGAAACACTTTCTCGTGGAGCCCTATTATTTTGACGAAATTCATGCCAGTAAAATCGTGCACAAATGTTTACACACATAGGTGAGGACTTTAGTGGTTGTACATATCGAGAACGTGCACACGACCTAATAATAGAACAATCTACTAAATGTTTCATTCGCGAATCGATGAGGCTATTTCGAAATGGGTCGGAAATATTATCGGTCTTCTATAATTGCTGTTACGAAGTTAACTATATTTGATGAAAAACGAATTGTCGTTTCATTTTTTTATAAATAATAATAAGTATTATAACTTATTTCATTAAATAGTGATATGCTTAAAAAATAATAATTTGAACAGTTTTTAGTGAACTTCCCAGAAAATTAGTATTAAAAAAAAAAATTAATATACAGATAACGGCCATGGCACGTTGCTTACACCGGTTTCAGTCGATCATCTAAGAAACACTGGACGTCACCAATACTTAAACGAGTGACAGTCTGGGAAAATTACGTACCGTTGGTATTGTAAAACGTTGGCAACTTGTAGTCAACCCGGCGCTAATAGACCAGCGCAATACGCCGTAAATGTATATATCTTCATATATATATATATATGAAGATATATACATTTACACATATATATATATATATATATATATATATATATATATATATATATATATATATTAAAATTATAAACAGCCCATGACCAGCCCTTCCTGAAACTTCAGATGTGTCAAGGCGGAAAGTCACCAGAAGTGCTTATATCAAGAATTAAAGATTTGGACCAAAAAAATTATTTTGTTTATTTTAATTTCCAACTAAGAGGCTCGGTGTGCTAGTCCAAGCAAGCGATCTCGAGAGCTAAGTCGTGAGCACTCCGTGCCTAAGGTCGTTGGTTCGATTCCCACTAGGCATAAATAGACATTAAAATTCAGTTAAAGCATTATGGAGGGGGTGAGGTTAGCGGAGTAGTAGAGCAGTCGACTAATATGCTGAAGGACCTGAGTTTAAAACTATGGTGCACACTAAACATTTTATCTTCTTGAGTCGCCATTTGAGGGCGTGATTCGCTCCCTTTATGAACAGATCCTAGGCCCACCTAGTCTTTAATTAATTTATTAACCTGCAAAGGGGAAATTCAGACGGCTGTAGCATAATACTGACCGTACTATCTCCCTAATGTGCCGTAAGGCCAAGAATCCATGACCTCTACAGGGTTGGCCTTTTGCGGCAGTTATTATTATTATTGCCGCATTTGAGTAATATTGAAAGCCACGATTTAAATCATGAACATTATACTGAATAACGTACTTGGAGACAGTGGCTTCATGATTGTGTGTGGTAATATTGTGGATTTAGTAATTTAGTGCAACAATTCATGTACATAATAGAGTCAGAAATCAGTTCGCTTATAAGTAAGGCCTATTGTTGAAGTATACATGATTTTATATTTATTATCATATGGTGACGTGCATATGTTTGAATAGTTTATAGGCCCCGGGCAGAGTGGTTGATGGAATACTTTGCAGGGATTATTGCATACAAAAGGAAGCCACCATCAATAGAGAGATGGAGCATGCATCACAAGCAGACTAGGAACAAGTCATTAATATGCAGCGGGATGGAGGCTCGAATACAGGTGCAGTCAGGGAACAGGTGCACTCTCATGCACTAGTATGGTCATTTGAATATACACTTGCAGGGAAAATGGAGCCATTATATTTATAAACTATTCAAATAGAATTCGTTTTTCGTCTCCTCTTATTAGTTCCGACGATGTACAGTTTTCAAATAGTTGTTGAGTTGTGTCTTGTAAAGAATAATTCAAACCAGGAAAAATAGGATGACTCATATGTTTAAATGAAAATACGGAGGACCAGCGGCCGTGAGTGCTAAGGCGTAACCACCTCGTGCCAAGTGTCGTGGGTTCGATTCTTCCAAAGGGTGGTGGCTTTTCTTTGGAAGAAAGAAAACGCATCTGCCCCGTCCTGGCATAAAATTCTGAGTTAATTATAAATGGGCGTTGAAAGTTAAACAATAATATAGTTTAGATAAGCAATATACATTTATTTATATCCACGTACCCATGAATAAAAAGCAATTACAGATATCGCCTTTTAAACGGTTTTGTTCGTTTCCCTAGGTTACGAAACCCATGGAACGTGTACCTTCAACGCAAAAACGTAACTATGTACGGAATCTGCTGTTTAAACTTAACTTCAACTTTACATAAGAAATACGGCTTTTGTACCAAATTTCATAAAAATATAACCATTTTTTGGACAGCTAGCGGGCGCAATTTATATATTTATATAAAAATATACAAAAATTAGAAAGTACGGGAGCCGACCTTTGTAAATAAACACGCTGAGCCTATATAAAGCCCATCGGGAGTATAATAAATTTGTATTTTCCTTGACTCGGTGCGGTGATTGTCTCTCCCCTCCACCATTGCCCTTTTAGCGCGGAGGAACAGCCTTAAACCTCCATTGGAAGGAAACCCGCTTATGAAGTTGACCTCATGACGCAATCCGGAAGTGACGGCTAGCAATTTTCATGCCCAAGAAACCATAGATCACGAAAATAACGATGGTTCAAATTTATCCCTTAACCAACAGCATCCGTCCACCGGGGTTTTCGTTTGTAGGCTTCTAGGTACACATTTTATAGGTTCTTCAACGAAGGGAAACGAATAAAACCATTTTTAAGGCGATATTACTGTTTTCTGGGGTGTGAGAAAATTGAAAAACTAGTTTTTGTATTTAGATTAGTGTATTTAGTAGTTATTGTTGGATTTAGTTGAAATACTTTCTTCATGTTTTAAATTCATCCAAACCAAGATGTTTGAATTTCGGTTGCGTATAGAGTTAAGGAAGGATTAGAGAAAAAGTCTTTTAATAGCATGAAAAGTTTTCGGATTTTCGTATATTTACGTAAATATCTCGAAAACGGTTAGGAAATCGTGGTAAGTGGAAGGTAACCATTCGAATGCTTATTAAAGGGTCTACAAAATAGGTCCTAAAGCAATTTTCGATGGGGCAATGTAATCGGAGAAAGAACTTCTTAACATTTTAAATGTGTTTGTTTTGTGCTGTTAAAAAGGGTTTTGTGTTTGTTTAACTCACTCTTTATTTTTTTTTTAAATTGCATTTATTAGGAAAATTAGTACTTCAGTAAAACAAGGCAAGAACACGAGAAACTTATTGGCAATGGTGGTTTCCTAGAGCGAACGTTGAGATGGCGATCGAGTAATTTCCGCTTATGATACTGTCAGTTTCCTGATGTGGTGCCTTAAACTGCTTTCTCTATTTATATTTGTAACGAAAGATCAAACGCTACCAATAACTGATTCTATGCTATACCTTGAACTCAGATGCATTGATTACATATAGATTTAAATAATATGCCGTAACGGACCAAGCTCATATCACCCTAATTATTATTATAGTAGTATCTATGCAAAACAATTATATTAGCCATAGAAGTTTCAGAACCAATTTTAAAAACCTTTTGGACATTATATAGCATTACAATTTAAGAGCATTCCTAACAATATATGCAGTGGACTTGACTCCTGTAATATCTTTATAGTACAAAAATAATTTTCATTGAAAAACACTTTACAGGACGATGGTAACCTTTGACGTTCTTCGTCCTTAAACCTTATTCATACATACATACACATTCCTTTGGTAAAAGCACTAGGGATAAAAGCGGAACCACGCTAAGATTTTATTTTTTCACTGGGTTTCTGGAAATAATCCAGTTTCTGGCTAAAGAGTAATTCTAGACTTAATTTAGTAATCCTGGTGTATAGAGAAATTTATGACGCCGATGAGTGATGGAATTTATTCACAATGTACAGATAAAGATCCACTGGTAAAGATAATTTATGTGTTATTTGTTTGTTAATAATAGCCCGCAGTATTCCTCCATCTAACTAAACTAAGGATACTTTTGTAGGCCTATATCCTGGAAGAAGGTGCTTGCCACATTGGAAATGGTTCCTCCTGATCCGTATCCGAAGCCATTTACTTCAAATATCCATTTCCCGAATATCTCCTAAAACTTTTCAAATACGTAGTTCATAAATTTATCGTAGATGGCTTTTTTATTCATTTTCAATACCTTTCCTGGCTAGCTTTTATTCGTTCCGAACCTCACTGCTGGGTCAATCTACAGCAAGGTTCATTTTAAAAGCGTATATTTTGGCAATCCGAATGATAATTTTAGCGGGTTCCTCACTCCCTCCACAGGGAGGAACCCCACTTATTACGCCAACACGATGGCCTAATCTGGGAATACCAACCAGAAACTTTCAAGTTTTCATAGATAGATAATAGATTAAGAAAATAGTGAAGGATAAACCCACACACACACACAAACATAAACATTTATATTTAAGTGTTTGATTAATTTTGGTTCAAATCACACCTAGTAATTTGAACCAAATTTAATCAAACACTTAAATATAAATGTTTATGTGTGTGTGCGGGTTTATCCTTCGCTATTTTAGCGAAAATAGCTTAAAACAAAAATCTTAGCGCTTACGTTTTAGCGGCAAAATGCTTGCAGGTACACATACTATAGGTACGCAGAGAACCGAATAAACCTAGTTTGTTTTTTTTATCTAATTTTCGGTTTTTAATTTCAGGAATGATCTATTAAGCTGAGAATTGTTACCGATGTTCATGTCATGTCATTGATCGTTTGAAGTTCAAGAAGTAAGTAGAACAGTGCTTAGTTGAAGGAGGCTTAGCCAGGAGGCGAGGTTAGTTCAGTAGTAAACCACCGGACTAATAAGCTGGAGGACCTGAGTTCGAATCCCAAGAATGCACTAAATATTTTTATCTTCTACTGTCTTCGTTCATGGCTTCGATTCGGGCTCCCTGACCGTCCCTAGGCCAACCCAGCCTTTAAATAATACATAAATGGGCACCTTGGTGCTAATGACTCTAGCAGTCTTAGCAGTAAAGGGGTACCTGGCCATACGGGTAACAGCCCCTCAGGGCCCTTGTTGCCTGTTACCTTTAATATTGTCGCTACCTTTTCAGATATACTGCCCCGGCCTCATCAGAAATATTGTCGCTACCTTTTCAGATATACTGCCCCGGCCTCATCAGAAATATTGTCGCTACCTTTTCAGATACACTGCCCCGGCTTCATCAGAAATATTGTAGCTACCTTTTCAGATATACTTCCCCGGCATTATCAGAAATATTGTCGCTACCTTTTCAGATATACTTCCCCGGCATTATCAGAAATATTGTCGCTACCTTTTCAGATATACATCCCCGGCATTATCAGAAATATTGTCGCTACCATTTCAGATATACTGCCCCGGCCTCATCAGAAATATTGTCGCTACCTTTTCAGATATAATGCCCCGGCTTCATCAGAAATATTGTCGCTACCTTTTCAGATATACTTCCCCGGCATTATCAGAAATATTGTCGCTACCTTTTCAGATATACTTCCCCGGCATTATCAGAAATATTGTCGCTACCTTTTCAGATATACTTCCCCGGCATTATCAGAAATATTGTCGCTACCTTTTCAGATATACTTCCCCGGCATTATCAGAAATATTGTCGCTACCTTTTCAGATATACTCCCACTGCCTTATCAGAAATATTGTCGCTACCTTTTCAGATATACTGCCCCGGCTTCATCAGAAATATTGTCGCTACCTTTTCAGATATACTGCCCCGGCTTCACCAGAAATATTGTCGCTACCTTTTCAGATATACTGCCCCGGCCTCATCAGAAATATTGTCGCTACCTTTTCAAATATACTGCCCCGGCTTCATCAGAAATATTGTCGCTACCTTTTCAGATATACTTCCCCGGCATTATCAGAAATATTGTCGCTACCTTTTCAGATATACTTCCCCGGCATTATCAGAAATATTGTCGCTACCTTTTCAGATATACTTCCCCGGCATTATCAGAAATATTGTCGCTACCTTTTCAGATATACTCCCACGGCCTTATCAGAAATATTGTTTCTACCTTTTCAGATATACTCCCACGGCCTTATCAGAAATATTGTCCCTACCTTTTCAGATATACTTCCCCGGCCCTATCAGAAATATTGTCGCTACCTTTTCAGATATACTGCTCTGGCCTTAACAGAAATATTGTCGCTACCTTTTCAGATGTACTCCCACGGCCTTATCAGAAATATTGTCGCTACCTTTTCAGATATACTCCCACGGCCTTATCAGAAATATTGTTGCTACCTCTTCAGGTATACTGTCCAGGCCTTATCAGAAATATTGTTGCTACCTCTTCAGGTATACTGTCCAGGCCTTATCAGGAATATTTTCGCTACCTTTACAGATATACTTCCCCGGCTTTATCAGAAATATTGTCGCTACCTATTCAGATATACTCCCACGGCCTTATCAGAAATATTGTCTCCACCTTTTCAGATATACTTCCCCGGCACTATCAGAAATATTTTCGCTACCTTTTCAGATATACTGCCCTGGCCTTAACAGAAATATTGTCGCTACCTTTTCAGATATACTCCAACGGCCTTATCAGAAATATTGTCTCTACCTTTTCAGATATACTGCCCCGGCATTATCAGAAATATTGTCGCTACCTTTTCAGATATACTGCCCCGGCTTCATCAGAAATATTGTCGCTACCTTTTCAGATATACTGCCCCGGCCTCATCAGAAATATTGTCGCTACCTTTTCAGATATACTGCCCCGGCTTCATCAGAAATATTGTCGCTACCTTTTCAGATATACTTCCCCGGCATTATCAGAAATATTGTCGCTACCTTTTCAGATATACTTCCCCGGCATTATCAGAAATATTGTCGCTACCTTTTCAGATATACTCCCACTGCCTTATCAGAAATATTGTCGCTACCTTTTCAGATATACTGCCCCGGCTTCATCAGAAATATTGTCGCTACCTTTTCAGATATACTTCCCCGGCATTATCAGAAATATTGTCGCTACCTTTTCAGATATACTTCCCCGGCATTATCAGAAATATTGTCGCTACCTTTTCAGATATACTGCCCCGGCTTCACCAGAAATATTGTCGCTACCTTTTCAGATATACTTCCCCGGCCTCATCAGAAATATTGTCGCTACCTTTTCAGATAAACTGCCCCGGCATTATCAGAAATTTTGTCGCTACCTTTTCAGATATACTTCCCCGGCATTATCAGAAATATTGTCGCTACCTTTTCAGATATACTCCCACGGCCTTATCAGAAATATTGTTTCTACCTTTTCAGATATACTCCCACGGCCTTATCAGAAATATTGTCGCACCTTTTCAGATATACTCCCACTGCCTTATCAGAAATATTGTCGCTACCTTTTCAGATATACTCCCACGGCCTTATCAGAAATATTGTCTCTACCTTTTCAGATATACTTCCCCGGCCCTATCAGAAATATTGTCGCTACCTTTTCAGATATACTGCTCTGGCCTTAACAGAAATATTGTCGCTACCTTTTCAGATGTACTCCCACGGCCTTATCAGAAATATTGTCGCTACCTTTTCAGATATACTCCCACGGCCTTATCAGAAATATTGTTGCTACCTCTTCAGGTATACTGTCCAGGCCTTATCAGAAATATTGTTGCTACCTCTTCAGGTATACTGTCCAGGCCTTATCAGAAATATTTTCGCTACCTTTACAGATATACTTCCCTGGCCTTATCAGAAATATTTTCGCTACCTTTACAGATATACTTCCCTGGCTTTATCAGAAATATTGTCGCTACCTATTCAGATAAGGCCTATTCACGCTAGACCGTGCCGCGTCCGGGACGGGCCCCGGACGGGGCACGGACGGGGCACGGTGAAACAATCACACCACTGTTTTTAATGGACTAGTTCACGCTAGACCGTGCCGGGTCCGGGCCGGGGCCGTGCCGAGCACGTGTCCCGTCCGGGCCCCGTTGAGAAAGGCACGTAGACATTCTTTCCCGTCCGGGCCCGGCTCCCTCTTTTGTTTGTTTATTTATTTATTTAACTAGCTGAATCCGCGAACTTCGTAGCGCCTAAATAGCTACGAATCTTCGGAAATAACTACGTATTTATTCGGGGAGTGTCACAGGATGGTTTAAAATCGTCTATCAGATGTCTGTCTGTCTGTTTTTTCCTTATACAAATACACACAGTTTGGCCAATTTTGACTACACTTTGCACAAAGGTAGGTTTTTAACCGGGAAGTGGCTTAACCTAGGTCAAAATCTTCAATCAGCTGTCTGTATGTCTGTTTGTTCATTATAGGAATGTACACCGTTTGACCAATTGTGACTAAACTAGAGACACAGATGGGTCTTTATACTTGAAGAATGTTAGGCTAGTTCAAAATCGTCTATCGGCTGTTTGCCTAAATGTTTATTCCTTAAACAAATCCACATGATTTGACAGTTTATGATCAAACTTGGCACACGGGACAGGTAGGTCTTGGCCCGGGAAATGGCATAGACTATGTCAAAATCGTCTATCAGCTGTCTCTCTGCATTTTTATTCCTTACACAAATTCATACCACTTCAACAATTATGACCAAAATTCATAGACAGGTAGATATATTCTTCCAGGAAATGGCATGGACTAGGTCAACAACGTCTATCAGCTGTCTCTCTGTATTTTTATTCCTTACACAAATTCATACCACTTCAACAATTATGACCAAAATTGATAGACAGGTAGATATATTCTTCCAGGAAATGGCATGGACTAGGTCAACATCGTCTATCAGCTGCATCTCTGCATTTTGTTCTATACACAAATTGAGAACATTTCATAGATTTTTACCAAAATTGGTTCACATGTAGGTATATATATCCGGGAAATGGCATAGACTAGGTCAACATAGTCTATCAGCTGTCTGTCTACATTTTTATTCCTTACACAAATTCACAACATTTCATCGATTTTTACCAAAATTGGTTCACATGCAGGTATATATATCTGGGAAATGGCATAGGCTAGGTCAACATAGTCTATCAGCTGTCTGTCTACATTTTTATTCCTTACACAAATTCACAACATTTCATCGATTTTTACCAAAATTGGTTCACATGTAGGTATATATATCCGGGAAATGGCATAGGCTAGGTCAACATAGTCTATCAGCTGTCTGTCTGCATTTTTATTCCTTACACAAATTCACAACATTTCATCGATTTTTACCAAAATTGGTTCACATGTAGGTATATATCCGGGAAATGGCATAGACTAGGTCAACATAGTCTATCAGCTGTCTGTCTACATTTTTATTCCTTACACAAATTCACAACATTTCATCGATTTTTACCAAAATTGGTTCACATGCAGGTATATATATCCGGGAAATGGCATAGACTAGGTCAACATAGTCTATCAGCTGTCTGTCTACATTTTTATTCCTTACACAAATTCATAACATTTCATCGATTTTTACCAAAATTGGTTCACATGTAGGTATATATATCCGGGAAATGGCATAGGCTAGGTCAACATAGTCTATCAGCTGTCTGTCTGCATTTTTATTCCTTACACAAATTCACAACATTTCATCGATTTTTACCAAAATTGGTTCACATGTAGGTATATATCCGGGAAATGGCATAGACTAGGCCAACATAGTCTATCAGCTGTCTGTCTACATTTTTATTCCTTACACAAATTCACAACATTTCATCGATTTTTACCAAAATTGGTTCACATGTAGGTATATATATCCGGGAAATGGCATAGACTAGGTCAACATAGTCTATCAGCTGTCTGTCTACATTTTTATTCCTTACACAAATTCACAACATTTCATCGATTTTTACCAAAATTGGTTCACATGCAGGTATATATATCTGGGAAATGGCATAGGCTAGGTCAACATAGTCTATCAGCTGTCTGTCTACATTTTTATTCCTTACACAAATTCACAACATTTCATCGATTTTTACCAAAATTGGTTCACATGTAGGTATATATATCCGGGAAATGGCATAGGCTAGGTCAACATAGTCTATCAGCTGTCTGTCTGCATTTTTATTCCTTACACAAATTCACAACATTTCATCGATTTTTACCAAAATTGGTTCACATGTAGGTATATATCCGGGAAATGGCATAGACTAGGTCAACATAGTCTATCAGCTGTCTGTCTACATTTTTATTCCTTACACAAATTCACAACATTTCATCGATTTTTACCAAAATTGGTTCACATGCAGGTATATATATCCGGGAAATGGCATAGACTAGGTCAACATAGTCTATCAGCTGTCTGTCTACATTTTTATTCCTTACACAAATTCATAACATTTCATCGATTTTTACCAAAATTGGTTCACATGTAGGTATATATATCCGGGAAATGGCATAGGCTAGGTCAACATAGTCTATCAGCTGTCTGTCTGCATTTTTATTCCTTACACAAATTCACAACATTTCATCGATTTTTACCAAAATTGGTTCACATGTAGGTATATATCCGGGAAATGGCATAGACTAGGTCAACATAGTCTATCAGCTGTCTGTCTACATTTTTATTCCTTACACAAATTCACAACATTTCATCGATTTTTACCAAAATTGGTTCACATGTAGGTATATATATCCGGGAAATGGCATAGGCTAGGTCAACATAGTCTATCAGCTGTCTGTCTGCATTTTTATTCCTTACACAAATTCACAACATTTCATCGATTTTTACCAAAATTGGTTCACATGTAGGTATATATCCGGGAAATGGCATAGACTAGGTCAACATAGTCTATCAGCTGTCTGTCTACATTTTTATTCCTTACACAAATTCACAACATTTCATCGATTTTTACCAAAATTGGTTCACATGTAGGTATATATATCCGGGAAATGGCATAGGCTAGGTCAACATAGTCTATCAGCTGTCTGTCTGCATTTTTATTCCTTACACAAATTCACAACATTTCATCGATTTTTACCAAAATTGGTTCACATGTAGGTATATATCCGGGAAATGGCATAGACTAGGTCAACATAGTCTATCAGCTGTCTGTCTACATTTTTATTCCTTACACAAATTCACAACATTTCATCGATTTTTACCAAAATTGGTTCACATGCAGGTATATATATCCGGGAAATGGCATAGACTAGGTCAACATAGTCTATCAGCTGTCTGTCTACATTTTTATTCCTTACACAAATTCATAACATTTCATCGATTTTTACCAAAATTGGTTCACATGTAGGTATATATATCCGGGAAATGGCATAGGCTAGGTCAACATAGTCTATCAGCTGTCTGTCTGCATTTTTATTCCTTACACAAATTCACAACATTTCATCGATTTTTACCAAAATTGGTTCACATGTAGGTATATATCCGGGAAATGGCATAGACTAGGTCAACATAGTCTATCAGCTGTCTGTCTACATTTTTATTCCTTACACAAATTCACAACATTTCATCGATTTTTACCAAAATTGGTTCACATGTAGGTATATATATCCGGGAAATGGCATAGACTAGGTCAACATAGTCTATCAGCTGTCTGTCTACATTTTTATTCCTTACACAAATTCACAACATTTCATAGATTTTTACCAAAATTGGTTCACATGTAGGTATATATATCCGGGAAATGGCATAGACTAGGTCAACATAGTCTATCAGCTGTCTGTCTACATTTTTATTCCTTACACAAATTCACAACATTTCATCGATTTTTACCAAAATTGGTTCACATGTAGGTATATATATCCGGGAAATGGCATAGGCTAGGTCAACATAGTCTATCAGCTGTCTGTCTGCATTTTTATTCCTTACACAAATTCACAACATTTCATCGATTTTTACCAAAATTGGTTCACATGTAGGTATATATCCGGGAAATGGCATAGACTAGGTCAACATAGTCTATCAGCTGTCTGTCTACATTTTTATTCCTTACACAAATTCACAACATTTCATCGATTTTTACCAAAATTGGTTCACATGTAGGTATATATATCCGGGAAATGGCATAGGCTAGGTCAACATAGTCTATCAGCTGTCTGTCTGCATTTTTATTCCTTACACAAATTCACAACATTTCATCGATTTTTACCAAAATTGGTTCACATGTAGGTATATATCCGGGAAATGGCATAGACTAGGTCAACATAGTCTATCAGCTGTCTGTCTACATTTTTATTCCTTACACAAATTCACAACATTTCATCGATTTTTACCAAAATTGGTTCACATGTAGGTATATATATATCCGGGAAATGGCATAGGCTAGGTCAACATAGTCTATCAGCTATCTGTCTACATTTTTATTCCGTACACAAATTCACAACATTTCATCGATTTTTACCAAAATTGGTTCACATGTAGGTATATATATCAGGGAAATGGCATAGACTAGGTCAACATAGTCTATCAGCTGTCTGTCTGCATTTTTATTCCTTACACAAATTCACAACATTTCACCGATTTTTACCAAAATTGGTTCACATGTAGGTATATATATCTGGGAAATGGCATAGACTAGGTCAACATAGTCTATCAGCTGTCTCTCCGCATTTTGTTCTGTACCCAAATTGAGAACATTTGACCGATTTTGACCAAAATTAGCTGACAGGTAGGTCTTGGTCTGGGAAATGGCTTAGACTAGGTAAACATCGCCTATCAGCTGTCTGTCTGCATTTCGTTCTACACAAAAAATGACCGTTTTTGATCAAACTTGGCACACAGGTAGGTCATGGTCCGGGGAATGCACTTTAGGGGGACAAATTTAGGCAGAACAACCCGAAATGCAAAGAATCAAATTAAATATCAATGTTATTGTACTACCCAGGAACGTGAAGATCGCAATGAACGTGAAAGAATTCGGTTAAGACAGACCCGCGAAGCGCGACATTCGACTAATAATGGTGCAAGTTTGAATCGGGCTGCTGCGAATTCATTACAGTGCCTGCAGCTGTGTTGCTATTGGACCTATGAACTCAGTTTGACTATAAACAAATTCCAGGGGCAGTCATTATGTGTTTCTGGTATTCATTTAGAAAACCCATGTTTCCGCATGGTCAATTGTATGTTGCCTTTTCCCGTGGTGGAAAAACCATCTGCTCTGTTTGTTTACGCGTCAGGTAATCAAAGAAAAATTATCGCGTACCATAATAAACTACAATACAAATGAAACTTAATTTAGAATAGGCAAGTAAAAGTAAAATGTAATATAACAAGTAGATGTAATAATAAGAAATCGTAATTTTCATTGTGATTTTTTATTGACTATTAAAAGAATTTTAAGTGTTTTACAATTTCTATTTATTTTACATAATTTAATCGTTGACTTATCAACTTTCTTTTTTTATCGTACTAGTAGGCATTGTGTCCCGAATAACAGAATAAGAAATAAATAAAAGAAATTCAAACATGCAGTAAATATTTTAGTCTAGTACCATGATTCTATGTAACCAAACCAAAAACTTGATGTAACAACTATTTTTCCGATTTTCTTGGAAACGGTTAATGCTATTGCTTTATCCGGTTCCAGTCATTTACTAGCTCAAGAAGCCTATAAAACGAGTACTTACATGCATGTGATGTAAGCGTAAATTTTTTTTGCGCGAATTTCGCTTCAAAAACCATGTTCTGTTCGTTAACAAACTTGATCTTTCAAATTAGACGAACGATTTTTATACCAAATTTCATGAAAATCAGGCCATTAAAGACAAGGAAACCGCGAACAGACACACACACACACACACATATATATATATATATATATATATATATATAGAGGGGAAGGTGTTGTACCTTTGACCACTTTGCACAATTGAATTTTTTTCAGCTTGAATATTAATGGTAAATTCATTTTTTTTTTGGGTTGTAATTAGTATTATATTGTTTATCATATATAATTTGTTCAAGGTTCTAACTTTACATTTAATTTTTTTTATTAATTCTTAAAAAAATAATCGTACAGTGGTCAAAGGTACAACATGTAGTTGTACCTTGGACCATGGGGTGTTGTACCAGTGACCACCTAAAAACAACACAGCAGTGGAGAAAAAAAGTTGTATTGAGTAATATTATAATTAATTGTAAGTTTAATAAATACAGGACATGGGTGTAAGCATAATAAAAAGCTATTATTGATATTATGTTATGCTTAATATGCTGAAGACTCCAGTCCAACCGATACACGTTTTAACTGTCAAGCAGATCCACTAGCAATAGTAGGGTATGGAAGTTTAGCCACAATGTCTTCAACATCAATATCATACAAATTTTCATCTTCTCTCGTAAACTTGTCACTTAAAGTTTGTTTTTTTCAAATATTGGATCTTAAACATTGGACATTTAATACCACAGATCTCTGCGACTAAATATGTAATAATCTTTTTACTTTTATTTTTAACTCCTTTTTTTCAAATTGTTGCTGGTTCATTGACTTAATTCAGGACATTCATTAGACAGATAAACGTCACTTTCTCCTGAAGAAATTTCGGTCTCAGTATCAAAATCTGAATTGTTATTAGAATAATTTTCTTTTTATTTACCACTTTTTAAGGAAGGGGTTCATTTGTGTATGGTTTCTTACGTTTAGAGTCTGGCTTTTGTTTTGTTTTTTCACTTTCAATAGTTACCTTTACAGGAATATCTGTCGGAATACGAGTTTTCCCTTTAGGCCGGCCCCTATTTGACATTTTCCTAGTCTGTACTTTTCGATGACGTCTTACAACTTCAAGTGGAACGATAAGGGGCGATAGGTTCGAACTACTACACTGAGGATTAATAAAGCCAGCTTGAACTTATTTAATTTATTATTTTTTAAGTTCTTTGAAAAATTGAAGCAACCAATATTAATTTAAAAGATATTGTAGCAGAAGAACAAAAAAAATTAATTATGTAAAAATCACTCAGGTGTGTTATACCTTTGACCTGGTCAAAGATACAACACCTAGTCGTGGTCAGAGGTACAACACACTGGTAGCGCAAATTATAAAGCATGATAAAAATGTTAGGGTTAAGATAAATAAATTTCAGAAGCTACACCATGTTTGTAATAGCTACTTTGTCAAATGATTTCCATCTAAAAAGACGTAATACAAAAAAAATTATTAGGCAAACCGTTATCAATAAATAACTTACATTTTTATAATAAAATTTTTTTGCAAGAATATTCTTTGACTTGAACTATCCAAAGTAGGTTACACAAGCTCTTCAGTGAAGGAGCTAAGCACTAATCACACCAAAATTTATAAAATGTTGCTACGTGCCGCGACAGCCCCGGTGGTCAAAGGTACAAGACGGTCAGAGGTACAACACCTTCCCCTATTTATATATATATATATATATATATATATATATATATATATATATATATATACTAGCTGTTACCCGGCGTGCCATGCTACACCTACTTTCTTTATATAGAACAGCCAATATAAATTAGGAACAAAATAAGTATTACTAAAATATAATTACACGGATCTGTAACTGTTTTGAGCCCGTGACCTCTCAACTGTGATTCCTAGACGACTTTGACCTACCCTATCACACCTACGTATCAAGACATACATGTATGCCAACTTTGGTAAAAATCGATCGAACGGTGTGGATTTGTATAAGGCACAAACATACAGACAGACAGCTGGAATTTTATTTGACCTAGTCTAGGAGATTTCTCGAATCAAGACCTATCATTATTCTAAGTTTGATCAAAATCGATCAAACGGTGTGGATTTGTATAAGTAACAAACAAACAAACAAAATGACAGACAGACAGAGATATATGGGGGCGAGGTTAGCTCAGTGGTAGAGCACTGGACTAATAAGCTAGGGGGCGAGGTTAGCTCAGTGATAGAGCACTGGACTAATAAGCTGGAGGCCTGAGTTCAAATCTCGAGCAAGCACTAAAGATTTTTTCTTCTGTGTTCGTTCATGGGTTGAATTCGGCCTCCCTGACCGTCCCTACTCCGACACAGCATTTAATTAATTTAAAAGTGGGTACCTTGGTTGGTGCTAATGACTCTAGCAGTCGAAGCAGCTAAGAAGAAAATCAGGTAGCCGGAGCATAGTACTAATCACACTATCTCCCTAGTATGCCGTATGGTCATGAATCAGATACCTCTATATTTTTATATATATAGGCTGATTTTATATATATATATATATATATATATATATATATATATAATATATATATACACACACACACACACAAATTTGAACCACCGTTATTTTCGGTCTCTAGGGGTTCTGAAATGCAAAATTTTGTATTCGGCCCTTCCGGATTGCGTCGTGAGGTCAACCTTATAAGCGGATTTTTTCCCTATGGAGGGAGGGAGGACCCCCACCGTCCAGGTCATTCTGGAAGAGACATTCTCATATCATATAGTTTATATTAGCATAAATATGCTTTAACCGATCACTAAACTAAAAAAAAATTACACAAACGTGTCCGCTGGTGTTCGCGCATGCGCAGTAGCCATGTAAGAAAAATAAGACTGTAATTTATACTGTAGTGTCAACTGAAGCTGCAGCATATTTATTTTCCTGAATTTGAGCTGAAGCTCTAAACGATTTTTTTTTATTTTATGTAATTTATTTATTAGTTATTTCCAAAGATGCGTAGCTATTTAGGCGGTACGAAGTTCGCGGATTCAGCTAGTTAAATAAATAAATAAACCAACAAGAGAGGGAGCCGGCCCGGGCCGGGCACGGACGGGAAAGAATATCTACTTCCCTTTCTCAACGGGGCCCGGACGGGACACGGGCTCGGCACGGCCCCGGCCCGGACCCGGCACGGTCTAGCGTGAACTAGTCCATTAAAAACAGTGGTGTGATTGTTTCACCGTGTCCCGTCCGTGCCCCGTCCGGGGCCCGTCCCGGACGGGGCACGGTCTAGCGTGAATAGGTTATAGCATGCATGCTGCCTTGGCAACCGGGTCCCGTCCGTGCCCCGTCCGTGCCCCGTCCGGGGCCCGTCCCGGACGCGGCACGGTCTAGCGTGAATAATCCCATATACTTCCCCGGCATTATCAGAAATATTGTCGCTACCTTTTCAGATATACTTCCCCGGCATTATAAGAAATATTGTCGCTACCTTTTCGGATATACTGCCCCGGCTTCATCAGAAATATTGTCGCTACCTTTTCAGATATACTGCCCCGGCCTCATCAGAAATATTGTCGCTACCTTTTCAGATATACTGCCCCGGCTTCATCAGAAATATTGTCGCTACCTTTTCAGATATACTTCGCCGGCATTATCAGAAATATTGTCGCTACCTTTTCAGATATACTTCCCCGGCATCATCAGAAATATTGTCGCTACCTTTTCAGATATACTTCCCCGGCATTATCAGAAATATTGTCGCTACCTTTTCAGATATACTCCCACTGCCTTATCAGAAATATTGTCGCTACCTTTTCAGATATACTCCCACGGCCTTATCAGAAATATTGTCTCTACTTTTTCAGATATACTTCCCCGGCCCTATCAGAAATATTGTCGCTACCTTTTCAGATATACTGCCCTGGCCTTAACAGAAATATTGTCGCTACCTTTTCAGATATACTCCCACGGCCTTATCAGAAATATTGTCGCTACCTTTTCAGATATACTCCCACGGCCTTATCAGAAATATTGTTGCTACCTCTTCAGATATACTGTCCAGGCCTTATCAGAAATATTGTTGCTACCTCTTCAGGTATACAGTCCAGGCCTTATCAGAAATATTTTCGCTACCTTTACAAATATATTTCCCCGGCTTTATCAGAAATATTGTCGCTACCTTTTTTAGATATACTCCCACGGCCTTATCAGAAATATTGTTTCTACCTTTTCAGATATACTCCCACGGCCTTATCAGAAATATTGTCGCTACCTTTTCAGATATACTCCCACGGCCTTATCAGAAATATTGTCTCCACCTTTTCAGATATACTTCCCCGGCACTATCAGAAATATTTTCGCTACCTTTTCAGATATACTGCCCTGGCCTTAACAGAAATATTGTCGCTACCTTTTCAGATATACTCCCACGGCCTTATCAGAAATATTGTCGCTACCTTTTCAGATATACTTCCCCGGCCCTATCAGAAATATTGTCGCTACCTTTTCAGATATACTGCTCTGGCCTTAACAGAAATATTGTCGCTACCTTTTCAGATGTACTCCCACGGCCTTATCAGAAATATTGTCGCTACCTTTTCAGATATACTGCCCCGGCCTCACAGAAATATTGTCGCTACCTTTTCAGATATACTCCCACGGCCTTATCAGAAATATTGTCGCTACCTTTTCAGATATACCCCCACGGCCTTATCAGAAATATTGTCTCCACCTTTTCAGATATACTTCCCCGGCACTATCAGAAATATTTTCGCTACCTTTTCAGATATACTGCCCTGGCCTTAACAGAAATATTGTCGCTACCTTTTCAGATATACTCCCACGGCCTTATCAGAAATATTGTCGCTACCTTTTCAGATATACTTCCCCGGCCCTATCAGAAATATTGTCGCTACCTTTTCAGATATACTGCTCTGGCCTTAACAGAAATATTGTCGCTACCTTTTCAGATGTACTCCCACGGCCTTATCAGAAATATTGTCGCTACCTTTTCAGATATACTGCCCCGGCCTCATCAGAAATATTGTCGCTACCTTTTCAGATATACTGCCCCGGCATTATCAGAAATATTGTCGCTACCTTTTCGGATATACTGCCCCGGCTTCATCAGAAATATTGTCGCTACCTTTTCAGATATACTGCCCCGGCCTCATCAGAAATATTGTCGCTACCTTTTCAGATATACTGCCCCGGCTTCATCAGAAATATTGTCGCTACCTTTTCAGATATACTTCGCCGGCATTATCAGAAATATTGTCGCTACCTTTTCAGATATACTTCCCCGGCATCATCAGAAATATTGTCGCTACCTTTTCAGATATACTTCCCCGGCATTATCAGAAATATTGTCGCTACCTTTTCAGATATACTCCCACTGCCTTATCAGAAATATTGTCGCTACTTTTCAGATATACTCCCACGGCCTTATCAGAAATATTGTCTCTACTTTTTCAGATATACTTCCCCGGCCCTATCAGAAATATTGTCGCTACCTTTTCAGATATACTGCCCTGGCCTTAACAGAAATATTGTCGCTACCTTTTCAGATATACTCCCACGGCCTTATCAGAAATATTGTCGCTACCTTTTCAGATATACTCCCACGGCCTTATCAGAAATATTGTTGCTACCTCTTCAGATATACTGTCCAGGCCTTATCAGAAATATTGTTGCTACCTCTTCAGGTATACTGTCCAGGCCTTATCAGAAATATTTTCGCTACCTTTACAAATATATTTCCCCGGCTTTATCAGAAATATTGTCGCTACCTTTTTTAGATATACTCCCACGGCCTTATCAGAAATATTGTTTCTACCTTTTCAGATATACTCGCACGGCCTTATCAGAAATATTGTCGCTACCTTTTCAGATATACTCCCACGGCCTTATCAGAAATATTGTCTCCACCTTTTCAGATATACTTCCCCGGCACTATCAGAAATATTTTCGCTACCTTTTCAGATATACTGCCCTGGCCTTAACAGAAATATTGTCGCTACCTTTTCAGATATACTCCCACGGCCTTATCAGAAATATTGTCGCTACCTTTTCAGATATACTTCCCCGGCCCTATCAGAAATATTGTCGCTACCTTTTCAGATATACTGCTCTGGCCTTAACAGAAATATTGTCGCTACCTTTTCAGATGTACTCCCACGGCCTTATCAGAAATATTGTCGCTACCTTTTCAGATATACTGCCCCGGCCTCACAGAAATATTGTCGCTACCTTTTCAGATATACTCCCACGGCCTTATCAGAAATATTGTCGCTACCTTTTCAGATATACCCCCACGGCCTTATCAGAAATATTGTCTCCACCTTTTCAGATATACTTCCCCGGCACTATCAGAAATATTTTCGCTACCTTTTCAGATATACTGCCCTGGCCTTAACAGAAATATTGTCGCTACCTTTTCAGATATACTCCCACGGCCTTATCAGAAATATTGTCGCTACCTTTTCAGATATACTTCCCCGGCCCTATCAGAAATATTGTCGCTACCTTTTCAGATATACTGCTCTGGCCTTAACAGAAATATTGTCGCTACCTTTTCAGATGTACTCCCACTGCCTTATCAGAAATATTGTCGCTACCTTTTCAGATATACTGCCCCGGCCTCATCAGAAATATTGTCGCTACCTTTTCAGATTTACTGCCCCGGCATTATCAGAAATATTGTCGCTACCTTTTCGGATATACTGCCCCGGCTTCATCAGAAATATTGTCGCTACCTTTTCAGATATACTGCCCCGGCCTCATCAGAAATATTGTCGCTACCTTTTCAGATATACTGCCCCGGCTTCATCAGAAATATTGTCGCTACCTTTTCAGATATACTTCGCCGGCATTATCAGAAATATTGTCGCTACCTTTTCAGATATACTTCCCCGGCATCATCAGAAATATTGTCGCTACCTTTTCAGATATACTTCCCCGGCATTATCAGAAATATTGTCGCTACCTTTTCAGATATACTCCCACTGCCTTATCAGAAATATTGTCGCTACCTTTTCAGATATACTCCCACGGCCTTATCAGAAATATTGTCTCTACTTTTTCAGATATACTTCCCCGGACCTATCAGAAATATTGTCGCTACCTTTTCAGATATACTGCCCTGGCCTTAACAGAAATATTGTCGCTACCTTTTCAGATATACTCCCACGGCCTTATCAGAAATATTGTCGCTACCTTTTCAGATATACTCCCACGGCCTTATCAGAAATATTGTTGCTACCTCTTCAGATATACTGTCCAGGCCTTATCAGAAATATTGTTGCTACCTCTTCAGGTATACTGTCCAGGCCTTATCAGAAATATTTTCGCTACCTTTACAAATATATTTCCCCGGCTTTATCAGAAATATTGTCGCTACCTTTTTTAGATATACTCCCACGGCCTTATCAGAAATATTGTTTCTACCTTTTCAGATATACTCCCACGGCCTTATCAGAAATATTGTCGCTACCTTTTCAGATATACTCCCACGGCCTTATCAGAAATATTGTCTCCACCTTTTCAGATATACTTCCCCGGCACTATCAGAAATATTTTCGCTACCTTTTCAGATATACTGCCCTGGCCTTAACAGAAATATTGTTGCTACCTTTTCAGATATACTCCCACGGCCTTATCAGAAATATTGTCGCTACCTTTTCAGATATACTTCCCCGGCCCTATCAGAAATATTGTCGCTACCTTTTCAGATATACTGCTCTGGCCTTAACAGAAATATTGTCGCTACCTTTTCAGATGTACTCCCACGGCCTAATCAGAAATATTGTCGCTACCTTTTCAGATATACTGCCCCGGCCTCACAGAAATATTGTCGCTACCTTTTCAGATATACTCCCACGGCCTTATCAGAAATATTGTCGCTACCTTTTCAGATATACCCCCACGGCCTCATCAGAAATATTGTCGCTACCTTTTTAGATATACTGCCCCGGCTTCATCAGAAATATTGTCGCTACCTTTTCAGATATACTCCCACTGCCTTATCAGAAATATTGTCGCTACCTTTTCAGATATACTCCCACGGCCTTATCAGAAATATTGTCTCTACTTTTTCAGATATACTTCCCCGGCCCTATCAGAAATATTGTCGCTACCTTTTCAGATATACTGCCCTGGCCTTAACAGAAATATTGTCGCTACCTTTTCAGATATACTCCCACGGCCTTATCAGAAATATTGTCGCTACCTTTTCAGATATACTCCCACGGCCTTATCAGAAATATTGTTGCTACCTCTTCAGATATACTGTCCAGGCCTTATCAGAAATATTGTTGCTACCTCTTCAGGTATACTGTCCAGGCCTTATCAGAAATATTTTCGCTACCTTTACAAATATATTTCTCCGGCTTTATCAGAAATATTGTCGCTACCTTTTTTAGATATACTCCCACGGCCTTATCAGAAATATTGTTTCTACCTTTTCAGATATACTCCCACGGCCTTATCAGAAATATTGTCGCTACCTTTTCAGATATACTCCCACGGCCTTATCAGAAATATTGTCTCCACCTTTTCAGATATACTTCCCCGGCACTATCAGAAATATTTTCGCTACCTTTTCAGATATACTGCCCTGGCCTTAACAGAAATATTGTCGCTACCTTTTCAGATATACTCCCACGGCCTTATCAGAAATATTGTCGCTACCTTTTCAGATATACTTCCCCGGCCCTATCAGAAATATTGTCGCTACCTTTTCAGATATACTGCTCTGGCCTTAACAGAAATATTGTCGCTACCTTTTCAGATGTACTCCCACGGCCTAATCAGAAATATTGTCGCTACCTTTTCAGATATACTGCCCCGGCCTCACAGAAATATTGTCGCTACCTTTTCAGATATACTCCCACGGCCTTATCAGAAATATTGTCGCTACCTTTTCAGATATACCCCCACGGCCTCATCAGAAATATTGTCGCTACCTTTTTAGATATACTGCCCCGGCTTCATCAGAAATATTGTCGCTACCTTTTCAGATATACTCCCACTGCCTAATCAGAAATATTGTCGCTACCTTTTCAGATATACTCCCACGGCCTTATCAGAAATATTGTCTCTACTTTTTCAGATATACTTCCCCGGCCCTATCAGAAATATTGTCGCTACCTTTTCAGATATACTGCCCTGGCCTTAACAGAAATATTGTCGCTACCTTTTCAGATATACTACCACGGCCTTAACAGAAATATTGTCGCTACCTTTTCAGATATACTCCCACGGCCTTATCAGAAATATTGTCGCTACCTTTTCAGATATACTCCCACGGCCTTATCAGAAATATTGTTGCTACCTCTTCAGATATACTGTCCAGGCCTTATCAGAAATATTGTTGCTACCTCTTCAGGTATACTGTCCAGGCCTTATCAGAAATATTTTCGCTACCTTTACAAATATATTTCCCCGGCTTTATCAGAAATATTGTCGCTACCTTTTTTAGATATACTCCCCCGGCCTTATCAGAAATATTGTTTCTACCTTTTCAGATATACTCCCACGGCCTTATCAGAAATATTGTCGCTACCTTTTCAGATATACTCCCACGGCCTTATCAGAAATATTGTCTCCACCTTTTCAGATATACTTCCCCGGCACTATCAGAAATATTTTCGCTACCTTTTCAGATATACTGCCCTGGCCTTAACAGAAATATTGTCGCTACCTTTTCAGATATACTCCCACGGCCTTATCAGAAATATTGTCGCTACCTTTTCAGATATACTTCCCCGGCCCTATCAGAAATATTGTCGCTACCTTTTCAGATATACTGCTCTGGCCTTAACAGAAATATTGTCGCTACCTTTTCAGATGTACTCCCACGGCCTAATCAGAAATATTGTCGCTACCTTTTCAGATATACTGCCCCGGCCTCACAGAAATATTGTCGCTACCTTTTCAGATATACTCCCACGGCCTTATCAGAAATATTGTCGCTACCTTTTCAGATATACCCCCACGGCCTCATCAGAAATATTGTCGCTACCTTTTTAGATATACTGCCCCGGCTTCGTCAGAAATATTGTCGCTACCTTTTCAGATATACTCCCACGGCCTTATCAGAAATATTGTCTCTACTTTTTCAGATATACTTCCCCGGCCCTATCAGAAATATTGTCGCTACCTTTTCAGATATACTGCCCTGGCCTTAACAGAAATATTGTCGCTACCTTTTCAGATATACTCCCACGGCCTTATCAGAAATATTGTCGC
Organism: Gonocerus acuteangulatus; assembly: GCA_946811695.1. NCBI lineage: Eukaryota > Metazoa > Arthropoda > Insecta > Hemiptera > Coreidae > Gonocerus > Gonocerus acuteangulatus. Next base: position 71,145,884 of record OX328125.1, read on the forward strand.
TACCTTTTCAGATATACTCCCACGGCCTTATCAGAAATATTGTTGCTACCTCTTCAGATATACTGTCCAGGCCTTATCAGAAATATTGTTGCTACCTCTTCAGGTATACTGTCCAGGCCTTATCAGAAATATTTTCGCTACCTTTACAAATATATTTCCCCGGCTTTATCAGAAATATTGTCGCTACCTTTTTTAGATATACTCCCACGGCCTTATCAGAAATATTGTTTCTACCTTTTCAGATATACTCCCACGGCCTTATCAGAAATATTGTCGCTACCTTTTCAGATATACTCCCACGGCCTTATCAGAAATATTGTCTCCACCTTTTCAGATATACTTCCCCGGCACTATCAGAAATATTTTCGCTACCTTTTCAGATATACTGCCCTGGCCTTAACAGAAATATTGTCGCTACCTTTTCAGATATACTCCCACGTCCTTATCAGAAATATTGTCGCTACCTTTTCAGATATACTTCCCCGGCCCTATCAGAAATATTGTCGCTACCTTTTCAGATATACTGCTCTGGCCTTAACAGAAATATTGTCGCTACCTTTTCAGATGTACTCCCACGGCCTAATCAGAAATATTGTCGCTACCTTTTCAGATATACTGCCCCGGCCTCACAGAAATATTGTCGCTACCTTTTCAGATATACTCCCACGGCCTTATCAGAAATATTGTCGCTACCTTTTCAGATATACCCCCACGGCCTCATCAGAAATATTGTCGCTACCTTTTTAGATATACTGCCCCGGCTTCATCAGAAATATTGTCGCTACCTTTTCAGATATACTCCCACTGCCTTATCAGAAATATTGTCGCTACCTTTTCAGATATACTCCCACGGCCTTATCAGAAATATTGTCTCTACTTTTTCAGATATACTTCCCCGGCCCTATCAGAAATATTGTCGCTACCTTTTCAGATATACTGCCCTGGCCTTAACAGAAATATTGTCGCTACCTTTTCAGATATACTACCACGGCCTTATCAGAAATATTGTCGCTACCTTTTCAGATATACTCCCACGGCCTTATCAGAAATATTGTTGCTACCTCTTCAGATATACTGTCCAGGCCTTATCAGAAATATTGTTGCTACCTCTTCAGGTATACTGTCCAGGCCTTATCAGAAATATTTTCGCTACCTTTACAAATATATTTCCCCGGCTTTATCAGAAATATTGTCGCTACCTTTTTTAGATATACTCCCACGGCCTTATCAGAAATATTGTTTCTACCTTTTCAGATATACTCCCACGGCCTTATCAGAAATATTGTCGCTACCTTTTCAGATATACTCCCACGGCCTTATCAGAAATATTGTCTCCACCTTTTCAGATATACTTCCCCGGCACTATCAGAAATATTTTCGCTACCTTTTCAGATATACTGCCCTGGCCTTAACAGAAATATTGTCGCTACCTTTTCAGATATACTCCCACGGCCTTATCAGAAATATTGTCGCTACCTTTTCAGATATACTTCCCCGGCCCTATCAGAAATATTGTCGCTACCTTTTCAGATATACTGCTCTGGCCTTAACAGAAATATTGTCGCTACCTTTTCAGATGTACTCCCACGGCCTAATCAGAAATATTGTCGCTACCTTTTCAGATATACTGCCCCGGCCTCACAGAAATATTGTCGCTACCTTTTCAGATATACTCCCACGGCCTTATCAGAAATATTGTCGCTACCTTTTCAGATATACCCCCACGGCCTTATCAGAAATATTGTCTCCACCTTTTCAGATATACTTCCCCGGCACTATCAGAAATATTTTCGCTACCTTTTCAGATATACTGCCCTGGCCTTAACAGAAATATTGTCGCTACCTTTTCAGATATACTCCCACGGCCTTATCAGAAATATTGTCGCTACCTTTTCAGATATACTTCCCCGGCCCTATCAGAAATATTGTCGCTACCTTTTCAGATATACTGCTCTGGCCTTAACAGAAATATTGTCGCTACCTTTTCAGATGTACTCCCACGGCCTTATCAGAAATATTGTCGCTACCTTTTCAGATATACTGCCCCGGCCTCATCAGAAATATTGTCGCTACCTTTTCAGATATACTGCCCCGGCTTCATCAGAAATATTGTCGCTACCTTTTCAGATATACTTCCCCGGCATTATCAGAAATATTGTCGCTACCTTTTTAGATATACTGCCCCGGCTTCATCAGAAATATTGTCGCTACCTTTTCAGATATACTGCCCCGGCCTCATCAGAAATATTGTCGCTACCTTTTTAGATATACTGCCCCGGCTTCATCAGAAATATTGTCGCTACCTTTTCAGATATACTTCGCCGGCATTATCAGAAATATTGTCGCTACCTTTTCAGATATACTTCCCCGGCATTATCAGAAATATTGTCGCTACCTTTTCAGATATACTTCCCCGGCATTATCAGAAATATTGTCGCTACCTTTTCAGATATACTCCCACTGCCTTATCAGAAATATTGTCGCTACCTTTTCAGATATACTCCCACGGCCTTATCAGAAATATTGTCTCTACTTTTTCAGATATACATCCCCGGCCCTACCAGAAATATTGTCGCTTCCTTTTCAGATATACTGCCCTGGCCTTAACAGAAATATTGTCGCTACCTTTTCAGATATACTCCCACGGCCTTATCAGAAATATTGTTGCTACCTCTTCAGATATACTGTCCAGGCCTTATCAGAAATATTGTTGCTACCTCTTCAGGTATACTGTCCAGGCCTTATCAGAAATATTTTCGCTACCTTTACAAATATATTTCCCCGGCTTTATCAGAAATATTGTCGCTACCTTTTCAGATATACTCCCACGGCCTTATCAGAAATATTGTTTCTACCTTTTCAGATATACTCCCATGGCCTTATCAGAAATATTGTCGCTACCTTTTCAGATATACTCCCACGGCCTTGTCAGAAATATTGTCTCCACCTTTTCAGATATACTTCCCCGGCACTATCAGAAATATTTTCGCTACCTTTTCAGATATACTGCCCTGGCCTTAACAGAAATATTGTCGCTACCTTTTCAGATATACTCCGACGGCCTTATCAGAAATTTTGTCGCTACCTTTTCAGATATACTGCCCCGGTCTTATCAGAAATATTGTCGCTACCTTTTGAGATATACTGCCCCGGCTTTATCAGAAATATTGTCGCTACCTTTTCAGATATACTGCCCTGGGCTTATCAGAAATATTGTCGCTACCTTTTCAGATATACTGCCCCGGCCTCATCAGAAATATTGTCGCTACTTTTTCAGATATACTTCCACGGCCCTATCAGAAACATTGTCGCTACCTTTTCAGATATACTGCCCTGGGCTTAACAGAAATATTGTCGCTACCTTTTCAGATATACTCCCTCTGCCTTATCAGAAATATTGTCGCTACCTTTTCAGATATACTCCCACGGCACTATCAGAAATATTTTCGCTACCTTTTCAGATATACTGCCCTGGCCTTAACAGAAATATTGTCGCTACCTTTTCAGATATACTCCCACGGCCTTATCAGAAATATTGTCGCTACCTTTTCAGATATACTTCCCCGGCCCTATCAGAAATATTGTCGCTACCTTTTCAGATATACTGCTCTGGCCTTAACAGAAATATTGTCGCTACCTTTTCAGATGTACTCCCACGGCCTAATCAGAAATATTGTCGCTACCTTTTCAGATATACTGCCCCGGCCTCACAGAAATATTGTCGCTACCTTTTCAGATATACTCCCACGGCCTTATCAGAAATATTGTCGCTACCTTTTCAGATATACCCCCACGGCCTTATCAGAAATATTGTCTCCACCTTTTCAGATATACTTCCCCGGCACTATCAGAAATATTTTCGCTACCTTTTCAGATATACTGCCCTGGCCTTAACAGAAATATTGTCGCTACCTTTTCAGATATACTCCCACGGCCTTATCAGAAATATTGTCGCTACCTTTTCAGATATACTTCCCCGGCCCTATCAGAAATATTGTCGCTACCTTTTCAGATATACTGCTCTGGCCTTAACAGAAATATTGTCGCTACCTTTTCAGATGTACTCCCACGGCCTTATCAGAAATATTGTCGCTACCTTTTCAGATATACTGCCCCGGCCTCATCAGAAATATTGTCGCTACCTTTTCAGATATACTGCCCCGGCTTCATCAGAAATATTGTCGCTACCTTTTCAGATATACTTCCCCGGCATTATCAGAAATATTGTCGCTACCTTTTTAGATATACTGCCCCGGCTTCATCAGAAATATTGTCGCTACCTTTTCAGATATACTGCCCCGGCCTCATCAGAAATATTGTCGCTACCTTTTTAGATATACTGCCCCGGCTTCATCAGAAATATTGTCGCTACCTTTTCAGATATACTTCGCCGGCATTATCAGAAATATTGTCGCTACCTTTTCAGATATACTTCCCCGGCATTATCAGAAATATTGTCGCTACCTTTTCAGATATACTTCCCCGGCATTATCAGAAATATTGTCGCTACCTTTTCAGATATACTCCCACTGCCTTATCAGAAATATTGTCGCTACCTTTTCAGATATACTCCCACGGCCTTATCAGAAATATTGTCTCTACTTTTTCAGATATACATCCCCGGCCCTACCAGAAATATTGTCGCTTCCTTTTCAGATATACTGCCCTGGCCTTAACAGAAATATTGTCGCTACCTTTTCAGATATACTCCCACGGCCTTATCAGAAATATTGTTGCTACCTCTTCAGATATACTGTCCAGGCCTTATCAGAAATATTGTTGCTACCTCTTCAGGTATACTGTCCAGGCCTTATCAGAAATATTTTCGCTACCTTTACAAATATATTTCCCCGGCTTTATCAGAAATATTGTCGCTACCTTTTCAGATATACTCCCACGGCCTTATCAGAAATATTGTTTCTACCTTTTCAGATATACTCCCATGGCCTTATCAGAAATATTGTCGCTACCTTTTCAGATATACTCCCACGGCCTTGTCAGAAATATTGTCTCCACCTTTTCAGATATACTTCCCCGGCACTATCAGAAATATTTTCGCTACCTTTTCAGATATACTGCCCTGGCCTTAACAGAAATATTGTCGCTACCTTTTCAGATATACTCCGACGGCCTTATCAGAAATTTTGTCGCTACCTTTTCAGATATACTGCCCCGGTCTTATCAGAAATATTGTCGCTACCTTTTGAGATATACTGCCCCGGCTTTATCAGAAATATTGTCGCTACCTTTTCAGATATACTGCCCTGGGCTTATCAGAAATATTGTCGCTACCTTTTCAGATATACTGCCCCGGCCTCATCAGAAATATTGTCGCTACTTTTTCAGATATACTTCCACGGCCCTATCAGAAACATTGTCGCTACCTTTTCAGATATACTGCCCTGGGCTTAACAGAAATATTGTCGCTACCTTTTCAGATATACTCCCTCTGCCTTATCAGAAATATGGTCTCGTAACTTTTCAGATATAATACCCCGGCGTTAATAGCCCAATAGTTGATACTCCGTTAAACACGAAAAAAAAAAAAAAAATTGAACGCCCCGGCCTTATCAGAAATATTGTCGCTACCTTTTCAGATATACTCCCACGGCCTTATCAGAAATATTGCCTCCACCTTTTCAGATATACTTCCCCGGCACTATCAGAAATATTTTCGCTACCTTTTCAGATATACTGCCCTGGCCTTAACAGAAATATTGTCGCTACCTTTTCAGATATACTCCCACGGCCTTATCAGAAATATTGTCGCTACCTTTTCAGATATACTGCCCTGGCCATATCAGAAATATTGTCGCTACCTTTTCAGATATACTCCCTCGGCCTTATCAGAAATATTGTCTCCACCTTTTCAGATATACTTCCCCGGCACTATCAGAAATATTTTCGCTACCTTTTCAGATATACTGCCCTGGTCTTAACAGAAATATTGTCGCTACCTTTTCAGATATACTCCCACGGCCTTATCAGAAATATTGTCGCTACCTTTACAGATATACTTCCCCGGCTTTATCCGAAATATTGTCGCTACCTTTTCAGATATACTTCCCCGGCATTATCAGAAATATTGTCGCTACCTTTTCAGATATACTTCCCCGGCATTATCAGAAATATTGTCGCTACCTTTTCAGATATACTCCCACGGCCTTATCAGAAATATTGTTTCTACCTTTTCAGATATACTCCCACGGCCTTATCAGAAATATTGTCGCACCTTTTCACATATACTCCCACTGCCTTATCAGAAATATTGTCGCTACCTTTTCAGATATACTGCCCCGGTCTTATCAGAAATATTGTCGCTACCTTTTGAGATATACTCCCCCGGCTTTATCAGAAATATTGTCGCTACCTTTTCAGATATACTTCCACGGCCCTATCAGAAACATTGTCGCTACCTTTTCAGATATACTGCCCTGGGCTTAACAAAAATATTGTCGCTATCTTTTCAGATATACTCCCTCTGCCTTATCAGAAATAAGGTCTCGTAACTTTTCAGATATAATGCCCCGGCGTTAATAGCCCAATAGTTGATACTCCGTTAAACACGAAAAAAAAAAAAATAGAACGCCCCGGCCTTTTCAGAAATATTGTTGCTACCTTTTCAGATATACTGCTTCGGCCTGATTAGAAATATTGTAACCGCTACTTTACACATATTATCGCTTTCTAATCAGATACATTGGAGTGGCCATATCAGATACATATACTCCCGTGGCATTACCATACATATTGTCGCTACCTTTTCAGATATACTCCCACGGCCTTATCAGAAATATTGCCTCCACCTTTTCAGATATACTTCCCCGGCACTATCAGAAATATTTTCGCTACCTTTTCAGATATACTGCCCTGGCCTTAACAGAAATATTGTCGCTACCTTTTCAGATATACTCCCACGGCCTTATCAGAAATATTGTCGCTACCTTTTCAGATATACTGCCCTGGCCATATCAGAAATATTGTCGCTACCTTTTCAGATATACTCCCTCGGCCTTATCAGAAATATTGTCTACACCTTTTCAGATATACTTCCCCGGCACTATCAGAAATATTTTCGCTACCTTTTCAGATATACTGCCCTGGTCTTAACAGAAATATTGTCGCTACCTTTTCAGATATACTCCCACGGCCTTATCAGAAATATTGTCGCTACCTTTACAGATATACTTCCCCGGCTTTATCCGAAATATTGTCGCTACCTTTTCAGATATACTTCCCCGGCATTATCAGAAATATTGTCGCTACCTTTTCAGATATACTTCCCCGGCATTATCAGAAATATTGTCGCTACCTTTTCAGATATACTCCCACGGCCTTATCAGAAATATTGTTTCTACCTTTTCAGATATACTCCCACGGCCTTATCAGAAATATTGTCGCACCTTTTCACATATACTCCCACTGCCTTATCAGAAATATTGTCGCTACCTTTTCAGATATACTGCCCCGGTCTTATCAGAAATATTGTCGCTACCTTTTGAGATATACTCCCCCGGCTTTATCAGAAATATTGTCGCTACCTTTTCAGATATACTTCCACGGCCCTATCAGAAACATTGTCGCTACCTTTTCAGATATACTGCCCTGGGCTTAACAAAAATATTGTCGCTATCTTTTCAGATATACTCCCTCTGCCTTATCAGAAATAAGGTCTCGTAACTTTTCAGATATAATGCCCCGGCGTTAATAGCCCAATAGTTGATACTCCGTTAAACACGAAAAAAAAAAAAAAAAATAGAACGCCCCGGCCTTTTCAGAAATATTGTTGCTACCTTTTCAGATATACTGCTTCGGCCTGATTAGAAATATTGTAACCGCTACTTTACACATATTATCGCTTTCTAATCAGATACATTGGAGTGGCCATATCAGATACATATACTCCCGTGGCATTACCATACATATTGTCGCTACCTTTTCAGATATACTCCCACGGCCTTATCAGAAATATTGCCTCCACCTTTTCAGATATACTTCCCCGGCACTATCAGAAATATTTTCGCTACCTTTTCAGATATACTGCCCTGGCCTTAACAGAAATATTGTCGCTACCTTTTCAGATATACTACCACGGCCTTATCAGAAATATTGTCGCTACCTTTTCAGATATACTCCCACGGCCTTATCAGAAATATTGTTGCTACCTCTTCAGATATACTGTCCAGGCCTTATCAGAAATATTGTTGCTACCTCTTCAGGTATACTGTCCAGGCCTTATCAGAAATATTTTCGCTACCTTTACAAATATATTTCCCCGGCTTTATCAGAAATATTGTCGCTACCTTTTTTAGATATACTCCCACGGCCTTATCAGAAATATTGTTTCTACCTTTTCAGATATACTCCCACGGCCTTATCAGAAATATTGTCGCTACCTTTTCAGATATACTCCCACGGCCTTATCAGAAATATTGTCTCCACCTTTTCAGATATACTTCCCCGGCACTATCAGAAATATTTTCGCTACCTTTTCAGATATACTGCCCTGGCCTTAACAGAAATATTGTCGCTACCTTTTCAGATATACTCCCACGGCCTTATCAGAAATATTGTCGCTACCTTTTCAGATATACTTCCCCGGCCCTATCAGAAATATTGTCGCTACCTTTTCAGATATACTGCTCTGGCCTTAACAGAAATATTGTCGCTACCTTTTCAGATGTACTCCCACGGCCTAATCAGAAATATTGTCGCTACCTTTTCAGATATACTGCCCCGGCCTCACAGAAATATTGTCGCTACCTTTTCAGATATACTCCCACGGCCTTATCAGAAATATTGTCGCTACCTTTTCAGATATACCCCCACGGCCTTATCAGAAATATTGTCTCCACCTTTTCAGATATACTTCCCCGGCACTATCAGAAATATTTTCGCTACCTTTTCAGATATACTGCCCTGGCCTTAACAGAAATATTGTCGCTACCTTTTCAGATATACTCCCACGGCCTTATCAGAAATATTGTCGCTACCTTTTCAGATATACTTCCCCGGCCCTATCAGAAATATTGTCGCTACCTTTTCAGATATACTGCTCTGGCCTTAACAGAAATATTGTCGCTACCTTTTCAGATGTACTCCCACGGCCTTATCAGAAATATTGTCGCTACCTTTTCAGATATACTGCCCCGGCCTCATCAGAAATATTGTCGCTACCTTTTCAGATATACTGCCCCGGCTTCATCAGAAATATTGTCGCTACCTTTTCAGATATACTTCCCCGGCATTATCAGAAATATTGTCGCTACCTTTTTAGATATACTGCCCCGGCTTCATCAGAAATATTGTCGCTACCTTTTCAGATATACTGCCCCGGCCTCATCAGAAATATTGTCGCTACCTTTTTAGATATACTGCCCCGGCTTCATCAGAAATATTGTCGCTACCTTTTCAGATATACTTCGCCGGCATTATCAGAAATATTGTCGCTACCTTTTCAGATATACTTCCCCGGCATTATCAGAAATATTGTCGCTACCTTTTCAGATATACTTCCCCGGCATTATCAGAAATATTGTCGCTACCTTTTCAGATATACTCCCACTGCCTTATCAGAAATATTGTCGCTACCTTTTCAGATATACTCCCACGGCCTTATCAGAAATATTGTCTCTACTTTTTCAGATATACATCCCCGGCCCTACCAGAAATATTGTCGCTTCCTTTTCAGATATACTGCCCTGGCCTTAACAGAAATATTGTCGCTACCTTTTCAGATATACTCCCACGGCCTTATCAGAAATATTGTTGCTACCTCTTCAGATATACTGTCCAGGCCTTATCAGAAATATTGTTGCTACCTCTTCAGGTATACTGTCCAGGCCTTATCAGAAATATTTTCGCTACCTTTACAAATATATTTCCCCGGCTTTATCAGAAATATTGTCGCTACCTTTTCAGATATACTCCCACGGCCTTATCAGAAATATTGTTTCTACCTTTTCAGATATACTCCCATGGCCTTATCAGAAATATTGTAGCTACCTTTTCAGATATACTCCCACGGCCTTGTCAGAAATATTGTCTCCACCTTTTCAGATATACTTCCCCGGCACTATCAGAAATATTTTCGCTACCTTTTCAGATATACTGCCCTGGCCTTAACAGAAATATTGTCGCTACCTTTTCAGATATACTCCGACGGCCTTATCAGAAATTTTGTCGCTACCTTTTCAGATATACTGCCCCGGTCTTATCAGAAATATTGTCGCTACCTTTTGAGATATACTGCCCCGGCTTTATCAGAAATATTGTCGCTACCTTTTCAGATATACTGCCCTGGGCTTATCAGAAATATTGTCGCTACCTTTTCAGATATACTGCCCCGGCCTCATCAGAAATATTGTCGCTACTTTTTCAGATATACTTCCACGGCCCTATCAGAAACATTGTCGCTACCTTTTCAGATATACTGCCCTGGGCTTAACAGAAATATTGTCGCTACCTTTTCAGATATACTCCCTCTGCCTTATCAGAAATATGGTCTCGTAACTTTTCAGATATAATACCCCGGCGTTAATAGCCCAATAGTTGATACTCCGTTAAACACGAAAAAAAAAAAAAAAATTGAACGCCCCGGCCTTATCAGAAATATTGTCGCTACCTTTTCAGATATACTCCCACGGCCTTATCAGAAATATTGCCTCCACCTTTTCAGATATACTTCCCCGGCACTATCAGAAATATTTTCGCTACCTTTTCAGATATACTGCCCTGGCCTTAACAGAAATATTGTCGCTACCTTTTCAGATATACTCCCACGGCCTTATCAGAAATATTGTCGCTACCTTTTCAGATATACTGCCCTGGCCATATCAGAAATATTGTCGCTACCTTTTCAGATATACTCCCTCGGCCTTATCAGAAATATTGTCTCCACCTTTTCAGATATACTTCCCCGGCACTATCAGAAATATTTTCGCTACCTTTTCAGATATACTGCCCTGGTCTTAACAGAAATATTGTCGCTACCTTTTCAGATATACTCCCACGGCCTTATCAGAAATATTGTCGCTACCTTTACAGATATACTTCCCCGGCTTTATCCGAAATATTGTCGCTACCTTTTCAGATATACTTCCCCGGCATTATCAGAAATATTGTCGCTACCTTTTCAGATATACTTCCCCGGCATTATCAGAAATATTGTCGCTACCTTTTCAGATATACTCCCACGGCCTTATCAGAAATATTGTTTCTACCTTTTCAGATATACTCCCACGGCCTTATCAGAAATATTGTCGCACCTTTTCACATATACTCCCACTGCCTTATCAGAAATATTGTCGCTACCTTTTCAGATATACTGCCCCGGTCTTATCAGAAATATTGTCGCTACCTTTTGAGATATACTCCCCCGGCTTTATCAGAAATATTGTCGCTACCTTTTCAGATATACTTCCACGGCCCTATCAGAAACATTGTCGCTACCTTTTCAGATATACTGCCCTGGGCTTAACAAAAATATTGTCGCTATCTTTTCAGATATACTCCCTCTGCCTTATCAGAAATAAGGTCTCGTAACTTTTCAGATATAATGCCCCGGCGTTAATAGCCCAATAGTTGATACTCCGTTAAACACGAAAAAAAAAAAAATAGAACGCCCCGGCCTTTTCAGAAATATTGTTGCTACCTTTTCAGATATACTGCTTCGGCCTGATTAGAAATATTGTAACCGCTACTTTACACATATTATCGCTTTCTAATCAGATACATTGGAGTGGCCATATCAGATACATATACTCCCGTGGCATTACCATACATATTGTCGCTACCTTTTCAGATATACTCCCACGGCCTTATCAGAAATATTGCCTCCACCTTTTCAGATATACTTCCCCGGCACTATCAGAAATATTTTCGCTACCTTTTCAGATATACTGCCCTGGCCTTAACAGAAATATTGTCGCTACCTTTTCAGATATACTCCCACGGCCTTATCAGAAATATTGTCGCTACCTTTTCAGATATACTGCCCTGGCCATATCAGAAATATTGTCGCTACCTTTTCAGATATACTCCCTCGGCCTTATCAGAAATATTGTCTACACCTTTTCAGATATACTTCCCCGGCACTATCAGAAATATTTTCGCTACCTTTTCAGATATACTGCCCTGGTCTTAACAGAAATATTGTCGCTACCTTTTCAGATATACTCCCACGGCCTTATCAGAAATATTGTCGCTACCTTTACAGATATACTTCCCCGGCTTTATCCGAAATATTGTCGCTACCTTTTCAGATATACTTCCCCGGCATTATCAGAAATATTGTCGCTACCTTTTCAGATATACTTCCCCGGCATTATCAGAAATATTGTCGCTACCTTTTCAGATATACTCCCACGGCCTTATCAGAAATATTGTTTCTACCTTTTCAGATATACTCCCACGGCCTTATCAGAAATATTGTCGCACCTTTTCACATATACTCCCACTGCCTTATCAGAAATATTGTCGCTACCTTTTCAGATATACTGCCCCGGTCTTATCAGAAATATTGTCGCTACCTTTTGAGATATACTCCCCCGGCTTTATCAGAAATATTGTCGCTACCTTTTCAGATATACTTCCACGGCCCTATCAGAAACATTGTCGCTACCTTTTCAGATATACTGCCCTGGGCTTAACAAAAATATTGTCGCTATCTTTTCAGATATACTCCCTTTGCCTTATCAGAAATAAGGTCTCGTAACTTTTCAGATATAATGCCCCGGCGTTAATAGCCCAATAGTTGATACTCCGTTAAACACGAAAAAAAAAAAAATAGAACGCCCCGGCCTTTTCAGAAATATTGTTGCTACCTTTTCAGATATACTGCTTCGGCCTGATTAGAAATATTGTAACCGCTACTTTACACATATTATCGCTTTCTAATCAGATACATTGGAGTGGCCATATCAGATACATATACTCCCGTGGCATTACCATACATATTGTCGCTACCTTTTCAGATATACTCCCACGGCCTTATCAGAAATATTGCCTCCACCTTTTCAGATATACTTCCCCGGCACTATCAGAAATATTTTCGCTACCTTTTCAGATATACTGCCCTGGCCTTAACAGAAATATTGTCGCTACCTTTTCAGATATACTCCCACGGCCTTATCAGAAATATTGTCGCTACCTTTTCAGATATACTGCCCTGGCCATATCAGAAATATTGTCGCTACCTTTTCAGATATACTCCCTCGGCCTTATCAGAAATATTGTCTACACCTTTTCAGATATACTTCCCCGGCACTATCAGAAATATTTTCGCTACCTTTTCAGATATACTGCCCTGGTCTTAACAGAAATATTGTCGCTACCTCTTCAGATATACTCCCACGGCCTTATCAGAAATATTGTCGCTACCTTTACAGATATACTTCCCCGGCTTTATCCGAAATATTGTCGCTACCTTTTCAGATATACTTCCCCGGCATTATCAGAAATATTGTCGCTACCTTTTCAGATATACTTCCCCGGCATTATCAGAAATATTGTCGCTACCTTTTCAGATATACTCCCACGGCCTTATCAGAAATATTGTTTCTACCTTTTCAGATATACTCCCACGGCCTTATCAGAAATATTGTCGCACCTTTTCACATATACTCCCACTGCCTTATCAGAAATATTGTCGCTACCTTTTCAGATATACTGCCCCGGTCTTATCAGAAATATTGTCGCTACCTTTTGAGATATACTCCCCCGGCTTTATCAGAAATATTGTCGCTACCTTTTCAGATATACTTCCACGGCCCTATCAGAAACATTGTCGCTACCTTTTCAGATATACTGCCCTGGGCTTAACAAAAATATTGTCGCTATCTTTTCAGATATACTCCCTCTGCCTTATCAGAAATAAGGTCTCGTAACTTTTCAGATATAATGCCCCGGCGTTAATAGCCCAATAGTTGATACTCCGTTAAACACGAAAAAAAAAAAAAAAAATAGAACGCCCCGGCCTTTTCAGAAATATTGTTGCTACCTTTTCAGATATACTGCTTCGGCCTGATTAGAAATATTGTAACCGCTACTTTACACATATTATCGCTTTCTAATCAGATACATTGGAGTGGCCATATCAGATACATATACTCCCGTGGCATTACCATACATATTGTCGCTACCTTTTCAGATATACTCCCACGGCCTTATCAGAAATATTGCCTCCACCTTTTCAGATATACTTCCCCGGCACTATCAGAAATATTTTCGCTACCTTTTCAGATATACTGCCCTGGCCTTAACAGAAATATTGTCGCTACCTTTTCAGATATACTCCCACGGCCTTATCAGAAATATTGTCGCTACCTTTTCAGATATACTGCCCTGGCCATATCAGAAATATTGTCGCTACCTTTTCAGATATACTCCCTCGGCCTTATCAGAAATATTGTCTCCACCTTTTCAGATATACTTCCCCGGTACTATCAGAAATATTTTCGCTACCTTTTCAGATATACTGCCCTGGTCTTAACAGAAATATTGTCGCTACCTTTTCAGATATACTCCCACGGCCTTATCAGAAATATTGTCGCTACCTTTACAGATATACTTCCCCGGCTTTATCCGAAATATTGTCGCTACCTTTTCAGATATACTTCCCCGGCATTATCAGAAATATTGTCGCTACCTTTTCAGATATACTTCCCCGGCATTATCAGAAATATTGTCGCTACCTTTTCAGATATACTCCCACGGCCTTATCAGAAATATTGTTTCTACCTTTTCAGATATACTCCCACGGCCTTATCAGAAATATTGTCGCACCTTTTCACATATACTCCCACTGCCTTATCAGAAATATTGTCGCTACCTTTTCAGATATACTGCCCCGGTCTTATCAGAAATATTGTCGCTACCTTTTGAGATATACTCCCCCGGCTTTATCAGAAATATTGTCGCTACCTTTTCAGATATACTTCCACGGCCCTATCAGAAACATTGTCGCTACCTTTTCAGATATACTGCCCTGGGCTTAACAAAAATATTGTCGCTATCTTTTCAGATATACTCCCTCTGCCTTATCAGAAATAAGGTCTCGTAACTTTTCAGATATAATGCCCCGGCGTTAATAGCCCAATAGTTGATACTCCGTTAAACACGAAAAAAAAAAAAAAATAGAACGCCCCGGCCTTTTCAGAAATATTGTTGCTACCTTTTCAGATATACTGCTTCGGCCTGATTAGAAATATTGTAACCGCTACTTTACACATATTATCGCTTTCTAATCAGATACATTGGAGTGGCCATATCAGATACATATACTCCCGTGGCATTACCATACATAATGTTGCTACCTTTTCAATTGTAATATATCGTATATTATCGCTGTTTTATAGAATAAATTGTTACTTTCTTAAGAAGATATATATTTTCTCTTCCTTTTCAGATGTAATGTCGCCGCCTTAACAGATATATTGTCGATGTTTTATCGAGTAAATTGTCACACTATTTAAACACTTGTATTGCCGCTGCCTTTTTTTTTTTTTTTTTTTTTTTTTTTTTTTTTTTTTTTTTTTTTTTTTTTTTTTTTTTTTTTTTTTTTTTTTTTAGCATAAATATGATTTAGTCATGACTAAACTGATAAAAAACGTTACAAAGAAGTGTCCGCTGGCGTTCACGCGTGTGCCTATGTGATTACATAGGTTTGTCAGGTGGACCTAAAGCATGTTTATGTTCCTGAATTTGAGCAGCAGGCTCTAAACGAATTTTATTTTATTATTAATTGTTTTTTTGTTTTTTTTTACGGCGCATCGACATCTTGGCCATTACCGCCGCTGCCTAAATATCGCACCTTTTCCAGAAATTTGTCAATGTCTTACCGGATATATTGTGCTTGTCGCTTTAAAAATATATATTGGCTTACCTAGTACATTTTCACTATGTACCATTTTGATATTGTTGCTGGGTACTATGGATTAGGCACTACCATGTAATTTTTCTTCTTTTTCAAATATATGAAATACAAAAACTAATGTTACATTTTATGTTTGACACCAGAGTCATTAATTTTGATATACAGCTCATAAAGACCAGTTGTAGGGGCCTTTAATTGACGGAACAATGTATATGATATCCACTGAAGTTTGCTAACATGGAGTGATGTATATTTTGAATTTAACAGACATGATATGCATAATGCATAAGGACTTGATATGCATTGTGCGCCTTAAAGTTTAATGTTGCATCTCAAGTTTGTGCATTTACAGCTCTAGAGAACTCACGAAATGCTCTATTATTTGCTAGAACTAGTTCTGTCTAGCAGCCAAGTTCTAGTTATCTATAACTGGCTAAGCAGAGTATCCTCGAACTCTGATATTTCTGGAAACAGATATAAACCGCCTATTGTGAGGGGACCAAAATAGTTGTTTTAATTTAATTTTAGATTCTAATATAGTCTAACCTTCAATATGACCTCATTTCTTTTTAAAATACGGTTTCAACATTGTCAATTTGTAAGTTGAAGGTGACACCTTTTAAACGAAAAAGAAATTATTCCTCAAATATTTTTTTTTCATATTTAAAAAAAAGAAGAGCCACTTTCCCTAGGAGGATTCGAATCTACTATTATACAAATTATTAAAAAATGAACAAAACGTTTTTGAATGCTGAAGGGGCAAAGTTATTTTCACTCATACATGTATATGTACTCTCGCAAGCAAAGGCGTTTAAAATACTTACGAGAATCGACGTATTACGTCATTATTGAACGGAATATTTTTAAAAATTTTCAGGGTTTGAAATCAATAATTAAAAAAAAAATAATAAAAATTATACGATTGAAATATTCATCAGGTACTTTGTTTTTGTTTTTTAGCAAAAACTAAAAGTAATTTTTTTGTTGACCATCATATTTGAGTAAAATGTTTTTCTTTTTTATTTCTTTTA
Organism: Gonocerus acuteangulatus; assembly: GCA_946811695.1. Lineage (NCBI taxonomy): Eukaryota > Metazoa > Arthropoda > Insecta > Hemiptera > Coreidae > Gonocerus > Gonocerus acuteangulatus. The sequence goes on from OX328125.1 coordinate 71,162,789, forward strand.
TATATTTATTTAAATATGATGATTCGGTAAATGTTATTTTACTACATTGACTTTTACTGAGCTGGTTGATGCAGTACATTTTTCCGAAGATAATTTTTGGATATGTTAAAGAGAAAATAATTTTCCTTTTCATGGAATTCAAATTATTACGATGATAGAGGAGTAAGGTCCTGTCGCCCGAAAGCACGATTCGATTTGGGAACGTAAAAAGCTGATATAACATCCTCATTGTACAATAGATTTTTTGAAATAGATTCAGTTTAGTTCCTTTGAAGACGCTTTTGAAGTAGTTCGAAGAAATAAAATTCTACATTCTCTTTCCAACTAATAACTTCCAACTATAAAATTCCTTACTGCCAAAAAATCTTTAATACATAACCAACACTACAAACTGTACATTCTATGTTTCTAATTTATTTATATAGATTTTAACGGCTGACGTTTTCATATAGACTTGATCATTTAATAAAAAAATAAAAAATAAATTTTAACGTCCATTATTCTTACCTGAGAATTATGGAACTGGATATCTATTGTTTACCACACATTTATAGCCAGGAGAGGACTGACGCTTTTTCTTTTTTCACCACCTCATAGTGATAATCGAACCCACCATCACATAGTGATAGACGAACGCCAGCGGACACTTTTTTGTAACGTTTATTTCAGTTTAGTCATCGCTAAAGCATATTTATCCTAAAAAACGTTTACCGGTTTCAACGTACATGGGCAAGAGACGAACTCTATACTGTGAGAGATATAACTTGTCACTTGGCTGTGGACGGGTAGGGAAAGGAGGGGTCTTGCCAATGACGGCCTTGCTGGGTTGCCACTTCTAACTCTCCTACTCCCGTGCAAGGCAGAGGTGGCTGAGAGTTGTAGAACTGGCAACGTCGGGCACCACTCTGCGCTTTCCCCAAGTGTCAAATTATATCCCCCACACTACAGTTACAATTGGGGTTGTTTGAATGATGAAGGTCTATCATAATGACTAGGGACCGGATTTTTAGGATAAAATAAGTGTCAAATTAGGTTTTTGCAACAGGCATAATAGGTCTTTTTTAGGTTTTTATTCAAAAAACCATTTTAGGTTTTTTTTAGGTGATAAAAATCGCCTAATAGGTTCAAAAATAGGTCCTTTTAGGTTTTTATTTAAAAATCGATTTTAGGTTTTTTTAGGTGACAAATATGTTTCAATAGGCTCAAAAAATAAGTTCAACCTATTATAATTTACCATTAATAATTTAGATTAATTTGTCACTGATAAATTAATATGTATATATAGTGACTTAAAAATAAACATCAAATAACATTATTTTATAGAATAGTATATTGAGAAGGGGGGAAAAAAAGATGTAAACATAAAAATAAAACGGAAATTCTAGTATTTATTAGTTAGTTATTCTTAAAAAAAAAATAATAAGAGGTGCAAATATTCAACAAAATATTTATTTAAAAAACAAAATGAATAAAATTTATATAAACAAAATACAGTTCAGAACTAAAGCAATATTTAAAAAAAAAAAATAAAAATGAAAATAGAGTAAATTGTTTTATAAAATATACATTAATAAAAAAAAAAAAAATAAGAACATTAAACAAAAAAAAAAAAAAAAATATGTAAAGGTCAAGTTTCTCTACTAAAGAGTTCAAACTTCTAAGGAACATCATGAAGAATTTCACTGCCTATAGAAAGGTACTTAACTATGATAAAAACCAAATAAGTAAATTTTGTAAAAATTTAAAAGAAAAAATATGAAACTAAAATAGGTATTACCCCTTGTTACAGTAAACTCGCATATAGGAGCCCAGGTTTTCGATGGTGAAATTCTTCGTGTTGTCTTAGAGAACTGTCTTAAAAGCGGAGGAAGATAAATATGCGCCCGTTTACGTCACAAGCCGTCATAGACGAGTATTTCATCGGATCTTTTACCTCCAGTGTTGAAGTTTCCAATTTTCCAATGAGATTTGCAAGATCTGAGAAATGTGCTCTTAGGAATGCCAGTGCACCACAAATCTCGTTGCTCTGGAGACCATCGAAGCCTTAGAAATGGCATCTGCTTCATTCATATCCAAAGCGTCAACAACTGTTTTTATTTTTCCCAAGCGCGTTAAAATGGGTTCTGGAGGAAGCGATACTCCCAGTAAACTTACCCTGAACGTCTGAACCCGGGAAGATGCTTTTAAGTAAATTTGTTTGATCGAGGAAATGTGTTCATTGAATTGTATTTTCTATTTTAAAGATTAGGTCTGTCTAGGTAATTCCGTCGTTATTTAGGCGATTTTAGGTGATATCATCTTGAATAGTTTTTTTTTAGGTTCATATCATCATATAAAAACCGATCAATATCATGTTCAGCAGAAAGGGAAAGAATAGGTGAAAACCTAAGAATCCGGTCCCTAATAATGACTTAGGATGAGTAAATGGCCAAGAATATAGTTGATGTGTTTTAGCCATTTTACCATCCTGAGCCAGTAGTTTAGGTCCTTCGTACTGCTTATAGTCACTTTATTGTACTGTAACTATGCAATTTCCCTTTTGAGGATTGTTTAAGACAAAATCTAATTTCAACAATTTACTTGGCATGTATATATATATATATATATATATATATTGCATTGTTGTACATTCTGAATATATAAAAATCCCCCCTGAGAAGTGCTGTGGATTAGTAAACACGGTAGAGAAGAGGCAATATGCTGAAGTGGGCTTGTTAATGCTGTAAGCAAGTTCCTAGAGAGAGGAGTGAATGGAATCATCCGAGATGATCCGGCGAGTGAATGGATCTAACGAACCTGGACTCACCTTGTTAGCTAAACACTCAACTCCCGGTAATACCATAGCGTATATAGTACGCTCTTGTATATCGAGGCACAGGCAATGGTTGCTTCAGGCATAGGCAAGGCAGTACACACACACACACACACACACACACACACACACACACACACACACACACACACACACACATATATATATATATATCATTTTAACGGGAGTTCTTTACGGTATCTAGTAGAATCAATAACTTTGAATGAGTGCATCCTAAAGAGACAGAAGGTGGGGGGAGTCGCTTATGAAACTGTTAGATCCCTGTTGTGGTGCTTTAAATCTATTTTCACTTTGAGATTTTATTTTATATTTTTCATTAAAGATCAAACCCTGCCAATAACTGCTACTCTTCATTTGCAAATAGAACGAAAGATTTGAATGGCACCGCCCTAAGACGACGCAGTATCTGCGAGTCGGAATTTTTATATTAGTATTAATTTTTACTCGAAGTGTTTAGTTATGAGAGGACTTAAATTTCGGCCTCGCGGGCATTATTTAACTTTTAGATTTTAAAATTATTTCCATGAGTAGCATATTTTATACTCCCACTATCGCACAGACAATTTAATATCTAAAAAAAAAAATATTTATTTATCAAAAATGAATCTATCATTTGAGTTAAATTTGAAATTTTCTTAAGAACATTATTAGAAAGCTTCTACACATTTTCTTGCGATTAATTAGGCGAGAAAGATGGCTCTTGGGCTTTTATGATTCATTACATATTAGGTCATCCCGTAAGGAATGTCGGCTTATGTCGCTGGACTGCAGAATTTATCGATCCAAGTTTTTGTGCAAGCCCTTCGATTTTTAATATAGAATTTATTTTCTACAGAAGGCTGCAAGAATTCTACAAGACTCAAAATTCCGGATTCCCACTCGAAATTGTTCGAACTACAGCTGCATTTGTCGCTCACTAATGACACTTTCACCATATATGTTTAATCGTTTTCGATAATTCAAAGAAGCATTTTCTCTTCTTTGATTTCCCGAAGCATAACATAGCGTAAGTGGAGTCTTGGGAGATCTATTTCAAAATATTTCAGCACAAGTAAGTTTCACCAACCAAAAAATGATAAATAGAAGTGTATTTAATGCTATTATAAACAAAAAATGTAAACAAGAATTAATTGAAATTGAAAAGGAGGGAACATAAACAAACATTACTTATGGGATGACCTGATACTTAAAAATGAAAAAAAGTAGATTTTATTTATTTATTTTTCAACGCATCGAGAGCTGGTACATTAGTTAATTTTGCCATCCCGCGGTCCAGTGGCCAACGCTTTTGATTATCATGCGGGAGGAGGGGGTTCGAGTCTCCCCTGCAGCAGGCTTCGTATCAGGGTCTTTTGAAGGGATTCTCTACTGCACCGGGGATGTTTAGGAAGGGTGGTAACCTATAGATAGACTGTCTGGCGCTAATGACCTACATGCAGAAGCGCTTCAAAAATATTTATATATATATATATTTTGAAATTAATCACAAAAGCATCACATTATCCATTTGCTCTTTGCATAGTTCTGCTGAGCTTAATTGCAAAGTACAGATATTACGTTTTTTAAAATCTAACCATTTTGGTAATACTTCTTATAATACTTTGATACTTTATCGATGGTAATTCGAAATTAAGTACCTGCATGACCAACATGCAAGTTAGGTGAAATAAGCGAATAGAACATGGAAGGACTTTCCGAAGGACTTAACAAGAAGTTGCCTGCCCCTACATCATTCAGACCAAGTTTACCTCGCTAAGTCCCAGAACTTCCTGGTTAATTTACATCGACTCCAAGAACTTGGAACTCGGCCAGGACTTCGTCTAAGCACGGCACTTCTGCAATACTCTCCTTCAAGGGTTGAAACTGTCAAGCTAGTTTTTTGCCTTTTGGATTCGGTTCAAAATTAATTAATAGGTAGGAAATGGCATTTACGAAAGACATTGATCAAGCATTGAGTTACTATTCTGAGCCTCTTACTACTTGGCGATTTTGTTAATAACTGATTTTAGTGCCAATATCACACAAGAGTCTATCACAGAAGGTGTCGTATGGACAGTTTCCGCCTTTGAATAGTTATTTTCTATTTAATCAGACTGCCTTAAAAGAGACGACATACAGGTTACTCGAAGCCTACGTAAACTGTTATCAGATAGGAACCTACATATTGCCACCATACTGACGTACTTAAAGATGACGATGACTTACAATAAATTATAGTAATGCCACACATAACCCACAATATTATTATTTATTTGTTATTATTTTATATGAATTATTTTAGGCCATTCCTAAGGGGCTCTTCATGTTAATAAATAAATATTTAATCTTCAGTGTTTAATTACCTTAGAGAGTAATGGAATAAAATGAGGTGATGAAACCAATATCGTTGAAGAACCAAAAATTATAAATTTATATTCCCTAAATAAAAAAAAAGCTTTAGAATACGTCTATCCTACTTGGTCTAAGGAGGCGGACGCCACTTCGGAACAATCAATTTTAGACGAGAGACTTAGAAAAATGGTTAAGAGAATAAATGTGGTTCTCCTAAGCATACTATTATTACGCAGTCGTCTTGCAAATTCCGAAAGAATGTTGCACTCAAAATATATATTTTTTTTGCAGCTGTATTTATTTTCAAATTTTCATTGATGTTCTCTAATAGGCTTAGCTTCCATACCCATAAAAAACGGTTAGATGAGTTCCTTAACAAAAAAAAAAAAAAATGGTTTGCAAGGATTGATGGTTTACCTTATTCCCGAAGAAGTCCGGACAACTTATTAGCACGATGCAAAAAATTACTTTAACTGTGGCTTAAATGTATTTTTCCGCGATATGTGACACATGTCAGTTATTTCACCGACTAACCCTCTCACCATCAGAATTCAAAACATGTTGGTATTCCACAGAGCACATCAGCAGACATGCCCATAAATCTAGCGACACAAAGACTATAAGCCATGACTCCATCATATTTATGTACCATAGCACAAAGCATCATATCAGACGACTGACAACAAAAAGAATTGACTAAATCTGAAAATAAGTTAAGCCTGATTAAAAACACAAGAGCCTGGTTGAACAAAAACCACGCAAGACGGGAAGAAGTGGCATTATCCAGGCTGAGAATTGGACACAGCTTATTAACTCACAGTTATCTCTGTGTGTGCTTCTTAAGGGCATTCGAAGAACTCCAAACTTACGGGTCCAACTGATAAATGTAGATTTATTTATTTAATGTTTGAGAGGCATAACTAAAATGATTGAGATACATTACACAGTCAGCAAATAAATCTTTTAGTTTTATTTATTAAGTAGGAGTGTGTGAGTAAGGTGTGTCCGATTCCCAAACGAGATAAAACTACTTTATATTGTCTCAAATCGCGGGATCTAGATGACCAAGCTTCAACATGTTTTCTCGTGAAAGTTGCCAATATTGCTGCCAATTGTTTAAAATCATCCTTATGAGTCATGAACTAAAGAATAATGAATACAACATTCTTCAGCTTTTACAGCTATAGTTTTACATAGAATTAGATGATCTTATTGTTTTATTTCAATTCGTTATAATTATCACTTTGTTCTAAACACCCATTTAGCATTCAGAAATAATTAATAATACCCCACTTCCCAATGAATTAAGTAATCAACTTCACTTGGCTCAATTCCAGCTGGCTTTTTAGATTTTCCACTAATTGTTCGCCGGAGGCTTATCCACTCACCTTCCCTCTCCAAGGTTTTCCGTTCTGCTTTTCCATACTTCCTTCACTAATTTATTAATTTTTTCCCCCAAGAATTAATTTAGCGCTGTACCATTATGACGCTAAAAGTAGCTCATAAAGTAGTCAATTCCTTTCTTTCATTTTCTTATTATCTTTCTCTTAATCTATGACTCTTCGTTTCTCGCTCTCCTTCTTTCCCCTACTCATTCTTCCTCTCTTATAGTAATAATTGGAATGTTTTAATATTTTCCACCTCAAATTTAGCAATGGTTTGACGACATTCGATTGTATATCCATTATAACATTTCTTGTATCGTCCATACTTTGGAAGTAACTAGAACCGATTAAGATTCGTATTTCCCAACGCTTGCACGTACACTGAAAATTCATCATTTCGACTTTTCTAAAACAAACAGTGGACTTATTTGAGCCCAAGTAATTTCCTTCTTCTTGATAAGAAGGCAACGGAGGCCGAAGAAGTAATTCCTCTCCCAGTCTAACGACTTTAGTAATTAACTTACGAATAACGGGACCGCCATCTTATTTTAGACCGAAAATAGTTCTTTACTAACAGATTTATCGCTTGGTTCAGTATTAACGGAAATCTATTGCATACTGTATATTCCACGTTTCAGCTTGTTTCCTCGTTCGATATCTTCTCCATCTATTCATCCCGTTGGTTCTCCATTAGTTCTTCAATCCATTAAATCATTCATTCATCCATCGCTCCGTTCATCTATCCTGCAATCCATCCATTCATCTATCCCTCCGAACATCTATCGGTTTGTTCACCTATCCTTTCTTACATCTACCCTTCTAACAATCCATCCGTACATTCATCCATCCATCCGTTAATCTATCCTGCAATCCATCCATTCATCTATCCCTCCGACCATCTATCCGTCTGTTCATCTATCCTTTCGTACATCTACCCTTCTAACAATCCATCCGTACATTCATCCATCCCTCCGTTCATCTATCCTGCAATCCATCCATTCATCTATCCCTCCGAACATCTATCGGTCTGTTCATCTATCTTTTCTTACATCAACCCTTCTAACAATCCATCCGTACATTCATTCATCCCTCAGTTCATCTATCCTGCAATCCATCCATTCATCCATACGTCCGTCCATCTATCGGTCTGTTCATCTATCCTTTCTTACATCTACCCTTCTAACAATCCATCCGTACATTCATCCATCCCTCCGTTCATCTATCCTGCAATCCATCCATTCATCCATACGTCCGTCCATCTATCGGTCTGTTCATCTATCCTTTCTTGCATCTACCCTTCTAACAATCCATCCGCACATTCATCCATACGTCCGACCATCTATCCTGCAATCCATCCATTCGTCCGACCATCTATCGGTCTGTTCATATATCCATTCGTTCATCTACCCTTCCATCAATCCATCCGTATATTCATCCATCCGTCCATCCATCTATCCTTGCATTCATCCATCCGTCCGTCCATCTATCCTTACATTCGTCCATCTATCGTTACGTTCATTAGTCTTTACATTCATCTATCCATTCGTTTATCTATCCTTACATTCATCCATCCGTCTGTCCATCAGATCAACTATCTTTTCTTCGATTCATTCAACCATCTGACCGTCCGTCTATCCAGTCGTTCATCTCTACTTACATCCATCCTACCGTCCATTCAACCGTCTATCCATTTATTTACCAATTCCTCGTTTCGCCTGACTACACATCCATGATTCTAATTATCCGCAGCCATCCAGCCAATCCTCTGTCAATTCCTGTATACATCCGTCTGTCCATCCCATCCATCCATCAATCTATCCTTATCATCCTTCCAACCGTCCATCTATCTATTCACCAGCGTATCCGTCCAGTCATTCTTCCATCCATCTAACCTTAAAATTCTTCCTTCCGTCAACATTCTATCCATCCACTTATTTATCAATCCACCTATGTTCTTGTACCCATTCAAGCTCCTTTATCAATAACCCATCCGTCGCTCAATATTTTGATCCAGCTATCTATCTAGAGTAAATTCCAGCAGGACCAAAACCCGGCAACCACCATCAAAGCTTAAATAAACGTCTCCAGAAGGATTCGGTAAATAGCGAGAAGAAACCTTCGGTTGGGAGATTAAAGAGGAATTTATTTGAGTATAAACAACGCGCCGGAGATAGCGAAAACATTCCCCAAACCTTCACCCAATCCCTCGGTATTATAGAAAGATGGAGGTTTCTAAGCGGAGAGACTCTTGGAGATTCTTAAGCCTTCACTGCTTATCCTTCAAGTGGTTTAACTCAGCTCATAATCCTTTTTCTTTGCAACTTCTGCTCCGGACCTCGGCAAATCTTCATCTAGAGAATTTTACGCTGGCTGATCTTTATTAGAGCCATTATTCAGAAGGTTTTACCGCGGAGAGAAATTACTCAAGTGAATTCCGGGAATTTCTAATCATAACTGGAGAAAACGGAGCTGGAATCTACTTATTAACCAGCAACGAGATATTATATATAAATAATATTACACTTATTAACATATTTTAATTACTAATTACAAGTTCATTTAAGAAACGGAAAATAAATCTCACGAAAAAACCTTTTGTGGAAAAAATCTAAGTCATTTTCTCCAATTTATGAATAACAAATAAATCAATATTCTTTAAATCTTTATGTCACAAGTTTATATGTAGTACCTATTAAAGTAGGTAACCAAAAAAAAAAAGTTTTGATTCTTGGAAAACAATATGGCGTCACTGTATCTGACGAACGAAAACTCTCTTTTTGCTGGAGGAAATTTTTAATCTCGTACAAAAAACTAAAATTATTTGAACAAAGAAGGTTAAATCTAGTAAAGGAATATTAAGAAATATTAATTTCTTCAAGATAGGGTCTTCATTTTCTTTTAAAAATCCGCCTGAAATACGTCATAAAATCTTAATAATTCAATGAATAGAAAAATCCCTACATACTATACTAGCAAATGTTATTAGTAATATGCAGCTAAAATTTGAAGTTGATCGGGTGAAATTTGAAAGCGCTAGCCTATTCAAAGTTGTTTACCAAAAAGTTAATCTTCTTTTTCAATTTTTTTAAATGAGTAAAAAATACCATTTTCCGAGTGAACACGATGCTGATTGAAGATAATTTTTAAGCGAAGATAATGTTTTGAGCTTCAATTGGTCTCTTTTTAATTGTTAAGGTTTTTATTGTCCTACTTCAATACATTTCAAAATTAAAACCCTTTTTTTTATCATTAATACAAGAATGAATGAAAAAAAAAATTAAATTGGAAAAAAATAATATTTCAGAACATTAAACTTTAAAGTCATATTCCTAAAACTATGTTTTACAAATCGTGCGATACTCTGGCGTCTTTAATTTTTTCCCGCTTAACTTAAAATTTTAACTGCCAAATGATATTTTTTTTGTAAAGTACGTAGGATATTATCGATTCATTGAATTATACCGATTTTATGACCGATTTTCGAAGGTTTTTTTAATAGGAAATGAATAATTTTTCCCATTTTCGAAAAAAAGTAATATCTCTTAAAAATCCTATGTACTTTAGTAGATTTAACCTTCTTCTTTCGAAATAATTTTAGTTTTTCGTTCTAGATTAAAAAATCGTTTTCGAAGAATTGAAACTTATTTTTTTTACACACTTTAACAATCTCTATAAAAGGCTTGATATAAAGAATTGAAAAATATTGATTTATTTGTTATTTATAAATTTAAGAAAATGACTGATTTTACCCCTTAATACAAATTATAAAGGATTAAGCGAGTTCAATACTCTTATTATATTGACTCAGCCGGGGACGGTGGAAGGTTTATCTCATGTCCTGTTTATTATAACTTTGTAATTATGTCACCAGATATTGTATTTTTAGTTTTAAACACCAGATGGACCTAAATTAATTGTATATTTTTTACTGTTGACCTTCCGCCACACATTTAAGTGAATTTAGTAATTTAAAGAAAGATTAGACTAAAAGGTTTGTTTTGTTTTTTTTGCACATAATAAGCTCCTCTAGGCAAGCAACAGAAACACTAAACGTTGTTCCATTGCTATTATATTTTTATTGGAGGGATGAAATTACCCGTGAATCTAGGAAAATAATTGTACAATCTCAGCCATATTACAACACACACAGTGTACTGATTTCAGGACAAACTACTCGACGAAGAGGCTACCTTAGGTGCCGGCAAAATAATAGAAAGCCAGTGAAGACTAAACACATTAGTGTCGGGAGAAGGTGAAGGATACACAGCTCTTGTAGGTACGTGCGTCACATGTGTGATGATGAAGGACCTAAATGTGCCAGAGACTGCTCCCGTATTCCTCAGGCGTCCCTATAATCCACACTCTAAGCCGCGGTTCATGCAAACACCTAACTAGATTAGACATACAATTCGGACGAGCTGTAAAGGTTGGCCTTACAGGGAGAATAAAGTAGTCATTACTATTTACAGCATTTCTCACTGCCAGCTTACTAGTGAAACACATTAAGTACATTTTATAGTTTTGTGAAGTTTGCTTATTCTAGAGTCAAATATTAAACTCTTCAGTCAGATGAAACATATTGAGTCCATAGGGAGGAAACCCACATATGAGATTGACCTTGTGACACACTCCGGATGTGCAGAGTAGAAACGTTCACAGGTTTTACAGCCCATAATAACGACAATAACGCTGGCTAAAATTATTTATTGATGACAATAGCGCGATTGTCAGTTTGTTATTTGTGATTTAAATAATTTCAACAATTCATTCTTCATTGAGGATGCGCCTGGCAAACCGTGAATTGAGGTTAATGTAGCCCCAACGTGCATCCACGCGATTGGCGAGTGCGCTTTCCGGAGTCCTTACCTCCGATAAAGTAAAGTTGTAAAAATTGATATGGTCCGTTTGGCATGGGCAGCAATGATCCCACTTTGTGATACACTTGGCCTTTGATTTTGAATGTTGAATTAAATTGTTGGCCATTTGCAGCATTATGTTTAACTATTTCCATTGCTCCGAACGATGTCATTTGGAAATATGAATTGAATGTTGTAATTAAATTCAGGAACAGGTTAGTATCTGGTGCCTTATTTCACTTTGTGGAAAGATCGTACGTTGAATAAAACTACATGTTATAATTAAAATTTATTTATTATGATTAAAGTACTAATATCATTATTATAAAATGGAGATTGGTGGTAGAAGGTTGAAAATTTAGGGTTGTATGTAAATTTTAATGCCAAATCATAAAAAAAAACAAATATTAAATATTTTAATTTTAACGTCCATTATTATTATTAATGAATTTTTAGGACAGGTTATCTATAGGTTTCCACCCTTTTCTAGCCAGGATAGGGCTGATGCCTTTTCTTTTTTCCCAGAGAAAATCCACCACCCCCTAGTGGCAATCGAACACTATTGAATTCTATTATTAAATAATTTTAATATATTTTATTCGACGTGTTTCTGACCAATCCAAAAAAAAAAAAAAAAAAGAATTTTTATATACTAATACACACCTGTAAGTTTCTTCTAGTTTAAAATGGCTCTTAGCCGCAACGCCATGTATATGAGATTTTATTTCGGGTGCTGATGAATTGGAAAAATGTTTATAGTCAAATTAATTTATTAATAACATTATTTGTACATACAGTATATGGTATACTCGTTGTTATATAAAATATCAGTATGTTACTCTCCTCTTGAAGAGAGAGGTAATTGCTGTATGAGGAATGGGCATGTCTACTGGAATCAAATATAGATCTGCATAACTGTCTAATATGTAGATGAGAACCTACAGCCCTTAACTCATTTAGTAGCTCTATTAGCCTCTCATCGATTATTCTCCGTTCTATATATCTCTATATTGGGTCTGGCCAATCCTTATCTATGTGGGAATGTTACATAAACATGTATGTAGTCGTTAAATAGCCTTTTAGGCTAGCAAACAGTCCTCCATTCCAGTACAAATTATTTCATCTTACTGGTTCCTTGATTCAGTGCTGTATAACAAAGGATCCAACTTCATTGTCAGCTGTTGCAAACCAATGCCGTCAAGTTTAACTGGACAAGGCACATTTTGTAGTGTATTTATGACATTTGAATGTTTGGGAGAAGGAAATTTGTTTCAGATAAAAAAAAAATGGCTTCAGGATAAAAAAAGGTTAACAACACAGATCAGGTCGTGCGTAAGTTAAGGTTGCGCGCATATGTGTTCAACTAAATCAGGTTGGCGAAGCATTGTTCTGACCAAACAATCGGTCTAGTGACTTGAATGCTCAAAAATCAGACAACTCTTCAGCATTTGCCGCTCTGGACAATCGGGTCCTGTTTATCTACGAGCCAGATTTATGTGGCTATATGTATACACATATAGTAGTAGTAGTATGTGCACACGAGTTTTTACACTGTAGGTTGTCATGTGTAAACACTCGTGTATACATACTGCAACTACTACTAGAAAGGGGCCTCCTAAAAGTTTTAGGAGGCCTCTTTCTTGCTGCGAGTCACTATTTCAGGTCTAATATCTCACTAATATGAGTGTATTAAATCACTGAATCTGCCTGTGCGCGAAAATCTCTCACGTCACCATTCCTACAAATTATGCATAATGGCCTCCTGAATCCGAATGACACCCTTTATGTCCGAACTCCTACAGTTTTCTCGGAACGCCCCCCCCCTCCCATTTTTATCACTATTCTGTAATTTATATTAATAGCCATGAATTTGGTTTTTAGAGGGGGATAATTAATCCTGGGGGGCTACAGAGGTGAAATGTCCTATGACATATATAATTTGTGTCAAGAGGGGAGATTTACCCCCTTAAATTCGGGGAAAAAACAATAAAAATGATCGCATTTTCTAGATTTCTTTTCCACAATTTTCATTCCTTTTCTACATAAACTTGCTTCCAGCCTCCCCCTTTTCTATATTCAAATACCTCTAATTATAAAAATTAATCACAACAATTTTGTCGAAAAGGTCCCAATACTCTCGCAAGAAAGTTTGGTTCAGCGTTGCAGCTCTAAATTACGCCCATGCTTCGTGTTTTGCGCAGTAAATTTCCTGTTTTGATATGTCTCAATGTTTATTCCTCTTTTTACTGCAGTTGTGTATCCTTATCTTCCTTCAGGACATCAGTGAGTCAACGTAGAAGTGTTCTTGGCGGTGATTCTGTTACAAGTTGTACAAATTAATTCTTACTTAAACTAATTTTAATTTATCCGGATTTTGATAAGTAATAAGAGCATCGTATAGCATCGTAAAAAATTGAAAGGGGAATACAAAACACATCAAATAGCGGTTTTATGTATAAAAATGAATTTCCTCCTTCCAATTTCTCGCTTCAACTATATAAGACTTATCCTGTGCCTTGCTTCATCTTTCTTTCCACCGCCGTTCGTAAATACTCCTAGTGCCCATTGAATCGGGTTCTGCATCGATGGAGACTCAGGTAGAAAGGAGAGGTGTCACCTGTTCCCTGGATGGAGCCATTATTCAAATGAGGACCGCCAGCTCACGAAATTGAAATTCTGAACCATTCCGGGGGATTACACCTCCGACAGGAAATTTAAATTATATTGGGGATGGGGGGGGGGAGAACTTCTCGCATATCTACCGACTGCTAGAAGCACTGAAATATAAGGCTTGACTAAGGATGTTTTTTCTTCGTTGCATTTATGTATGAAGAAGAATTAGTTTGATAAAAAAAGTCCTTGACGCTGCATTCCTCAGAAAGGTGGTAGAGTTCGCTGCATTCCTGAATAATTTGTCTAAAATAACAGGATCATTCGAAATGAACTGCTGACTCAATTATTAACTTTTATTTAATACTTTCCAGAATAAACCCCATCTTTTAATGGGCTGATTTTGATGTTTTTTTTTTACATCACATGTTCCTGATTGGAGGGGCATCTTGCTTACTGAGTTTCATTTCAAGGAAGTACAAACAGCGGTCGGTACGGGTAATACTTTGATACGGTAATAATTTGATAACCCCCTTTCCTAACAGACCGATTTGGTTTATTTAGTTTCCTATGAAAATTATAATTAAACTACGTAGTTGTGAAAACATTTATATATATATATATATATATATATATATATATATATATATATATATATATATATATATATGTATATATAAATGTTTTCTCCCTCGCGGCGTAAAGTATGACCGGTTCATGACATTGGCTCAGTTTGTTGGCGTATCATTTTTTCTATTCTTCTTTATTGGGTATATCCAATTTACAAACAAATATACCTATCTATCTATCTATCTATCTATTCCAATCCGACCCAGCCGTACAAGCCCAAGTAATCCAGACTTACAAGGCATGCGGGTAATGCTGGTCATCAACGCCTTGTAACTCAATGACAGTTCTTGAAATCTACTGTCATTCTGTGTGTTCTTGAAATGTTTTTCAAAGGTGGAGTGTTTTTTTTATTTAGTTTTTTTATTGCTACTTTGTAAACCCGCGAATCAATTTAAAATTTTCTAAATAATACAAACTTTTAGGTAATGACTTTCCAAGCTATGAGCGTTTAACGAGTTTTACCTATACATCAAAAGGTCCTGTTCTCACACAAAATATAAATAAACAAAGAATACTGAATAATAGACGTCAGATGATGTGTCTCAAATTTATTACAAAATCATAATCATTAAACTCAGAGTGTGAAAATTCATTTTTATTCAATCCATACGCAGATATATACTCAGTGAGACAAGCAAAGCAAAAGCCGCTCATAGTACGCTGTATGCTTGATAGAGAGAATGGCTCATTTGTTACAGAACCGACGAACACGCAAAGACATCTCTCAATTCCTCCCTGGAGAGTAAATAACTTAAAAATTGACTTGACTCTGCCAAAATGTAAAAAGACTGACACACTTTCTAAATACTTTTACCAGACTACGTACAGACATTTAACGCAGACAAACACAGATACACTGTACCTATTCACTGAAGGATCTAAGATGAATGATGGCGTCGGTGCAGCTGCTATTATAAATCAAGAAAAACATCTCGTCACGTTACCGAAATGCACAAGCATATACACCGCTGAGCTGCATGGTATTCTCTTAGGTCTATCTAACGTACAAACTACAACATAGAACATAACACTATGCTCAGACTCGTTAAGTTGTTTACTCTCCTTACACATTTACAACACTAATCCTATCATCATACAAATTTTAGAGCACATCATCAGACTACAGACAACATACTGGTAACAATGTTGTGGGTACAAGGACATGAAAATATTGGACAATCCACAACAGCAGACAAGCAAAACAAGCAAGCAGAGGAGAAACAGTTGACTTGAACTTACTTACGACTGAAGACTTACACTTACTAATTACGGATAATATCCGTCTTGGTTGGCAAGCCTCATGGTACAGTACAAGAGATAACCTCCTGAGGGAGATAAAAAGCAGTACTCATGGGTGGCAAGCTAGTACGCAGCTATCAAGACGTGATGAAGTAGTAATTACAAGACTGAGAATTGGACATACACATTTAACACATTCCCATAATGACCAGACAAGACAGTCCAATATGTCAGACATGCAACAGACAACTAACAGTTAAACACTTACTTACAGAATGCAGAACACGAGACTATTTAACAATTCCACATGACATGTCCGAACTATTTTCTGAAGAAAGCCCACACATTGTTACCATTCTACAACACTTACATAAAATGAAACTGTACGACAAAATATGACTCAACTGAACGTATGTATGGTTTAATGAAGCGATTGCGAATAAATGTGTGTGTGTGTGTGTGTGTGTGTGTGTGTGTGTGTGTGTGTGTGTGTGTGTGTGTGTGTGTGTGTGTGTGTGTATGTGAGTGAGTGAGTGTGTGTGTGATGACGTGCATAAGAGTGGCTTCAGTATAGAATGTCCTTAAATTAAATCTCTCATCATAGAATAATGATTTTTATATTGAAATAAACTATCAGATACTTTATTATTTCTTATTATAATAGTTCAGTTCTTGTTTTGTCTTGACTTCTTACTTCTCTTTTCTTTTTTTTTTGTCTTTTTATTTGTTTTTGTTCGTCTTTCTTTTGTTAACCTTATGTTATACGTTGTACCCTTGTGTTTACCTTATATCTTTTAATATTTTATTTACTTCTATTTGTTTACTTGTATTAAATATACTTTCATGAAATATGTGAGCAGATCACCTTGCTGTTGCGGAGCTCCATAAATAATAAACAAAGAATGATAGAAAAAAAAAAAAAAAACTGGACACTTAAATTATTTAAAATAAAAGTCCGTCGCGCAGGAGCTGCATAACTAAGCACTTTCCTCAGAATTGGGTAGTGTCGCATGCATTACTGAATAATTTGCTTAAAATAACCTATATAGATGATTAAAATAAAAACATTAATCTCTTTTGCTTTTATGAGCAGCTGTTTCAATTATTCTATTGCTGCACCAAGCACAAGAAGTAAGAAACAGACTGTTTTTTGTTTTATTTACTCATTCCTCAATGTTTCTTGAGTTATTCTGAAGATGCTCTTATCAAAATTAGCTTGCCCCCCCCCCCGAACATCCATCTCAAAATAAATGCGCCTTGGTCTATGTCCACATATGTGTCAACACCAGCATTCAATATAGTTGTATATGAATACATATGGAATATGCGATTTGGTTATTTATCCGGTTAGTTAACAAAGAGAATAATTTGAAACTAAGTCTCACCTGGAGGTGCCACCGTTAAACCGGCATATTGTTTGAATTGACATCCAATCTATCTGGACGGCATAGGAGAGATGAAATGTGAGCTAGCCTTCTATATCTGTTCCTGTCGTGTGTTCTTTGTCTACAGGCAGCTTTGTTAAGTCCACTCTCTAGTGCCGCGCTTTGTCCCAATGGCTTTGTATTTCTTTTCGTGGTTTTACTTTGCATAGCGGTCTGCCCAGGCTCCAGGAACAATGCCTACAATAGAAATATTAAAACCACGTTTCTGAGTGGGATTCATTCTTTTTTGCAGGGCCTGTTTGCTCTAACAATATTCTATTTTTTTTTTATTTCAAAATAAAAGTGAAATACGAGTATACACGTAGAATAATCATCTAAGAGTAAATTAGTGATAGGATCTTTAACGTCAATAATACGATGACTTCTAGAGCTAAGCCCGAAAATGGCCAAGCTAAACATTCGACTAGCAATGCTAGAGTAGGAAAGCATTATTTATAATTATGAAATAAATTGAAGAATGATTATCAATTATTATGAAAATTCATTTTATTTATGTTGGTGATGTTTGTTATTATATTAAAATTTAGAGCAAACCAAATTTAATAACAATATATCTTTGCCCGTAACTTTTGGGAGAAAATTGTTTTTCGGATGGGGATTTTGATCTTTTAGCGCGGTTCCTCCCTCCCCCATAGGGAGGAACCCCGCTTAAAAGGTTGATACAATAAAACAATCCGGAAGTGCCGACAAGAAAATTTCGCGTTTCAGAACCCCTAGAGACCGAAAATAACGGTGGTTCAAATTTGTATATATATATATATATATATATATATATATATATATATATATATATATTTGTCTGTTCGCTCATTTCTGGCTTCCCTGATGGTCCGATTTTGATGAAATTTGGTACAAAAATCTGTCGTCCAATTTGAAAGGTCAAGTTCGTTAACCAGCAAAGTCCGTCCACTGGAAGATGGCCCTTGGGGCAAAATTCGCGCAAAAAAAATCGTAACGCTTACGTTTTTGAGTTCATAAGCTTGTAAGTACTCTTTTTATAGGATTCTTGGGCTAGGAAAACGAATGGAACCATTTTCAAGGCGACAGCTTTAACCGTTTTCGAGAAAACTGAAAAAATAATTTTTGAATGCCGTTTTTGGTTTGGGTACTTAGAATCATGGGATTCAGTTGAAACATTTACTGCATGTTTTACTTTCATTAAAACTAATATGTTGAAATTTTGGTTGCGTTTGGAGTTAAGGAAGGGTTAGAATAAAATATTTTATTAACAGACATAAAAAAGTTTTGGTAACTTTGTATACTTTCCTTGATTTCTCAAAAAAGGTTGAGAATTTGGGAAACGGAAGAATACCATTGGAAAGCTTACTAAATGCTATTCAAAAAAGGTTCTAATGAAAGTTTTGATTAGGCGATGTCAATCGGAGAAATAAGTGCTTAAAACTTTAAAGTAATTGATTTCGCTTATTCGAACTGTTCTTTTTGTCTTTGATTTTGATACTTAAAATTATGGGATTCAGTTCAAACATTTTCTGCATGTTTGAATTTCATCAACACTAATATGTTAAAATTTTGGTTACGTTTGGAGCTAAGGAAGGATTAGAATAAAATATTTTATTAACAGACTGAAATGTTTTGGGAACTTCGTATACATTCCCTAATATCTCGAAGACGGTTAAGAATATTGGTAAACGGAGGGTTACCATACGAAAGCTTACTAAATTTTCTACAAAAAAGATTCTGAAACAATTTTTGATTAGGCTATGTCAATCGGAGAAATAAGTGCTTAAACTTTGAAGTAATTGATTTCGTTTATTCGAACGGTTCTTTTTGTTTGTTTTTATTCCTTGTTATTTTTTAATTGCTTAAAGTTGGATAATGTATTTGACAATAAAACAGATTAATTAAAATAAGAAAAACAATTCATTGTTAAAAATATATCAGGTTGTACCGTATGAAATGCCAGTTTTGGATTTGTCGATTTCCTTCAAATGTCTTGAAAATGTCGAGGCTCCTACTCCGAGTTCTTTGGCATATTCCCTAGTGTTTTTAATTGCTTATAGTAGTAAAATGTATTTGTCAATAAAACAGGATACGTATAATTAGAATCAATATTTTGTTTGTTAGAATTCGAAGATGCCGTATGAATATCTAGATTACAGTACTGGTGCTGATTTCGTTCTTTAGAATTATTCTTGGTATTCCCTATTTTCATCTGTTACCCATAGTTTTTTATTGTTAGTAGGTTTTTCTTATTGATTATACAATATAAATCTATTTGGCTATAAAACAGGATACGTAAAATTAGTGACAATATTTCGGAGATTTCTGAGCGAAATACTTTTAAGATTTTCTACCACCACGAACGGCTTTTTTTTCTCTATTTTTATCCACTAGATAGGCTTTATTTTGCATAGTATTCTATATAAGTTTTATTCAGCAGGGGATTCTGATGAAATGTCGTGTTTTTCTGTGGATTTTAAATATGATGTATCTAAGATTGGATAACATTAGCGAGTCTACATAGTTAAGAACCGACGACGGAGGATTACTTCTTGCTATGATTTAGTCTACATATGTATATTAAGTCCTAAATCCAAAAAATAAACTTCACAACGGTTAGATACTATGAGCGAATATGGCGGTTCAATGCCCGTAGAAACAAGGGGGCCGCAGGAAATTTACCTGCTAAGAGTTAATCCTCAAGAGCTGTAAATGTACCCCAGGTATCTGCCGACACAAATACAAAGCCTAGGCGAAGAGCACCCCAAAAACACAGATAGGTTTTATTCGGCATATTATTCTATATAGGCTATATTAGGCAGGGTATTCTACTCAATCTTGTGTACTTCTTCTTGATCCTTCTGTACATGGGCGTATATAAAAACAATTTCGGGGGGGGCTGAGACCATTTCCAGGGTATGGAATACTAATTGTTTAGAGCTTGGAATAGTTTGAGGCAACTAAAACGCTATTACACGTAAAATAAAATATGTTTTATGAACTATGTGATCTTATTTAATTTATTTTTAAGGGTTTATAATATATATAATATAATATACCCCAGGTATCTGCCGACACAAATACAAAGCCTAGGCGGAGAGCACCCCAAAAACTCAGATCCAAACATAAGGTTATATACTAAATATTCATAAAGACTACTTAGTTGTAAACCGATTCATCAATTAGCAATCAATAGTTTTCAACAAAGGTTATATACTAAATATTGATAAAAAGTATTTAATTAGAAAAAAAAAAAACAATATTCCACAAGACTTGTTTTTGGTCCATTTGTGTCTACTCCATAGACTTTTATTTGTCCTTGTGTATTTACTAGATAGGCTTTATTCGGCATATTATTCTATATAGGCTATATTAGGCAGGGTATTCTACTTAATCTTGTGTACTTCTTCTTGATCCTTTTGTACATGGGCGTATATAAAAACAATTTCGGGGGGGGGGGGGCTGAGACCATTTCCAGGGTATGGAATACTAAATATTTAGAGCTTGGAATAGTTTTAGGCAACTAAAACGCTATTACACGTAAAATAAAATATGTTTTATAAACTAAGTGGTCTTATTTAATTTATTTTTAAGGGTTTTACGAGAAGTTTTTATCATCATTTCAAAATTTCGGGAGGGGCTGCAGCCCCCCCCCCCTCATATACGCCCATGCTTCTGTATCCTCTAGAAAGGCTTTATTAGGTATATTTTGTATTGATTTATAGAGCTTTGCTTTAGAATGAGAGCCAGATTCTGTAATTTCCGCTTCTGTGTAAAAGATAGCTACTGTCGGTGTCCCTGACGCCTTAATATCACTTTTATTCGAGATGTTCGAGAGGATTTTGACAATTTTTACAAGTTTATTTCTTTTCTAAGCTTATCAAATGGCTCTAGGGACATGAACGGAACCGCGCTTAGATGCTGCAGTTCCTGCGAGTCGGGCTTTTTTTAAATTAAAGCTGTCAGTTTCTTTTTAGCATCCGTAATAAGTTCTTTTTTAAAAAAATAAATTAAACCATATGACACCTACAAACAATATTAAGGCGCATTGCACACAGGAATAACTTGTATAAAACTGATTTTATGTAATGGATTTCAAGAAAACCGTTTCATTGCAACATGCACACAGACGCAATGGTTTCAATCAGTTTCGTGATTGATTCTGACGATGATGTGCTTGTTTTGTGGTGGTGGCAGCTAAGAAATAAGACAAATAACTCATGTACTGGGTTCACTTGATGTACTGGGTTGATTTGGGCTCGCCAACGCAGCTGTTTTGTTGTTGCCCGCGAACTAAGCAGAGATCCTGAATAATTTAAGGATTTTTTTTGGTGGCTTTCGAAGCTACTTTTTGATCGCTAATTAGAACTAGTAAATCCACTAATAACAAGGAAGGACACCAACTAGAGGTTATAGTCCAGGCAACGAACAGTTATAGATGGAAATGTTTTAACATTTTTGACTTTGTAACTCTGTTTGGGCTGGTGAACATATCAAAAGTCCCCGCCCGTAACTAAAGATATCTCGAAAAACTTTTTAATATTCTGGTAAATAGATCGAGGTTGAGGGAAGTGGAAATCCAAATTCCTATTGAGGACTTGACAAGTTAATCGGGGAAAGCGGCTGTGATCAACTGTTCAAGTGTCAGCTGCCTAGTCCAACTCGATGAAATCAATCCGTAATCAAATCGATTAAAATTAGGAATATCCTATTAATCAATTCAATATGACTTGTTTATGGACGAAGATTAGTTTTACAGCCTGTCAGCTTAAAATAATATTTTTAGAAAGTATTTGTTTAAACATTTATTTTTATTTTGATTCCTCGTTCCTTATTAGGAAAAATCCTGCTGTTGCATTAATCAAGAAAAACTGGATAGTTCAAATTGTAATTTATTGCGCTGAAAATTATCCAACTTGTGAAATCGAAAACATGGAACGGAGTTCTTTCAATTGCAGAATATGCTCACCAAACAGAATTTCAGCACTCACGATTTTGCCTTAACAGGTTAACAAGTAGACATTTATTGAGTATTTTTATGTAAGGAATCGAATGAAGTTGTTCCAAAGCGATATCTTCGTTGCTGTTGAGAAAGGTCTCGCAGGAGTTGCATCATGTTAGCGCGTTTCCGTTCTTATCCCTAGTGCCACTTAGAAAGATTGAGATAGAAACAGTTTTGGTTAGTCCTTTCGTGAAATACTTTTTTGGCCCCAGATACGTAACAGTTGGTAATGGTATCCTTACCTGGAAAAATGGCTCATTGGCTTTCTCCACATTCGCTCGAAGCAAACACTATTACCAAATCCTATATAACGAGTACCTGCAAGCATATGAACTTGAAAAAGTAAGTGTTATGATTTTTTTTCGCGCGAATTTCGCTCCAACAACCATGTTCCGGTTGACAGAATCTGTTGGTTAATGAACGTGAAGTTTCAAATTAGATGAAAGGTTTTTGTAACAAATTTCATTCAATTCGGACCATTTGTGAGCCAGAGATTGAGCGAACAGACAAATATGAAACGCAAAAATTTCTAGATGGCACTTTCGGAAAACTGAATTTACGTTTCCCGTAGTCCATGATTTTAATCATTTTTTACATCCATAGATATGTAAATTTTGGTTCGGAATAAAAAAAAGATGAACAAAAAACATATTTTCTCAACAGGTTGCTGAACATTAGGAATGCCCATACATTTCTTGCAAAAACTTTTATTTTATCGCAAGTCACCAAATGGGATAGATTTGCATCTCCTTATTCACAGATCACATGAAAAGAAAACAGATGTTGACTCATCGACATACATAGATAAAGTGGAGTCTAGCGGGTTGCTTTTGCTGGATCTTGACGTCGCAGCTTGCAAACCGCGAATTTTAAATATGGAGTATGGCGGGCTTATTTTAATACCGAACAACGTTTAAGGCGTAAATTTCTATAGTACCACATCGGTTGGCGAAATATTAGGAGATTCTAATCTACGTTTTCCACTATATTTGTGCAAAGTGAGTGTGATAATTTCTATTTGAAATTATCACACTATGAATAATCATACATTGCAACAGCCTAACATAACATAGTTCATGAGGCTTGGACATATTTCTATTAAAGTAAACTATGTACTTAATTTCTTGCAACACAAGGAGATAATAATATAATTATTATAAATAATATCTCAAGTTATTTTAGAGTCTAATTACCTTAATTCATACAAAAATATTAACACTAGATTTACCAGACCAGTCAATTAGACTGGTCGTGCAAGTTCAGTTCAAAATTTCTACTACATATAACATTTGCTTTCCTAAATTATGTTATGACTTTTGTAGCTATAAGTAGAGAATACATTTAATGAACTTAATGTTACTTTATATTTATTAGTGACAAATATATGTTTTGTTATTGACGTGTATTCCCGTACCAGGTCTAGTATATCTTGTTTTAAGTAGCCCGCTCCAGCTTCGCATCCCCCAGTCGTAACAACTTCTAGTTTTGTGTACAAAGCAGCAACCCTAAAATCTGTGTAAAACCCTGTTAATTTGAAGTAATGATCTCAACAAAGCTAGATCTGTGTCCGGCAACGAAAATTACGCATGGATTACGCGTCTACGGCGTAGATGATGATCAGTTCATGGTGGTATTCTGACATAACAGTGCTTCAGGGTAAAACGGAGGTAGGATATATAATTAATGTGGTCATCAAAGGCTGAAGATCACATGGAAAATGGGAATACATAGTACATTTACAGGGAAATGCCAAGAATAATTTTCGATGAGCAGTTGGAAGTTGAAACAGTACTGTTCAGAACAACAGGGACGATATCTTAAGCCAAACAAGCCTTCCTCGAAACACTGCAACTGGACATAAGTAAATTAGGTGTATTCTCGGAAATCAAATATCATTCATTGTCAGCTGTTTCATTTACGAAATCCGAACAGCTGCTAATCATCCCTTCAGGGATCATTCCAGTTTAGAACCATTATAGATTACATAAAACCTAAATCCCGGGAATTTTTTACATTGAGGCTGCCAGTTACATTTTAGCAAGAAATGATTAATTTAAAAGTAGCCGCTTTAATTAACTTATAAATGGATAAATAATAATAATCCCATTACACACACACAGGGAAGAACCTACTTAGGTATATATACCTACTATATATATATATATATATATATATATATATATATATATATATATATAGTAGGTAGTCGGTAACAGCTTAATCTTAATTTATTTTATATTAAACTTTTGTTGTTGTAGAAACGTTTCGCTATAGGCCATTTTCAATCTAATTATCTGTGAAATACAATTGATCATACTTGTTAGGATATTAAGTTAAATAATAAACATAAAAATCAGAATATACTAATTAATATGGATGATATTATACCTCTATTATTACATGGATGTTATTATACCTCTATTATTACATGGATGATATTACACCTCAATTATTACATTTTATTTCATATATTTGAGTCTGCTTTTGTAAAGCATCCGTATTAATCTTAACTATAAAATTCTTTGACCAAATAATTTCTATATAAATTATATAGATTTATTGATACATTTGTATATTCTGATTTTAATGGTTATTTTTTGTTTATTATTTAACTTAATATCCTAACCAGTATGATCAATTGTATTTCACAGACAATTGGATTGAAAATGGCTTATAGTCGAAACGTTTCTACAACAACAAAAATTTAATATAAAATATAAAATAAATGAAGACTGAATGAGCTGTTACTAACTACCTACAACATCTTAGTTTTCAACTTAGGATCTTCACATAAATATATATATATATATATATATATATATATATTATGTAAATATATTATATAACAATTTGTAAAAGTAATTGATATATTAGTTTATTAGTTCATGGTTTGTAATGTATACTAACATTTAACATCACGATGACTTGTAAAGTAAGTCCTTTATACATTACTACAGAGTAAATCGTCAAATGTTGCAAAACTCTTAATTAATTAAATTAAATTATTTCCCTTTATAGGACATTTTTTGGATATTGCGGACAACCAGAAACGTCGGTGTAAATGATAATATGGTACTAATTACCTAAGATACTAATTTATGTCCCAGGAACAATAAGGAATTTTATCAGTTTCTTATTAGGCCACAAGAGTGGAGCCTGAACAAATATCTGGTCAAGCAGCCTGGTTAGTGCCATTTTCTGAGTGAACACCTAAGTTTCCTCTTTGTAAGAAGCGTCCATTGTGATGAAGTTTGTTGGCCCTGAGAACTCAGCAATCCTGAACTTCACAATCAAACATCGAGCCTCAATGATAAAAAAGGCCGACTCGCAGGAACTGCATCATCTTAGCGCGGTTCCGTTCTTATCTCTAGACTCATTTAAAATGATTAAAATAGAAGCTGTTATTATTTTGGGTCCACATTTCTAGAAAGCATGAAGATTAGATAGTTAGCCGTCTAGGTGATAAGTAAAGATGGAATGGTTGGGATTCGGGTAAAGAAACCTCAATACGGTTTTTGTTAAAAAATCTATATTTAGGACGTTTTGGCTACTCATTGGTAGCCTTCGTCAGCAATGAAAGTGCCGGGAGGCAGAGGAGGACCAAAGTTGACAGTTCCATCATTACTTTCAAGAAAGGTCTTATTTACGATCTTACCTGGATGGGTCCCCGCCCTAGGAAGGACCCCGCTAGGCATTTGAAAAGCTATATCTTGGAAATCCATATCTCTAAGATTAAATTGTTTTTCTTATTTTTCTTAACCTGATTTATTATCAAATACATTATCCAACTATAAGCAGTTAAAAAATAACAAGGAATAAAAACAGACAAAAAGAACAGTTCGAATAAGCGAAATCAATTAATTTAAAGGTTTAAGCACTTATTTCTCCGATTGACATCGTCTAATCAAAACTTTCATCAGAACCTTTTTTGTAGAGCATTTAGTAAGCTTTCTAATGGTATTCTTCCGTTTACAAAGATTCTCAACCTTTTTTGAGATATTAAGGAAAGTATACAAAGTTACCAAAACTTTTTATGTCTGTTAATAAAATATTTTATTCTAACCCTTCCTAAACTCCAAACGTAACATATATTTCAACATATTAGTTTTAATGAAAGTAGAACATGCAGAAAATGTTTCAACTGAATCCCATGATTCTAAGTACCCAAACCAAAAACGGTATTCAAAAACTATTTTTCCAATTTTCTCGAAAACGGTTAAAGCTATCGCCTTGAAAATGGTTTCATTCGTTTTCCTAGCCCAAGAATCCTATAAAAAGAGTGCTTACAAGCTTATGAACTCAAAAACGTAAGCGATACGATTTTTTTTGCGCGAATTTTGCCCCAAGGGCCATCTTCCAGTGGACGGACTTTGCTGGTTAACGAACTTGACCTTTCAAATTGGACGACGGATTTTTGTACCTAATTTCATCAAATTCGGACCTTTCGTCTTCTACCTAGAGAGCGAACAGACAAATATATATATATATATATATATATATATATATATATATATATATATATATAAATATATATATACAAATTTGAACCACCATCATTTTCGGTCTCTATGGGTTCTGAAACGCAAAATTTTCTAGTCGGCACTTCTGGATTGCGTCATGAGATCAACCTTATAAGCGGGGTTCCTCCCTATGGGGGAGGGAGGAACCGCGCTAAAAAAGTGACAATTGTTAATTTTTTATTGAATAGCAAGGAGTACTATCAATTTCCCTTAAGGCAAAAGTTTCCTCAAAGCACCATATTCTTACGACAGACAATTAGACAGATTTATTGAATAAAACAAACGTCATCAAAGTTATGTATGTCAAGTATGTTGAACGCAGGAATATTTTCCAATAATTATCTTATCTCAATATGATACAGAGCAATGCTTTGCGCTGCCTCGTGTGATGTATTTTAACAGGAAATTGGAGTACTAAGAGGCGAGTGACTGATTCACTCAATCCCACTCCCCGTGGCTCTTCGTCCTCCTGTAGAAGTACATAATGCAATAACATGCTGCTATTAACTCTATCTGGAAGTATATTGACCGAGGAATATTGAATTACCATTATGTTTGCGATCCTCTATTTACAGAGCGGGCAGTAGACTAGCCAGAACAGAACGCAATATTCAAGGAACAATTAGAGATCTCGTCAAGCAAATCAGAAATGAAAGTTTTAAATGAAAAATTGAAATGTATGAAATTCTCGACACCTTTGCCTAGTCCCTACCTAGACAACCTACCCCCCCCCCCCCCTAGATTTCGTTCGTTAGATTAAGTATGCCTAAGTCCCCATTTTGTAAATTATCACAGTCCCTTCTAGTACGTAAGCGTAGGATAAGGCGTAGTCTTAAGTCCAACTCCAGGTTCCAATCCGTTAGGCCTGGAGGTCTCTATGTACATACAAATAAATTTGGAGGGAGGAAAAACATGAAATTCTCGAGGAAATTAGGCTGGACCCCTACCTTATTTTGGTCGTCACCGATTGCTTAATCCGCGGACCTTGAAATTATACACTATTTTGTCTCCTGTCGTACGTATCGAATTTGTTTAAATTGTTTTTCTTTTTTTGCACGTGATTCCCTCTATGGCTTTGTTATGTTATGTTTTATCAACACGTGCAAATGCTTTAGAAGGTCCGATGGCTATGGGTATTTATGCGTAAACAATTCGTCCCTCGGAAGTGTGGGTTCTAATTAACACGTCGTGGATTTTCTATCGAAGAAAAAGAAGGGCATCACATACATCCTGGCCATAAACGGGGAAAACGTTTACGTAAGCAGACTTTAAAAATCTACGTCATTATTAAAAATACTTTAAAATATAGTGCTTAAGCTACTGAAAATTTGTAATTATTAATAGTTCAATAAGAAATTAGGTGTGTCGAGGAAAGTGCTTGGTAAGTGAAAACTTCTTTTTCTCTAAAGATGTATTATTCAAACTGGTTCCAATTACTTCTTCCGTTTAATTATAAGAAATTTTATCCTTGAAAGATAAATGAACTCTTTAAAAGTTATACATAACATAGCTGTAGAAGGACTTTCTTGAGAACTTGTTATTAACAACTTCGTCACAAAGTGAAAAGTTAAAAGTAAGTTTAAAGAAGCCGAAATGAAGAGCAGAGAGGAGGAAAAGAGATATAACAAGACCCGGTCCAGAGAATTCTATCTTGGTATATCGCAATGTTATATAAGTTGTTATATATTATAATGATATTTACGAAATAATGGCCTAGGGGCCGGGGTGCCGTATAAAAAACAACATAAATACATAAATAAAATGAGAGTACAGAGATAAGAGTCAGCCATCAATTGAGGATTATAATCCTTAAGAAAGAACAACAAATATTATGAAGAAAGAGTTGTCAGAGAAAAACTAAAAGTAAAAATTCTCCATAACAAAAGGGCCTGATAAAATTATAAAAATAATTGAGGATCTAAAAGAAAAATAAGCAGTTAAAAAAAGGTGGAACTATTATGTGTTGTTCAATGTGGTATCTCAAGTATATTAATTTAATCATATGGCATTAACATATGTTTGGTTATTATTAAGTGTTTTGTAATTAACGTATGTTTTATAATTAGTATGTGATTATATATTAGTAGTAGTATTATGGTTATGTGTAAAATATATTTTAATTCCATCTTTGATCAGTAATTGTGTAGTCTTCATTTAGTATGTATACCACATAATGGCGACGAGGAGAAAAACTAAACGTTCAAGAAGGAGAAAACAGCAAGTAAGTGATTATGAGTTAGTTAGTGAAAGTGTGTTCAGACATGAAAACCTTGACACTGAAGGAGTTTAATGTAGACTGTTTTAATCCAACTACAGAAGATTGGGAATATTGGATAAAGAGGTTCAACATAGCGACGAGGGCATGCGGAATGCAGGATGACAACTTGAAATCAAACTTTCTACTGGCAAAAATGAGTTGTGATCCTTTTAAATATTTAGTGGATTATTTTTATCCTCAAGATGTTGAAAAGTAACATCAAAAGAATTGATATTTGTTCTTTCGAAACATTATGGAAGACAAGACAATTCCTTATGTGAACGACTGAAATTCAACCGACTGCACAGTTATGAAAGTGAACGTGTTTGTGATTTCATTGCTAGATTAAGGTCACAGGCGGCCAAATGTTATAATAATAAAAAAACTTCGATAGGACCATCGAATTCGGAGAAATCAGACCTTAATATTTTGGACGTTGGTTTTCATTCCAGCATATTTGGTTATTAGTAAGAGAGATAATAAATTCACGTTATAAGTTTAAAAACAACTATTAATACTTTTTATTATTAAAGTTCGGAATCAGTTCATGTAAACTTGCTAAGATGGACCAGTTTCTGTGAGCTGGTATTTTTTTTTTTTTTTTTTTTTTACAACATCCAAAAATATTTAACACTATTGTTAATAGCTTGATTTTCAATATCTCAGCCGAATTGCCGGCCGACGTTGCGAGATTGTCTTGTTAAATAGCGTGTTTTGCTCGGAGAGGCTAGTTAGCCTATTTATGTAATCAATATAAGTGCACTAATTGGAGAGATCGGTTGTATCTAGTTTGCATGGGCTCGATGGGCCATTGGATGAGGAAGGTTCTAGTTAACCTCTCGTTCTCCTGATCTATATCTCAGCATGGAAATACAATCCAACGAGGTTAGTCAATTCAATGCCCAGCTCAAGCTAGTAGATATCTATATAACTAGTCCGACTCGCAGGAAATGCGTCATCTTAGCGTGTTTTCGTAGCTCCTTTTTAGTAGTGTAGTTTGAATAGCGTAAAAGTAGTGTACTTAATCTTTTGTAGAAATTTTAAAATTCTACTCTCATGTAATCTTGAAGAAAGGAGAGATTTAGGCACCATTATTTACCACAAATTTACAGTAGTGGAAATTATTATCTTGGTATCTTCGACTTCTGCCCGGAAAACTCTATTACAAAGAACCGAAAATTCGTTGTAATTTTTGGTATCTTGTTTTACAGGGAAATTTATTTTACTGCTAAAATCAATCATAAAAACACCAAGCAATAAAACACTGATGAAGACAAACGCAAAGGATCGTTTTAAGCAAAGAAACCAACACTTTATAGGTTTTAAGCACTTATTTCTCCGACGGAGATCTTCCATCTAAAATGTTTTAGAATCCTATTTGTAGAAAATTTAGTAAGCATTCGAACAGTTACTGCCCACTTGCCAGGATTTCCTAGCTGTTTTCAAGATATTTAAGAAAATATACGAAAATCCAAAAAATTCTCAAGCTCTTTAAATAAAATATTTCTTTTCAAAAACTAAAACAAAGCGTTTCTCCGAAATATTGCTAATGGTCAAGCAATGGAGGCACCTCAAAAAAAAAAAAAAAAAAAAAAAAAGTGTGATTAAAATGATTTACTATTAAAACAAAGTTTTTCCTTCTGCGTGATTATGATTTGTATGAAAAAAAAAAAAAATATTATGTTGTAATAACTATATTTCTAAAAGTAACATCTTCTAAAGAGCTTATACTAAACACGAATGGGGTACTAATGAACGTTTTTGTGATGTATTTGCAAAACAAATGTAATTTAAGAAACAATTGAAGACGAAATGTCCAAACATGTTGGAGACCTCAACCAGAAGAAGGAGCATATACATAATGGGGAAAAGTCTACATTCTTCAAATGGAGAGAATGCTGCAAAATCTTTTTTTACGAATTAAAAGGTCCGTCACGCAAGTGTTGCATATTTATTTATTTGATTTCAGAGCCC
Source organism: Gonocerus acuteangulatus (assembly GCA_946811695.1). Classification (NCBI taxonomy): domain Eukaryota; kingdom Metazoa; phylum Arthropoda; class Insecta; order Hemiptera; family Coreidae; genus Gonocerus; species Gonocerus acuteangulatus. Next base: position 71,193,832 of record OX328125.1, read on the forward strand.
GCAACAGGGCGATTTGCTCTATAAACACCTAGGGTGCAAACAAATTAAAAGATCTAAAAATCCAAATTTTGAAACATTAAAAAGAAAGGCAAAAAGAATATATGTGTGTGTGTGTGTGTGTGTGTGTGTGTGTGTGTGTGTGTGTGTGTGTGTGTGTGTGTGTGTAAAACATAAAACGTCAGCTATAAATTTATAAACAAAAAGGTGGTAAATTTAATAAATTATTTTCAATAAACTAAAATTAGATCTTTTCGGTTTATTTTGTATAAATAAAATTTAATAAATGGTGAAACATATTAGAAGAAGGTTTTCTAAATTTGCTCGTTCATGTTTATCTGTTTTAAAAAATGTAAAATAATGGATATGTGTGGGCTACCATCTGTCAAAAGTTCGTACATATCATATGGCATGTTGATGTTTTCACGTTTCCTGCAGTCTGTTAGTAAGTGTTTTACTGTTAATGTCTTATTGCATTCTGTACATACTGGTATGTCTTGTTTTGTCATTAAGTGAGAGTGAGTTTGTCCTATTCTAAGTCTTGTAAGGACTACTTCTTCTCTCCGGCAGCTTCTATGGCTGGAGTTCCATTGTTTTATGAATGGCTTTATCTCCCGAAGCTTGTTTTCATTCAAAGATAACCATTCAACCTGCCATTTATTGAGTACGTGAGTCCTTACAACCTGTTTCATGTCGGGTTCTGTAATTTGTGAAAAGTCTTCGGTACATTGTCTGGTGGCTAATTTTGCCAGAAGCTCCACGTCAGTTGATTTCAATAAGTTAAAATGTCCTGGTAGCCACAACATAATAATGTCAATGTTGTGATTTTGAAGTGTATGTATTTGTTCAAAAATGTCTGTTACAATTGGGTGAGTACTATGTCTGTGAGGGAGAACAAAGAACTTAATGAGTCTGTAAAAAGCGTGATTTGTTTGTGTGATGTGGTTCGAACATTTGTCAGGGCTAGGTAAATCGCGAAGAGCTCGGCAGTTAAATGCTTGAAGCATTTGCTAGTTTTGCCTGAAATGCTTTGTCTTCTACGATTGCTGCTGAACCTGTTCCACTGCTTGTTTTTGAGCCATCGGTATAAATGCCTAATGCTCCCACATGGTTTGTTAATATGACATTCATTTTATGCTTATAAATGTGGTGAGAGTGTGGATTAGTTTTATTATGTTGTGATAATGAAATGTTTATTTTTAAGTTCTTTGTTCTCCATGGAGGATGTGAAAGTGCTTTGAAAACATGTATAGGTATTTGAAGTATATTAGAGTGACGAGTGTATTGTAAAATTCTAATGTTCAAAGGTTTTTGTTTGGTTTCATTTGTGTATCTGGGATAAAACTCGTTTATTAAAATATTTTTTGTACAAAGCTTGTTAAGCGATTTTAGTTTAATAAAATAATTTGTGCATTTATATTTGTAGTGCCTAGGATAGTGGGTTCTAATTCCACAAGCGGTGGCGGTTTTTCTTTCGAAAAGTGAACAAGGCATCAGCCTTATCCCTGTGGAGCCCTATAGCAAAGGGTGGTAACCTAATAGCCCATCCGAGAAACCTGTGCTATATATAATTCGATGTTAAAATATAAAAGAATAACTATATTTGTGTTGCACAGCAGACTTAATTATTAATTTCTTTTACATTTCATTCTTTTAAGTTAAACCCAGCTTCAAATGGACAACACACATTCTTCATTAGTTGACATGATCTCTAACGAATAAACCTCCTCAGGGGTCCAATATTAAAGGTCATCAGTTCACTGTAGAATAGAGCAAACTATGGTCTACGTAAATTACATTATAAATGTCTGTAAATATTATGAGAATGGTTGAAATTTGATGATTCTTCCAGCACCAATTTATGTAGTTATTCTTTTACAATATCTTCCTCTGCCAAATAAAACGTAATAATCCTGTAAACCGTTTGTTGAGATGATCTACGAAGTAAGAAGTATTAGCAAGTAGTAATAAAAAGAGGGGATATGTGTTGGAGTATAGGTTACGGGGGAATTCGGAATTGAGGGGGATGGGTACTGTAATAAAGAAGTGTGGGAGGTAATAGGGCTGGAATTCCACCAACGAGGGGATAGTCAAAGGAAGGAATTTAATAATCCCTACAAACTCGACCAATCACAGCTCACCGCAGGATAGGAGTGGGGGAAGGCTGTGTCCAGCAATCCACCCGGCACAATTACATGGTTCCATTCTTCCCATATTTGGCCTATGTCTTATAATATTTCCAATAGGCTATTCTATTTAATACCAGCTGATGTACCTGTCTCCTTGATGGTCGTATAAAGTAAATTTGGGCAAAGAAAAATTTGTAAATAATGACCAAATTTTTGGTTTAAAATATTATTCTTTAATACATTGGCGAGCACGTGCAAATTAAAAGTTTTTACAATCTGAGTTATCATTGCTTCAACAAACTTAAATTATACACTTTTCTATTTCTTGTCCTCCGCAAACATAAATTAATTCTAAAAAAACCGCGGAGAAGATTAATCAATTGTAATAAATTGCTATAGGACTGCTCTCAATGGAAATTTTGGGATTTGCTCCTAGAACGAAAGTCTACATTAGCTCCCTAACAACCAAGGTACAGGTGGTTTGTGGGTTAAAATTACGGGGTATTTTCAAAATTGGTTCTACTCGAAATTTTGTTTTCTATGCTTTAAGACCAGATCATTAGAAATAGGTACTAAATTTGAATTCACCACGGCTGAGCCTATAGGGGCTTTCCTTTGATTTTTAGATAGCCATTTTTTTTTGGGATAGTTTTGGTTACTTCGGTGTATGAAACGGGTTGCTTCAATGCAACGCACAGACAAAACCTTTAGTTTACTTAGATATGTTAGGTGTCTAGTGGTAGTGGGCTTCATATCTTTAATTCGACTAATCACAGCTCACCGCAGGCGAAACGTGGGATAGGTTTTGTTCTGCAATCCACCCAGGACAGTTAAATGACTCTGTTTTAGCTATATTTGGCCCCAGTCTTACTACATTATCTGTAGGTCATTCTGTTACATGTATGCAGCATAAACCGGTGGAATGAAGCTTCGTATCTAGAACTCGACCAATCACAGCTCACCTCAGATTAGGCCGTGCATAACATTCCGCTCAGCACAATTACATGGTTCCTGATTCAGCAGCTGTGTTTGGCGTGAGTAGTAAACTATTTCCTATAAACCATTCTATAAACAAAATAAAGAGGATAATAAAGAAAAGGCATTAGTATTCCCTGACTTTATTTGGAATGATCAAAAATACATAAAACAATCATATTGATTAAAAAGGCCAATTTCGTTGTCCAGCAGAAACCGTCCGCCGGAATACAGTTTTCTGCGAAGTTCGCGCTGAATTAATAAGGTACACTTTTTATTGGTGTGTCGATGGACCTATATAAAGTCCACCATTGACTTGATTTGATTTATTTTCCCCAGTTCACATCCAAACTAAAATAAATAATTTTGTGTTTCTGCTTTTTGCAGTTGGGTGGTTCGAACAGCACTAGAGTGACACTTCGAGCTGCTGACAAGGAACTGACGGGTCTTTACAAGTGTGAAGTATCTGCAGATGCGCCTCTTTTTTATACCGCCATCAGATCTACACATGTCGTAGTAACAGGTAAGAGATAACAGATATAAAGATAATAAGAAAATCAATAACGCTAGCAGTATCAGGTGAGAACGTTTTGATACATACTCATCTAATATCTATCGCTTATCACATAGATATCGGATGAATAATGATTAGTCTTGGCATAAATGAGTAAAACCTGTTAAATCCTAGAAAATAAGTTTATTTTTTTCATTGGCTCAATAATTTATAGTTAACTTTTATTTATTTTTTCTTGTTTGTATGCACCGCCTCTTTGAAGAATCGCATTTTTTTTTCTCGATGGTGTTCAATAGAGGGCGATGTAAAAATGGTTTAATTTATTATTTTCTTAAAATTATGGATGCCCTTGTAAAACATTTTAACCAGAAATCTTGGCTTGGTATTTAACTAATATATTGCTTTAGTGTATTTTGTGTAGTTTACTTTTAATAATTCAATTTTTATGAACACATCAACCGCAAAATAGAGAAACAATAATTTAAAAGACTATCTCTTCTATAAATATAATTTTTTTTAATTTCATTTAATTTATTCATTCTATTCAATGTTTTTTCAAGGAATATAGCTTTTCTCATTTTCTCTATTCTTATTTTGTGTAATATTTATGTTCATTATCAGATGTTTTACATAATTTATTCACATCATTTGCTTAACAACTGTATATACTTATTTTGCTCTTTACTGGAGACATTTTAATGAGGTGGTTCGCCTTTATTAAAGAGAGAAAAAAAGGAAAATTAAATTTTTAAATTTAGTCATTGATTAAAATATATATTTTTTTCTTAATGAGGTGTAGATAGTTAGCCTTCGAGGGGATAAGCAATCGGGGAATAGTTGGGATTCCGGCTGGGAAAACCTTTAGAAGAAGTACAAAGTAAATTAGAATACATGGGTTTGTTTATGTCATTTGTATCAACATTTTTTTTTTTTGTTTTTGTATGTGAGTTAAATTGTCGTTCTAGTTTTTTTTGTAATGTCCTTTGGGGATTACGAAAAAAAAAAAACTAGGAGAACAATTCAACTCGCATACAAAAGAAGCTTTTTGACTTAAATGAAATAAACAAACCCACGTATCCTCATTTAATTTCTCATAATTCCCTTCCACCGCGAGGCTATGGCCTCCCAAAAATGCAAAACATGATAATCCCCTCCGGTTTATATATATATATATATATATATATATATATATATATATATATATATATATATATATATATATATATATATCTTTATTCGAAAATTACACAATACATCCAGTATTTTTTATAATTATTTTGTTCTTGATTACATGTCTTGAAAGACCGATTGGAAAAAAGGCCCATTGGCTAAAACCTATTGTCTTGAACTTTTAAAACAGGTTACATTTACTCTTAAAGTAGCTATTTACATATTTCATATTTAAATTACACAGTTAGATCACAATAGGTATCTAGGCCATTTGCGCTTAAGGCGACAGCGAGGGTTACCGGAAATGGAGGAAGAGGGTAGGTTATTGATTAGAGGATTGTCGTGACCAGGCAAGCGGGAGTGGAAGTTAAAGTATCGGGTTTTGCACAGGGTTTGGACAAAGGGGATTTCTAGGTCGGTATGGATAGTGTAGTTTGAAACATAGAACGGAGCATTGACTATTTTGCGGAGTATTTTGGATTGGAGAGATTGGATTCGTAGGATATTGGATCGCTTGGCGCACCCCCAAACTTCCAAGCCATACGTCCAGGTGGGTTGAAGTATAGTAGTGTATATCCGTCTCTTGTTCTGTAAAGATAATTTTGAGCGAGAGACTAGTAGTCTGTTTAGTAGTCTAAAACGTCTGTTTGTTTCCTGTCTTTTCTTTTGAATGTGAGACCTTATTAGAGCCAAAATTCGTTCGAACTTATTTCCAAATCATCAAACTTAATCCTACCCCCGGCCACAGTCTAGCATCATTTGATGCCACCTCCCTATTCACTAACGTCCCACTAGCCAAAACGTTAGGAATAATCACAAAAATTGGCCCTTATTAGAACCTCATAGTCCTTTGACAACCTTTAATTTGTTTGTTGATAGCCTCAAACTTTCTGGTAACAGCGGTTTTTTTTTTTTTTTTTTTTTAAATATTATGGGTAATTTTACAAACAAATCGAAGGTTTAGCCACGGGGAATTGTTTTTCGCCCGATTTATCCTCTATCCTTCCCACCGATCTACTCAACTCTCTCGTCCCACAGTTCTCCTAATAACGATAAACCCAAACATACCAACAGACATACTTGACTGTTTTAATTGCTATCATCCCAGACCACAATTCAGTGTAGAGACAGAACAGGACAACATGTCCCTTACTCGAACATTTTACAAATCAGACAGATAGACTGACCCATTATCACAGACTCTTGTTATAAATGTAAAATATCAACCTTCCAACACTACTTCTCCCAATTGTTCCGTTCCCTGAACTTCCTGAAAAACTAACGAAGGCCATAAAAAAGCCTACCCATCCCTAAATTTTGGTTTTAAAGCCACAAACAAACTAATAACCGTTTATACTAAACTTAAGGATCCCGTCCCTTCTGAAGAAACCACCCTCTGCGTTTATTAAATCCCTTGTCCAACCCCTTTCCGTAATACATAGGAGAGCCCAAAAATTATATTCACGTACGCCTTTCACTACACAAAAGAGCCATCACTAATAACGAAATAGAAAAATCTGCCTTTGCAAAATACGCTATTACTCAAAACCACTCATTTAACTTCGACGACACAAAATTTCTCTCTGCAGAACGAAACAAAAAAAGATTTCAGATGTCTGCATGCGTACTTAAATACAAACAATATAAATTATAAAACCGACAAACAAGGCATTTCTCCTATAAATCTTATTAAAACCGTAAGCGTTTATAAATTCTTACTACAATAAATTAATTATTCTTTGTTCAAAAATCTAGGCGCACGGTAGTGCGCCAGGCCAAGTTCCGGCCTCAGCATACTGTATGTATATTACAGGAGGTTTTAGAGCCGATTTTTACCCTCTCATAACTTCCAACCAGGTAAAGATAAAGTTATGAAATTTTACACAGGTATTATACTACTAGATGTGAGTAAAACTGGAAATTTTTATAATTCTACATAGAATAGTTTAAGAGATATAAGCGATCGAAAATCGGGATTTATAGGACTCACTCATTCACTGACTCATCAAAATTATTAGGCACTTCCCATGATGCTAGAGACTTGAAATTTTGCAGGATGATTGATGTTAGGGTGTTATTAAAGGAAAAAATCGAAAAATCCTGAAAAGTTGTGTTTGACGCCTTTTCCGCGGCGGTGGCGTGCCAGTTTCGTACTTCCTTTGGAAACCCATCATTCCGTCCGAAACCCATGATGTGGGGTATCAAATGAATCGTCTCGGAATGAAGAACCTATATTTGATATTTTAAGAAACATTTAGACGCATATAGGCTTGGTCAAAATCTTATACCAGCTGTCTGTCTGTATGTTTGTTCCTTATACAAATCCGAAACGTTTGGCCGATTTTGACCAAGCATGTTACACAGGTAGGTCTTTATCCGGGGAGTGTCATAGGCTAGGTCAAAATTGTATATCAGCTGTCTGTCTGCATGTTTGTTCCTTATACAAATCCACACCGTTTGGCCTATTTTTTCCAAACTTGGCAAGCAGGTAGGTCTTGATACGGGTGTGTCATATTACTAAAAACGTTTCGTTCCATCGGAAAGCCATCATTCCTTCTGAAACCCATCGTGTGGGGCATCAAATGAATCATCTTGGTAAGGAGAACACCTATATTTGTTGTTTTAAGAAACATTTCGACGCATCTTAACATTTTTATGTGCATGCCTATTATGAACCTACAAAGACAGTTCTAAAATGGTCCCTGGTGGGATTATAACGAGGACAAATGTGAGGAAGAATGATAGATGAGAGATATTAGACGATATAAAGGAAGGGATTAACTATGGTGAACTTTAGCCGGAATTTGTACATAAAATTGATAAAGCATTTGAAATTATTGAGGCACCGGTTCATTCGTTCACGGAGCACAGCCTTGATCGTTTATATTGTTCACAAATATTTCTTGAACCACAAGTTTTTTCTTGCATTATTTAATAGTATCTATTTTATTTCTACTATTACTTTACCTACTTTATAAAATAATCTAGGAAAACATATTATAGATATCATAATACTCAGTGGCAAAACTTGAGACTCTATTAAAGTCATGGAGCACCATATTGCAATCGATGGCTCAATGCGCTCATTTAGGCGTATAGTTAGTAGTGGGGATGGGGCATGCATGTTCAATTCATTGAGTATGGCAATGTATGGGACGGAAGGCCATTCATTGAAGACTCGCCATGACATAGTAAAACATATTGTAGATAACTATGATGACTACTCTCCCCACATCTCAATGCCTTGGGCTCTTCCTGAAACCCCTTCAGCTAATCAGTATAGTGCATACATGAATCAGCCCTACAAGTATGGGGATTCTTTAGAGCTTTCTGCCTCAGCGGCTTTATTTAAAAAACGCATCATACCTGTGAGGGAAGGAAGTGTTGAATTTGATATGGGCCATTGAGAGTGGCCTCTTATAGTTCTTGAGTTTCTGGCGATAGAGGCTCCGGTCATTTCAATTTATTCTGGCCAACTAACGTCCCGTTCTATGAACATCCCTTGCCATATTTTTCTCCTCCTTCACGACCACCTCTTATGAGACTCTTTGAATCAGATCTTGCCCATTCTATAGAGCAGGTAGATCAGAAAAATGTCATTGCTCATCCCAGATCTATTGCCCGTTCTGTAGAGCAGGTGGGAAAGGAAAATGTCACTTCTCAAACAGGTACTTTGAAGGAAGCTCTATTTCAGCCTGATATTAGTAGCACTGAAATTGAGGAAATCTAAGAAAGTAGGTCGTCCCAAAACTTCAGGAAAGACAAGAGCTGAGCAACTTAGAGAAGGAAACAGAATTTACCAAAATAAAAATGCAAAGGTCCATCGTAGAGCAGTAGCCAAGTATACTGCTTCGTATCCTGAACTAAATAAGGAATCTGTAACAAAGTATACTGCTTCGCATCCTGAGATAAATAAGAAATGTGTAGCCAAGTATACTGCTTCGCATCCCGAAGTTAATAGAAAATCAGTGGTGACATATTCAGCAAATCATCCTGAGTGGTAAAAAAAGCAAGAAAATTATAACTTTACTATGAAATACGCTTATTCGTGTCAAGTTGAAGTAGAGAATAAATTGTACGAAAAATTGAAAAGTAGAGTAGAGGTAGATAGTCTTGTGAGGAGCGTGATGCAATTACGAAGACACTTTGTAAAAAAATATTTGAATGGCTTTGACTCAATTCATTCAAGTCTAATCACTAGACTAGAAAAGTTAGAAGCTCTTCCAAATGACTGTACTCTAGAGGACAAATTGATTGCTCTCTTAACTAAACTATTACACTGTAAAACACAGGAACCTTATCCCGAGGATAAAGATCACAATAGGGAAAGTGTAGAAGGCTTTCAAGAAAAAGATAAGAACAAAGACGATACGTTTTGGGTTTGTGATCCTAAACTTTGTAATTTAGATGGCTCGATTTGAAAAACTTAGTATCTGCTTTCAAGTATATTATCCAGTTAACCCCTACGACATTATTTACTACATTTAAGAAAGAAGACACACCTTATATTTCTCACTTCAAGTTCCTTTATAATCTTAAACACCACTCACCCACTCTAAGGACAATTATCAGGAAGCTCTATGAATTAAATAATACACATGAAAAATTGGAATGCATAGATAATACTTTAGATGAAGCAAACGTAGAAAAGATGAAGGATTTAGTTGAGTCTTCAAAAAAAACGAAAGGCATTAGTGTTGAAGTAGATGAGGAATCTAGTGAAGACATGATTGAAGAGAAAATCGAAGAAAAATTTAAATTGGCCTTTGAAGTACTAAAGGAAATAAGTAAAGACTCTCCGAAGAACGAATGTATATCTTGCCGCCGTTTAAAGTGCTTGCGTGGTGTGTTTAAAATTGATAACCTACGTAAACCTGTCACTACTGACGTCTGGAAAAAACTTCATGAGTTTTACAAGTACAAAAATATCACACCAGGCTCTTATGTTTGTAGAACATGTCTAGGGAAATTAAGGGCAAATCATATGCCTAGTATCTGTGTTCTAAATTCTCTGTATTGTAATGATGTTCCTCAGGAAATTACAGTACTCAATCAATTCGAAAAAATGTTCATACAGAGGGCTAAAGCATTTCAGGTAGTGTCAAATATGATTCCTGTAGGGGAAAAAAATTTACCTAATAGAAACACAATAAAAAAAGTTAAGGGTAGGACTTTCCATTTACCGTTACCACTCGAGACTATGTTGAAAAAGTTACCAAATCCTGACGAGCCAATAAATAAAAATCAAGAAATTTATATTTTAGTGCGCAGTTGTCTAACAAAAAATAAAGTAATATGGCAGGATTTAGTTGACGTTAAAAAAGTGTACAATGCTCTTCAATATTTAAAACAACACAATCCTCACTATTCTCGCATCGTACTCCCTACCAATCCTGGAACTCTTATTGACCATGTAAATCAAGACATTCACTATGAAGGAGAAGAAATTACAAATGTAGAGGAGGAGGGGTATGTATTGGATGAAGAACAAGTTAAAGAGAGTGACGAGGCAATGATAACTCAGGTTTCTGAAGAAAGTGAGCATACTGAGTACGAACAGTATACTATTTACCCTTTAAAGGAAAAGCGACAAACAGGTTCTGTTAGTGCTCTTTACCAGATGTTAAAGGTAAACGCTGCTCCGTTAGACTCTCGTCACACAGACATCGATGTAAAATGTTTTCCAGACTTATTCGTTGAGGGCCGATTTGGTCAATTTCATCCTCGATCTGTGAAACTTACATCAGCGGAATTTATAAAAAGTCTTTAAGCATTAGGAGACCTTAAGCAAGCAGGGTCATACTTGGAAAAAATTAGTAAAGATGAGCTAGAGGGGGACTTGCAGGCAATATTCGGCAGGCTAAGAAATACAGAACAGTTTTGGAAAAAGCCGAGAAGCGATGTGGTTTGCATGACTAGAAGCTATGGCCCTGCCACTTGGTTTTTAACCATTAGCCCTTCAGGGTGGATGTGGGATGACTTAGGTCATTATATAAAAGAGGTAAATGGCGAAGAAATGTCAAAAAAGGTGACTAGTGAATTGATTGCACTCGATCCTGTCTCGGCGTCACGTTTTATTGATATTCAATTCAAAGCCATGCTTGCTTTTCTAACGTCATCAGCAGCACCTATCGGAGAAATCGTTCATTATTTCTGGCGCAGAGAGTACCAGTCTAGAGGTCTCCAACATTTTCATTTAATGTTGTGGGTTAAAGATGCACCTATTCTTGAAGATTCGACCACCGAGGAGGTGGCTAAGTTTATCTCTCGTTATGTGACTTGTGCTATTCCAAACAAGCAAATTTCCCCCATACTCTACGAGCGTGTTACCAAGTATCAAACGCATAGACACAATCATTACTGTTTGCGTAAAAAAAAGACACCACGTGGTTACGTGTCAGTATGTAGGTTTGGTTTTCCACGTCCACTGACCGATACAATTGATTTTCGAGATGTCAATACAGCCGTCCTCTCTCCTACATACTGTATGTCCATGTTACCATTCCAAGCTAGAAGTACAGCTGGATTATAATCATTGATAAATTTTGATTCTGCTGATCTGACAATGTTGTAGAGCCTACTGTTGGATGACAAAGTTTTCCTAGCAGCTCAGACTCTGAGCTGCTAGGAAAACTTTGTCATCCAACAGTAGGCTCTACAACATTGTCAGATCAGCAGAATCAAAATTTATCAATGATTATAATCCAGCTGTACTTCTAGCTTGGAATGGTAACATGGACATACAGTATGTAGGAGAGAGGACGGCTGTATTGAATTACTACATTACCAAATACACCACAAAAGGTGAAAAGAGCCACACCGTCGATTCTTTTGACACAATAAGCTCGTCAAAATCTTTAGTGAGTCGACTCTTTAATGTAGGACTCCGAGTATTAAACAACCGAGAATGTGGATTACTTGAAGCTAGTGACACTCTCTTGTCCATTCCCCTTCACGGCACAGACCCAGATACCATAATAAGATGGCTTGATATTAACATTCACAGAAATCGTAGACTCAAACCTAAACAATACATTTCAAATCTTGACCCTGAATCCACTGATCTTTATTATGATTCTCTTGTTGACACAGAATATCCACACAGACCAAAAGAATTAGAAAAGATGCATCTTTACGATTTTGCTAGAATGTTTGATATCAAGTCATCTCGTCCAGGTAAGGAAACAAGTATTTATTACGAATTGTCTCCATCAAAGTTTCTGAAAAAAAGATCTAGACCGTACCTTATCAATCACTACATGTATAATGTTAATAAAATGCCAGAAAAATATTACTTTGCAATATTAATACTGTTTAAGCCTTGGAGAAATTTGGCTACATTAAAAGCGGGACAGAACTCTTACACTGAGGCTTTTAATGTTTTAAAAGACGATATAAAGGAAGGGATTAACTATGGTGAGCTTCAAACGGAATTTGCACACAACATTGATAAAGCATTTGAAATGATTGAGACAAGAATTTCAGAAATTGAGGATCGGGAAAAGGACGAAGTTGAGAGAGATGAGAGTGGCATAGAAAATCCACTTGACTTTGAACCCATCGAAGAAATGCCATGGACGATTTTCGCCAGGCTAATACCTTTGTATCCACTGATGAACTAGATCAAATGATTGGCACCTTAAATGCTGACCAACTTCGAGTTTTCCAGCAGGTTACCACGAGGTTAACTCAAACAACTCCTGTATTAAGGCATTTCGTCAGTGGAACCGGAGGTACTGGCAAAAGTTTTTTGATCAACACGATCAAACACTGGGTCTCTAATAAATTGAATAAGTCAGTTGCCGTGAGTGCTCCGACGGGTATGGCTGCCTTCAATGTGAATGGCCTAACAATACACCGTCTTCTTCAGCTGCCTGTTGAGCATGGCCGCACATTACAGTATAGAGCACTCTCAGATCAAGTATTGAAGGTTCTGAGGGCAGATCTTGCCGATGTGGTTCTTCTTATAATAGATGAAGTGTCTATGATATCAAATATTATACTTCTGTTTATTCACCTTCGCTTAACCGAGATCTTTGACACAAGCGAGCAAGAAGATGGTTGGTTTGGGAAGCTCCACTTGCTGGTTTTTGGCGATTTGTTACAACTTCCTCCAGTCAGACAGAAACCAGCGTTCGAAGGTATATTTTCCGACGAAGCATGTAAAATTGTTGGTTCATTAGGATCAATAAATATCTGGAGATCTCTATTTACCTATGATGAGCTTACAATTAACATGAGACAGAAATATGATTCTACCTTTGCTAATATATTATCTCGTGTTCGTCTGAGAGTCCTGACAAAGGGGATCAGGATATTCTATCCAAGCAGCTAGTAACGATAGAGTCAGAAACTATTTCCTGCCGAATTAAAGAAGCCACTAAGCATTTGATGTCGTTACCGGAAGACACTGTAAGTTTACTACCGACTAAAAACATGTGTGACCAATTCAACAAAGCAATGCTTGAAGCTATTGACCACCCCGAGGTTGAAATTTCTGCATTTGACAAAATAGACTGTCTTCGCTTCTTAACCAAGAGAGCGGGAGAAGCTGTCAAAAAATATGAAGAGGATGCTTCTATGACGGCTGGGCTAGAAAACAAGATTATTTTGAAATTGGGTGCCCGTATCATGCTCAGGAGAAATATTGATGTAAGTTTGGGTCTAGTTAATGGCTCTATTGGTACAGTCAAGCAAATAATCTACGATATTGAGAATCGGTCTTAAGTTAAAAAAATTAAAATACAATTTAACCATGGATTAGTGTATGACTTGGAGCGTGTCACAACAAAGTTTGAAGTATTACCCCGAGCATATGTTAATCGCGAGCAATTCAGTCTTTGTTTGGCATACGCGATTACTATTCACAAGAGTCAGGGTTTAAGTATTAATAATGCTTTGATGGACATAGGCTCTTCAGTATTTTCTTGTGGACAAGCTTACGTAGCACTGTCTCGAGTCAAAACACTGTCTGGCTTACATCTTATTAATTTCGACCCCAGTCAAGTAAAAGCACTAGAAAGCGCAATAGTTGAATACAATCGACTGCGGAGAATCCATCGACCTGATTTAGCATCCTTAAATCTTTGCCAAAAAAGAAAAAGGAAAATAGTCGACAGAGACTGGGTACTTAGTCGCAACATTTTAAACGTTCAAGAGGAAATTACAGACAACCCCAAAAAGAAGAAACCTTCTAGGCCCAAGAGAAAAACAAAAATAACTAGAAAGAGAAAGGCAAAAAAGTAATTCTAAAGTGACGCAAAGTAATATTTTTCAGGCATTTTATTAACATATTTCATGTAGTGATTGATAAGGTACGGTTTAGATATTTTTTTGTGGGTAAGTGGTGTTTAAGATTATAAAGGAACTTGAAGTTAGAAATATAAGGTTTGAATTCTTTCTTAAATGTTGCAAATAAGGGAGGTTAACTGCATAATATTTTAAAGTTTAGGATTACAAACCCAAAACGTATCGGCTTTGTGCTTATCTTTTTCTTGAAGGCCTTTCCCTATTGTGATCTTTATCCTCGGTACAAGGTTCCTGTGTTTCACAGTGTAATAGTTTAGTAATGAGAGCAATAAATTTGTCCTAAAAAGTCCTGTCATCTGGAAGTGCTTCTAACTTTTCTAGTCTAGTGATCATATGTAGATAGGTATGCTACTTATTGGTATCAAATATCAAGCAGTAAGGAGAAATCACGCAGAATCCAAAGACTCTGGTTTTATATGAAGTAAAAAGCCAGTAGGTATGCGGCAACTAAATTTTAATTAATACTTAGAAAAAAGTAATGAGATCCGACCAAAAAAACATAAATGTGAAAAAGAGGCCAAGTTCCTCCCCTCCCCCCTCCCCCAAGAAACACTCCCCTCCCCAAAAAGCGAGAAATGTCCCCTCCTAATACCCCCCAAAACGCCTTACCATCCTTGACTCCAAAAAAGTTGGGGTATTAAGGTTAAAATATTTTCAACCAAAAATAATTGCCAATAAAAGAGATGATACAAGAAAGAAATGGCCAAGTTCATTACGTAGACGACCTATTAGTTACTTACTAAGATCTGCAAAAACTCTTCAACTGACCTTTAAAAACAATAATAAAAATACGTATATCCAGTTATTACAATATCACTTTCCTCAACCAGGTATATCCTTAAACTTGGAAATGTTTAGTTTTCTCTAAAGATAATTTCAGCGAAATAAAACATTGCCAAGTTTAAGGATATACCTGGTTGAGGAAAGTGATATTGTAATAACTGGATATAAGTATTTTTATTATTGTTTTTAAAGGTCAGTTGAAGAGTTTTTGCAGATCTTAGTAAGTAACTAATAGGTCGTCTACGTAATGAACTTGGCCATTTCTTTCTTGTATCTTCTCTTTTATTGGCAATTATTTTTGGTTGAAAATATTTTAACCTTAATACCCCAACTTTTTTGGAGTCAAGGATGGTAAGGCGTTTTGGGGGGTATTAGGAGGGGACATTTCTCGCTTTTTGGGGAGGGGAGTGTTTCTTGGGGGAGGGGGGAGGGGAGGAACTTGGCCTCTTTTTCACATTTATGTGTTTTTGGTCGGATAAATAATTACGTTAGAACATTGATTATTCTCCTGAACCCCCTATTTATGGATGAGTAGGATCAGTATTGCACCCAACACTGAAGGGAAAATGAATTACCCTTTGAGGGTGTAATTCGCCACTGAATAATAGTGTTTGGATCTGAGCATTAGCGATTAGTGTTTGCTTATGCATAAACCCAATTATATCTTAATCAATAGGGGCATGTACTGTGTGTATGCAGGAAACACTAAACACATAATACAAGCCAGTTGTACTACATACTCTAGGAGGCAGCGCAAAATATTCGTTCATATGAGGTAATTCATACACCATCACTGACACAAGCTTTAGCCCACTTTACCTGCAGATTGGGCGTAATAGTGTCTGAAGCAAGCAGTGTTGTCTTCCATTATATAGGCAATTTAGGGGGGAATTCATTTTGAAATATCCGTTTCGAACTAGCTGCCAAATTCAAGTTTCTTTTTATATAAAAGAAAAGGCTGACTCGAAAGAGCTGCGTTTCCGTTCTCAGCTCTGGTTTCAGTTGGAAAGCTTAGAATAGAAACAGTACCTTTTAGACTTGAACTTTGAGAACATGTAACAACGTGTAAAAATGTAAAGTAAAGTCGCAAATAGAAGCAAGATTGTAGGCTGACAATATCCTAAGCGGAAATGGCTCCTTCTCAACTTTTTCTCAATGAAAAAAACTATAAGAAATTTCTCATTTTCTTACCTTTGAGACCGTTTCAGCCCGAAAAGACGCAATCCGGAAGTGGAGAGTAGAAAATGTGACGTTTTAGAACCCATAGATCCCAAAAATAACAGTGGTTTATATATATATATATATATATATATATATATATATATATATATACACATATATATCTGACTGTTAGCTCTCTCACCGGCTGAAAAATGGTCTAATTCGTATGAAACTTAGTACAAAAATCATTCGATTAATTTCAAAATCATGGGTTTTGGATGCGAACTTTGCGCAAAAAATAAAATCGTATCGCTTACCTTTTTTGAGCGAATATGCTTGCAGGTACTCTTTTTATAAGTTCTTTAACATAGGAAAACAAGGGCACTATTTTCAAGATGATATCTGTTACCGTTTTTCGGAAAAGTGCATGAAAATATTTGTTGAAACTAATTATTCTTCAAATGACCCTTTTCTTAATCTTCGTATTTTCGTGCTAGGCGGAAGGTCAAATAATAAAAACTTCACCATACAGTTTTACCAACTTTATTACCTCCCTACATGTAAGTTTTACATTTGTAACTTTTTCCCCTGAAGAGGTTCCAATAAAGGTGTGAAACATGTAGGTAGGTAATAAAGTTGGTGAAACTGTATGGTGAAGTTTTTATAACTAATTTCCGGTGCTTATAACTGTTTGATTCCATTGAAATATTTGCTGCATGTTTGAAACATATCTAAACTAAGATATATAAATTTTAAGGAAGAAAGTATTAAAAGGTTTTGGGTATATTCGTATATTTTCTTAAATATTTCGAAAAAGGCTGGAAAATCATGGTTAGTGGAAGTTGACCATTCGAATCTCACTAAATTCTTTACAAAAAATGTTCTGGAGCAATTTTCGATGGTACGATGTCAATCGGAGAAATAAGTACATAAACCTTCTAAAGTGTTAATTTTGTTCTTTTGGACGAGTTTTTGTCTCCGTTTAACTCATGTTATAATTAGTTGTTTTTTGTTATAAATTGCACAGTAAAATTAATATTTTAGCAAAACAAGGTAAGAATATGAGAAACATTTTAGTAATAGTGCATTCCTTGAGCGAACGTTGAGAAAGCGAGGTGATTCATTTCGGCTTAGAATTCTGTCAGTTTCCTGCTATGGTGCCTAATATCTTACTTCTCTTTGAGATTTGATTTTATATTTTTCTCGAAAGATCAGAGCCTATTAGTAAATGCTTCTATCTCTTTACTCTATACCTCTATGGATGTCTACGGAAACGCGCGGTTTCTGCGAAACGGACTTTTCATTTATTCCTTATTCCTTAGAAGACGCATCATAAAGGTGTGAAACCTTTGATTTTGTGAAAAATATATTCTTTTCGTTGCAATTTTCGAAAGAGAAAATCGCACATTAGGGAGCTCTAAAAAACAAACAAATAAATAAATAAATATCCGTTGTAAACACAACCAAAATTATTAGTATTATAACGGTTCTAAACTCTAACAAAAGAAGTTCCTCCATTTCCATGGACATTCCAACATTTTTAATTAAAAAAAAAAAAAATGCCCCTTAAAAGGGCTGTAGTTCAGACGTTCAAAGGAGCTGACCCCCTGCCAAATTTTCTACTCTTACGTCATAACTTACTACTGGCCAAAAGTCACGTGTAGCGGCAGGACACGCGAAAACGTGATTATCACGAGTTGGGCAGATGCCAATGACCTTGTCAAGCGATACGCCATAATAATAATAGTAAAAAGGTTTATTTGTTTTTAACATGCCTAATATTGTTTCGTCTGAATTAAGACAAATTTTACAATAAGCATGAATAACACACATAAACATAGAGCCTATTTTTCTCATTTATTTACCTCAATAAAAATTATATATGTATTAAACAAAAATTTGTTTATTAATTGTTTAGTTTTAATGGGCTTCAACTGCTGGGTATACTTGTAGGGTGCTAGCAAGGAAAACCCATAAGTTTGAAGAACTAAAATGTTTACATATACTATTAAAATGGCTATATGTAATACATTTATACTGTATAACCTTAAGAAAATATAAAAAATTAAAGAGCAACTACACAAATAAAAAAAATTTGTTAAATTTAATATATAATTTTCAATAAAGTAAAATAGAGATTCTTGATTGTTCTTCTTTGGAAAACTAAAAAGTAATTACAAAAACGGTTAAAAATACTGAAATATTATTAGTTATTAAAATTATTATAAAACATATGTTATTTCTATATATGTTCGTGTATGTTTATCAGTAGCAAAACATGTAAAATAATTAAATCCCAAAGAAAAAATTATTTCCAAGGAATATATAGAAGAAGAAGTAACGTGAATGCTAAATGATTTTTTTAGCGATCCGCTCAATGTTATGTTAAAATAATTATTATTATTATTATTATATTATGTGTTCACATTTCTACATTCATCAGACTAAAAATAAATAGATAAAAAGATTTTTGACCTTAAAACATACTGTCAAAAATAGGCCAAAAGAAGGATAGATATTGTATTGGCTCGACTAAGGATGGGCCATTCAAGGCTTACACTGCCGTAACTAATGACAAGACAGTAGAATCCAACGGTTATAGCCATGTTGAATACACCGGTTTCCATTCATCTCCAAAGTAAAGCAATGTCGGAGGTGGTTAGTACCAGGAAGGGTGAATTTCTGGCTAAACCACGTTCTTTTGGCCAAGTGCTAATAGCTTAGCACTAGTTGATAAGCTACAGAACTAATTCGCAACACCAACAAATAGGACACATCTTCTTGAAATTATTAATTTGAGGAACTTATATTTTATTACGACAAAAGTAATTAAGTAAATTAAGTTACATCGCTGGGATTACAATATTTTATATGCATTAGACTCTGAAATAAGTATCTCTAGAAGTGGATTGTGAGGCTGGCCGACACATCCAGGTAAGGCCATAGAACCATTTCAAGAAAGGTCGAACCAAAATAATAACTGTTTCTATTTTAATCTTTCCAAATGAGACTAGGGATAAGAACGGAACCGCGCTAAGATGACGCAGTTCCTGCGAGTCGGACTTTTTTTTTAAGGAAGAAATGGTAGTTTTCTTCTTTCAAGTGAGTTCCATATTAAAACCTTGAAAATGTTTTTTAACATCACCTCCCAATTATAAAATATAATTTTCAAGAATGTAGACTAATACGCTATTTAGCTCTAACCGAGGCTGTACCAAATCAAAGGAAACATTGATGCAGAAAAATAACAAAATCCTTTGCCTTTTTGGTATTCTGGAGGTAGAGGAGGCCACGAATAGGATGTGGGTCATATCCTTAGGTCAAGGCCTTTCCACCACAACTCTCAAGGAATATCCTCAATAGGCCAACCAACTGTAATTAGGATGCTGAAAATGGACCTCTGTTCCCAAAAGCTGCTTTGTCGTATGAATATAACACTTCTGGTAAAAAAAGGCCATTGATTTAACCTAGCTTCTAATATGTCACCACATTAGATATTTTGGCGTGAACTTAATATTTCAAGAATGCAAATGGTTATCTTCGTGGATTAAGCTTATGGAAGAATAAGAAGAATGCTAACTATGTGGACAAAGGCGACATTATGACAGCTTTGCCTTATAAAGAATTTAAATATGAGTGGAATTTCGACCATGTTAGGATTGTGAGAAAAAAAAAAATAGTATGATTAAACCAGAAATCAAAGAAAATATACAAATGACAAAAAAAGTCGGACTCGCAGGAACTGCGTCATCTTAGCGCGGCTCCAGTTCATTTTTTTTTTTTTTTTTTTACGGCTCATCTACATCTAGGTTATTAGCGCCGACATCCAGGGTTTAGCGAGGAATTTTACCAGCGAGCCGTGGGATGATAAAATTCCTGCCGGAGGTTGGGAATCGAACCCACCATCTCCCGCTTATGAATCCAAGGCGCTAGCCATTAGACCACGGGAGACCCCGGTTCCTGTTCATATCCCTATTCTCATTTGAAAAGCGTAGAATAGAAACAGATAGTATTTTCCTTGGCCTTTGTTCAAAGGGTTTTATGGCTATACTAAGAAAAACAATTCATTGTTAGAAATATAGCTTGCCAAGAGAAAAAGATTCGATGACGTCTTTTGAATATTTTCAATTGCCTTTATGCTGTTGGTTTTTTTTATTTTATTTTTTAATTGATTTTATCTGTAGAATTATTACTATAGTAAAAGAACACAGGAATGTGTGATAATTTTTGATATTTTCCAATTCATTGAAACGTATGAAATGAAGTGTCGGTAGAAGAGGTTTCTAGGGTCTTGCGGACCTGACCTCAGAGGTCCGCAAGACCCTAGAAACCTCTTCTACCGACACTTCATTTCATACGTTTCAATGAATTGGAAAATATCAAAAATTATCACACATTCCTGTGTTCTTTTACTATAGTAATAATTCTACAGATAAAATCAATTAAAAAATAAAATAAAAAAAACCAACAGCATAAAGGCAATTGAAAATATTCAAAAGACGTCATCGAATCTTTTTCTCTTGGCAAGCTATATTTCTAACAATGAATTGTTTTTCTTATTTTGCCTAATCTGTTTTATTGTAAAATACATTATCCAACTATAAGCAATTAAAAAATAACAAGGAATAAAAACAGACAAAAAGAACAGTTCGAATAAGCAAAATCAATTACTTTAATGTTTTAAGCACTTATTTCTCCGATTGACATCGCCTAATCAAAACTTTCATCAGAACCTTTTTTGTAGAGCATTTAGTAAGCTTTCTAATGGTATTCTTTTGTTTACCAAGATTCTCAACCTTTTTCGAGATATTAAGGAAAATATACAAAGTTACCAAAACTTTTTATGTCTGTTAATAAAATATTTTATTCTAACCCTTCCTTAACTCCAAACGTAACCAAAATTTCAACATATTAGTTTTAATGAAAGTAGAACATGCAGAAAATGTTTCATCTGAATCCCATGATTCTAAGTTCCCAAACCAAAAACGGTATTCAAAAACTATTTTTCCAATTTTCTCAAAAACGGTTAAGGCTATCGCCTTGAAAATGGTTTCATTCGTTTTCCTAGCCAAAGAAGCCATCAGGGAGGCCAGAAATCCGCGAAAAGACAAATATATATATATATATATACATATATATATATATATATGTATATATATATAAATAAATATATACATATATATATATATATATATATATATATATATATATATATACACACAAATTTTAACCACCGTTATTTTCGGTCTCCAGGGGTTCTGAAACGCGAAATTTTCTAGTCGGCACTTCCGGATTGTTTCATTGTATCAACTTTATAAGCGGGGTTCCTCCCTATCGGGGAGGGAGGAACCGCGCTAAAAGACTGAGAAAGTAGCGAAAAAAAAAATATCTTTTTAGTTTAATCGACAAGATTTTCTTTTCTTTATTTGATTAGAATTCTTCTCGGTATCGATTTTTGGTTAATAGGGTTAACCCATTAAAATCTGCTGACTGGTTGGCGCCATTCTTCTTAGCTTTAGTCATGGCGTGGCCCTAATAGTGGAAGCCTTACTGTAGCTATAACGACTTTAAGAAACTCCCTTCGTAGGCCACTGAAGTTGTGAAACTGGTTTAGCATTTATAAATAAACCATATTGTTGATGCATATTGTTGTAGTTTAGATCTGCTCTGATATTAGTAACTTATTTCCGAAATATGTGGGATGAAAAAAGAACCGACCGGAAAATTAAACTATAAATTAAAAATCCTTTGGGTTCATACAACAGGACGATTAATCGGGGGGGACGATTAAAGGGTCTTCTTAAGAATACACAATTGCGAGCATCAGTTATTCTGCCGTATATGATTATTATTATTACCGTATAAATGTATATAGTAATTAATATTTCCTTTGAATTCCTACTCAGTGGAGCCCGATGCTGAACCTTTGATCAGCCTGGAAAAGGTGAAGTACACACTTGGAGAGAGAGTGAGAGCAAATTGCAGTTCGAGGCCTGCATTCCCTGCAGCTAACCTAACCTTCTTCATCAACGGGAGGAAGGTAATATTCTAAAATAGCAAAATAGGCATAGATCATAATAATGTTCATAAATTACATAACCAAAACATTACGGAAAAACAAGAACTAGATATGTATACACTGACCGCACAAGACGTGCTAATTGCAGCGTTTACTGACAAATGGACTCAGACTATAAAGTATAGGGTTGGCAAATAAGTCCTTTCGGTTTTTGTATTCATGTTTTGTTTACAATATGTCACATTTATCTGATGCAATTAATCCCAACAGAGGATTGTTTATCCTATTTGTAATATGTAAACAGTTATGACCGAAGCCAACTTGGCAAAACGCATTTCCATTTGCGATTCCCTGCGAAAACGTCAAGAAAACGATCCATTTCTTAAAAGACTTGTGACAGGGAATGAAAAGTGGATTGTCTACGATAATGTGGTGCGAAAAAAATCTTGGAGACCTAGCAACGAACCACCTGGAACCACATCTAAAGCGGGATTGCACCCAAAGAAGATAATGCTTTCTGTATGGTGGGATTTCAAGGGTGTGATTTTTTATGACCTGCTGCCACAAGGTAAATCAATCGATTCCACTCTATACTGCTCACAATTAACAAAATTGAATGAATCAATTCGACGAAAACGCCCAGAACTGGCAAATCGAAAGGGTGTCGTCTTCCATCATGATAATGCCAGGCCCCACACTTCGTTAGTCACCCGCAACAAATTGTTAGCCCTTGGATGGGATCTTTTGCCCCACCCTCCCTATTCACCGGACCTTGCTCCTAGTGACTACCACTTATTCCGGTCTCTACAAAATTCCTTAGGTGGAAAACGGTTTGAAAACGAACATGGTGTCAGGGAGCACCTTGATCATTTTTTCGCTAATAAACCACAGACATTCTATGAGCATGGGATTATTCAGCTGATGGAGAGATGGGGTAAAGTAATAGAAAATAATGGACATTACATTGTAGATTAAAATAAAAATTATGTTCAAAATATACAATAGTTTTCTTTCAACTTAAAAAATCGAAAGGACTTATTTGCCAACCCTATATTTCAAGTAACCGTCATTCAATGCCTAGCATTTCATGGCGAAAAGATGTGGACTTGTTAGAGCTGAGGGTTGAGCATTCATACCTAAAGCATTCGTATTTTGTGGAAAGAAAGGAAAAACCTACTACTCCGAGTATAACGTACAGCTAACTCCAACTGCTAAAACACATATTGACTTGACTCTAGGAAATGTGACAACTTACTGATGACTTATACGATTTAGTCAATCAAGTTAGTCTAATGTTTTACACGTTATTATTATATTGACGTATTTTATAAAATATAATTTATGATATTTAAATATTTAACAAAGTCATCAAAGCATAGTTACCTGTAACAAACAGATAAATTCATATATTTCCTTGTATTAATTTCCTTTTATATTTTATTTGTATTTTGTATTATAGTTCACGGCTACTGTTCGTTTATTAACAGAATAAAGAATAATGATGAACTTTGTCTTTTTTTTTTTTTTTTTTTTTTTTTTTTTTTTTTTAGTTATTTCATGAATTATGTGTACTTTTCTTTTAACCAATCAAAGGATAAATTGCCTATGTGGAAATTTATGAATATTACTACTTTAAATGTTTAAAAAATATTAGTTATACAAAAAACATAGCAATGGAAATCAATTAAAACCGTAAGTCAAATCCAAAAGATAAAGCAGAGTGGTAGAGAGTGACTTTTACCGTTGCCCGTTTAAAACAATTACAGAGAAGTTAAGGAATTTAAAATGCGAGGCCGAGACCCATGAAAGAAGGGATGTTTTCCAGTTCGGTTCATCCTCATCCCACGGGAAATTCCTTCCAGAAAGAGAAAATAATGGAGTGTCCTAGACAAAAAAGCCTTCCAGATACTGTTACTTTTATGTATGGAGGAATAATAAGACTGTGTTAGAGTATTTGGGATTATTTTCAGGTTTTATATAGATATATATATATATATATATATTTTTGTTTTCCTTTTAAGGCACATTAACCACTAGGGTCATTGGTGCCTGTATATACTTAAATGGAGCCAAAGAATGTACTGTTAGAATAAAAAAAATAATCAAATCTATATATATTTATTAAGTAATTTTAAATAGAGGGTATAACGTAAGGATTAAAAGTGGTATAGATATATAAACATATATGATTGTTTCTTGATAATTTATAATTTTTAGAATCACTAAAAAAACAAACAATTTTTCTAGTGTACACGGTAGGTGAATCAATAAAAGCCAAAATTAACACATAAACCATAAATTGGCTTTAGTGTTAATTTTTTTCTTGTATTTATTGGCCTTCCGTGCACACAAGATAAATTAGTGAGTGTTACATTTGCATGTCATGTTCATTATTGCTTTGTAAGTAGGTAACTTTTCAGAACTTATTGATTCATTGCTAAACTGTTCGTCCTTTCATTTCCTTCCAGTCCTCCTTGTCTTTTGAAGTTTAATAATATAAGGTTGACTAAAGTTGCATAACAATAACAATAGTATGAGGACCTTAAGCATTCATTCATTAATTTGTCATACAATTTGTCCCTACTTTAATTTATTCGCTTGTATTTTAGATGGAGCGAAGCGAAGACACGCGGCTATGGTGGTACCTGAAAATCGAAGAGCAAGGCCTGGAGAGTTCAAGACTTGAGCTGGAGACTACCTATCCTGGAGGGAGCCTGGAGCTGACTTGCAAGGCTGTGCAGTACTCTCTGTACTCAAGGACAGCGAGGGTATATCTAATGGAGGAGGCACCACTTCTAGCTCATGTTCTTGGGCCTACTTCTTCCGGCACTGGTGAGTGCACAATTAGATTTATTTTAGTATTTACGTGTCAGATATGTAAATAATTGAAATATTTTTCAAAAACCCTTAAGGTAGGGGATAGGGAAAAGTAGAGTGTGAGGAGAGGTAAGGGGAGAGGAAGAGGTAGATGGGTAGGAAGAGGGAGAGGGGAAGGAAAAGGGAAAAGTAGAGGGAGAGAGAGTGGTAAGGGGAGAGGGAGAGGAGGAAGAGGGTAAAGCAGAACGATAGGGAGAGGCAAGGGGACAGGGAGAGGGGAAGGAAGAGGGAGGAGTACCAGGATAGGGAATCGTGGGAGGGAGAGGGAGTGGTAAGGGGAGAGGAAGAGGGAGAGGGAGAGAAGGAGGAAGAGGGTAAAGTAGAAGGATTGGGAGAGGGAGAGGGAGTGGTAAGGGGAGAGGAAGAGGTAGACGGGGAGGAAGAGGGTAACGTAGAAGGATAGGGAGAGGGAATGGGGGGAGGGAGAGGGAGAGGTAAGGGGAGAGGAAGAGGGAGAGGGGAAGGAAGAGGGAAAAGTAGAGGGAGAGAGAGTGGTAAGGGGAGAGGGTGAGGAGGAAGAGGGTAAAGTAGAGGGATAGGGAGAGGCAAGGGGACAGGGAGAGGGGAAGGAAAAGGGAGGAGTAGCGGGAGAGGGAGTGGTAAGGGGGGAGGAAGAGGAAGAGGGTAAAGTAGAAGGATTTGGAGAGGGAATGGGGGGAGGAAGAGGGAGAGGGAGTGGTAAGGGGAGAGGAAGAGGTAGACGGGGAGGAAGAGGGAAAGAAAGAGGAAGAGGGTAAAGCAGAAGGATAGAGAGAGGCAAGCGGAACAGGGAGAGGGGAAGGAAGAGGGAGGAGTAGAGTAGGGATGGGCGATAGTCGATAGTTCAACACTATCGATAGGCCGATACTGTAGGTTAATATATCGATACTATTGATAGTTATTGATGATGTCTTCCCCAATTCCGTAAGTACCTATCCAATGAAGAATATATATATATATATATATATATATATATATATATATATATATATATATATATATGCCAGTTTGATCTGTAGCTGCCTCAAAAATTACCCACTTTTGATGAAATGTGGTACAAAAATGCTTGCATGTACAAAAAAAATAATGCAAAAATGCTTTCCATAGGTTCTCTAACGTAGCGGAAAGGATTAAAACCATTTGGATGATGTGTCTAACGTTTTCGAGAAAAGTGGATAAAAATAGTTTTTCAAGGTGCTCGGGTGGGCTACTTAGAATCGGATCCAATAGAAATATTTTCTAAATGTTCTGAAATTCATCTAAACTAAGATATTTATAATAATACGTTTCCTTAATAAAATAAAATCATAAAAGTTGAATCTCTAAGGTATGTAACTTGAAACCACATTGTACCCAGAGCAGGAAGAAAGGCCACACAACGACAAAGGGTTCTTGTTGAATTGTCAGGTAGAAGCAATCTGCAGGGGCCAATTATGCAGGGGCCGAGACAGCCTAATACCGGACGAATTTAGAGCATTGGGAGGGGAGGGGGAGTAAGGGCAGGAAATTAAATTGCACCCTTAAATTTGGGGTTACGAGGGTTACATAACCTAGCCCGGACCTTAGTACCTTGGATATTAGTTGGTTTATACTAGGAACTATACAATGCCTTGTTAATTGTATTGATTTCAAAATTCTCAGAAGGGCGAGCATTTTCTAGGATTTGCTCTTCATATATTGCTACTCGTTAAATATGTTCATTTATTATTGGGCTTACCACACGAATATTTATTATGTTAGAGGAATTGAATTACCTACCGGAAAACTTTCGCACTAGCCCAGGAAATTACCTGAAGCCTTCAGGATGGAGAGGGTGAAGGGAATGTACACAATTACCAATCTCATTCTGTGCTATAAGTAGGAAAGGAACCAATTTCAGAAAATATGATAATATTTTTGACCCGGTTTTTGTCGGAATGGGGCTATTATCTTTTTTTCTTTGTTTTACCAGGGCACCGATGATAGAATTTCCGAAACGCTAGTGACTTCCAAACTTCTTTTTTTTTTCTTCATAACCTGACCTCTAAGTAACCTATACAGAGTTCAGAACCATTTCGATTCCTCTAAATACATGGGCGTACAGCCTCCCCCCCTCGAAATATTGATTTCATCGGTAAAAATGTGTCTTAAACCCTTAAAAATAAATTAAATAAGATCACA
Source organism: Gonocerus acuteangulatus (assembly GCA_946811695.1). NCBI lineage: Eukaryota > Metazoa > Arthropoda > Insecta > Hemiptera > Coreidae > Gonocerus > Gonocerus acuteangulatus. The sequence continues at coordinate 71,220,905 of OX328125.1, forward strand.
TAGTTCAGAAAAAATATTCTTTTTGTTGGTGTTAGCGTTTTAGTTGGCTAGCTATTACTAGTTCTAAATTGTTAATATTTCATACCCCGGAAATGTTTCCATATGCAACTACTAGGATAAATATGTGTATATAGATATACATATATACTTGAAGAAATGCTTCAATAACCCTGTCATGAGCCCAACCTCATGAAATGAAATTCCGTATATATTGTCCACGTCTATAGGGAGAGATGTATTTTGAATTTAATTACCCCCCCCCCCCCCCCCCCCCCGAAGAAGGGGGGGGGGTAAGCTGAAAACCACCTTAAACTGAAGCATAAACCTGCCCGTAGGGAATGCCATTTATTTTTCTTTTCAACGAAAATAGCTATATCAAATTTGGAATTTCTGTTAGAAATGTATTATGTTTTAGGAGGTAGGCATTTTTATGTGAAATAAGTAAATCCGGAGGTTATTTAAAAAAAAATGGGACACACTTTTGTCTATATTGTGATAGTCTTTATCTTTTAAATTTTCCTACGAAATAGCCATGGTTCAAATATAGTCTGACCATAATGAAGAAGATATCCAGTGTCCAATTTCCTTGGCGGTTCCTATATTGGCCAGAGCCCAGGTAGAACCGACGGACGATTATGCAAAGCGGAGACAATTATCCCAGACCATTGCTTGGTTATCCAATATCGGCCCTTACTCCCCGTCTTCCTCGATTAAACAGGGTAACCCTGTCCGGCTTTTACCGGGAACACGATTCAATTAGACCCATCTCAAGGCTTCTATTGCTCCAGTTCAGCTTATCTTCTAAGTTCCAACCTCTAAGCCAGGTTATAGTGTCATTCTTGAGTGTTTGGTGTGTTTTGGTTCTGCGGTTATTTGATAATAGAGAATTGCTTAGGATTTAATATTCAATAACTTACATTTATTTTTCTAGCCCGCAACTGGGCGCTCTATAAAATTATAGGGTGCATGCAAATCCATTTAAATATAGAATTTAAACAACTATAATTAACGAATGTATACTAGAGAAAAAAAAAAAAGAGCAAACATAAAGGTCAACTATAGAATTGAAAAGACAAAATGAATAAATTTAATAAATTATTTATTTAAATTTTAACTTCCATTATTAATAAATAAAAATTTTAGGACGAGTTATCTATGGGTTACCACCCTTTTCTAGCCCGGATAGGGCTGATGCCTTTTCTTTTTTCTAAAGAAAAGCCACCACCCCATAATGGGAATCGAACCCACGACCCTTGCCACAGAGTGTTAAGTGCTCACACCTTAAAACTCTCGGCTACCGGGTCTCCATCTGTTCATTAAAAAGACTAAAACTACTCATGTTTGTTTTAAATTTCTGTAGTTTACTATTACTTTATTACTTTATTTTAAGTAAATTATTCAGAAATGCAACGTACACTACCACCTTTCTGTGGAATATGTTTAGTAATGAAGCTCCTGCGTTACGGACTTTTTTTTTTAGTGTACTATTTATTAATTGATATCCTCTTGCGTTTATTTTTCTCCTTTACGTTAAAAACTGTTAACAATGCAAATGTGTGATAACCGTCATCGTTCTGTTAATTCCTATTATATGTACGTAATTCGTTTATTGCAAAAGGTGCGAGGAGATTTAATAAGTAAATAAAAACTAACATAAATGTGATGTAAGTTTTAAATAATATGTAATTGTCTGTTGCAGGGCCTAAATCTGGTGCAACCCAATCGCACGCTCTCAATCTTCTCAGAATGACATTGACAACAATTTCGCTCATGTCAGCATGTCGCAATAGATAACCGTCTGCTCAGAATGTTTAAAGTGTGAGTTAAATTTCTCTGTTTATGCAAAGTAGATGGCGCATAAACAAAATTGAATGTGAGGTATTCTTCAGCCCTTGAAGTGCGCTGGAATAAGTTGAGGTGTCAACCATTGTCTCCCTTGTATATTCCCTCGTGTATATAAAATATTTCCATTTCTTGATGTATAAACGTTAAAATACAATTTTTATGAGGTTATTATAGTTTAATGTGTGTTATAGCCTTGCTGATGTCTTTTATTATGTGTTGTAAAATAAAACGTATAAGACCATATGTAAATAAAACTTTATGTATTTATGTAAATAAAACTTATAAAGATCATATAAGTTGTTTGATTCATGTTTAACATGTTTGTAGTTTATTTTTACAATCTGTGCATATCAAGGGAGTGACACTCCTTTTTCCCAAAAACGGTCTAGCTTCCGAAAATATCAACCATGAATTGTGTATGTATATTCGTGTGATTTTTGTGTAGCGGCCACAATTTTTTTTTCTTTTCCTAATGCTCATAATAAACGTAGGGTTTTGCTCCATTACAGACCAAATTATTCATGCCTTTCTTGATGCCGTAATGTTTGTTCTGTTCAAAGAAGTTGGCCCATAAGAGTGTCGAAATTAGCTATGTTGGCTGCAATAGAAGTAAGTATTTATTTATTACCATTATTTTTAATTATTGAATCAGCTGTTACACCAGTAAAAAATATCAAGATCTTTTAAGTAAATTTTAGTCGCTGTCTTGCTTAAAATGTTCTATTAACCACGCATGGTTTCAATAAATAAAAAAGAACATTTATATTTTTATTGTTGGGTTTACCTAGCTGAGGAATGTGGTTGCTACGTTTTAGAAACGAACCCATAAAATAATCGTTTCCTCAGGCAAAAAAATTCATTAGCTAACTTTAACACTATAAACCAGATCCAAAAGAGCTGATTGGAAACCATTTTCATAAAGTTATAATTTTTTTTTTTTTTTTTTTTTTTTTTTTTTTTTTTTTTTTTTTACGGCGCATCGACATAATTCTTCGCCATTCGCCACATTCAGGGTGCAGCCAGAAATTTTCTCAGCGAGCCCTGAGATGAAAATTTCTGGCGCCGGTGGGGATCGAACCCACCATCTCCTGCTTATGAATCTAGCGCACTAACCACTAGACCACGGGAGACCCCTTAAAGTTATAATTTTATAATAATTTAAAAAAAGTAATTATTTTTAATGGCTCCTAAATGTTTAGGACAATACTATACACGAAGGAGCAAAGCTATGAAATGACACACAATCATAAAAAGTTTACCTTAGAGATAATGTTGCATGTTTAGCTATTTTCCATTTCATCATGATCATTGAAGTAATTTAGAACATTAATGATTCAGTTTGGTTTATTGATAATTTCTCAGCAATTCATCAATTAGCTATCGAGCAGTCAATAGAATGAAATATATAGTGTGATGTTCATTTTTAATTAATTTATGTACATTATAACTTATTTGTTCCTTGATTTTATTATGTGGGATCATAAATAACCATCTGAATTAACATATTTAAATCATGTACATCATTATTATACAGATGTTTATTAAACGGTTGGGGAGAGCGGGGCTATTGGCATAGATTTTTGTTTTTTCTTATTTTGAAAGGTGAGGATTTTAAAAATTGTTGTCGAAGAAAAAGGAAAAACCTAGATATTTCTTATGATTTTAATATATATTTTTATATTAAGAATTTCGTTGGGAAATCGTAGTAGATGTAATCTATTCAAAAGCTTAAATTTGCTAGAAATTCGGTTCTTATACGATTTTTGATAGAGCAAGAGGTCGATGCTTAAATAGAATAATTTCCGCCAAGGATAATGTGTACCTTAAGATCATGCTTCCCTCTGAGATTTTATATTAAATTTTTCTCGAAAGATTAAAATTAACCATTATTTGTTTCTAAGCGTCCCAAGGGACACTAGGAATAGGAATAGAAACGTGCTAAGATTACGTAGTTCCTGCAAATCGGAATTTTCACGTTGCCTTTGGTTATTATCATCTATAATAAACATTTTTTGAGTTCCCAATGAAAAGGTTTCCATAGGAAAATACATGGCTGAAACACAGATTAAAAAACCTGAGTTATATGGTAAAAAAAAGTAACTTTTGAAAGAGGCAACTCACTAATAAAGAACCGAACAGAATCCAACGAACAACAAAGCAAAACACCGGGTACAAAGTGAGTGAGAGGCCTGCCGAAACATCCTGTACAATGCTCATCTTATTAGTCCTTTTCAGGATGTCAAAGGTGTTCTGTCAACACCGTCCTTTTGCTTCTGGTTTTATATACACATAACAGAAAGTGGTTCAATTGCCTTCTACATGCCATAAATACGGAGAGGTATACGGTTAATATTAATTACCACGTATGGAACATTTTCAAATAATTTACTACAACAATGACTTTTGCATTTGCCATCGCTGTAGCTTGCGTTATTAGTTAAGGAGAAATACAATTTTATGATTCTTATTCTTATATTATTACTAAAATTATTGTTAAAATATGAAATTTGTAATGTCAGGTCAGAGCTGACATCCGCTTGATTAATGTTAGACCATCAAGAATCAAATACACAAATGCATTAGGGTTTAATATTGTCATTCATTCCCGGTCTTCCAGAGTACATCTTTGGCGAGCTTAGGTCAGTTAATGGAAAAACTGGCTTTGGTCTAATAGATGGAAAAATTGAATTTCGCATGCAAAGGAATATATTCTTGACGATTCCGCCATTTGCAAATTCACATTTCAAGGAACAAAACGATACCTGAAATACTATAATAACTGATTATGTCTCGTTTAAGACCAGGGGAGGCTATGGGAAGTCAGGCAAGAAAGATAAGTGTTCGTTGAATCAATATCAATACTTAGCCAAAGCTACGGCTGAAAATGTTTTAAACCTCCTAGGGGTAAGGTTGTACAATTTTCAGGATCGAGAATATAGCCATATAAATTTTTATTTATTACAAAAGGAAATAACATTTATGCTATGCCTCACATGCTACAATACAATTAGATGGACTAAATTCAATCTAAAACTCCCAGAGAGATGAGTATAAACAAGTTTCTCTGCTCGTCGGCAATTAAAATAAAGCCATTGTTAATTTCATTAATTATTCAAAGGATTTTTTTTGCGCTGATGATGAATTTAAGGGGATGATAGAAATTATGATAAAAGATAATTGGATCTAGCGAGGGAAGTGGTTCGATAGTCCTAATTTAGGCGAAACTCATTGGGGGTTATTTTCAGGGAGATCAACAAAACCTTTGTATCGGGTAAAGAATTCAATTATACACTTTATTTGAAATACTGCGACAGGTGAGCAACTAATAAAACTATATACGATCCATAATGTATAACAAGTACTGCTCTATACGTGGAAGGTACAAGATGCCCCATCAATGAGGAACGTGTTTTGTAAAAGAAATCCAAATCGGTCCATTAAAAGTTGGGGTTTACCCGGAAATTAATAATTGTGTCTGCTGTTCATTTTAAATATAAAATACCAAAACTATTCATGTTTATTTTGAATTTCTTTAAGTTAGTAAATTTTTTATGATTGCAGCGTACTACACTACCACCTTTCTGTGGAATGTGCTCCTGCATGATGGAATTTTTTAAATGTCCTACCAAGGGGCCAAGTGGGGTATGAAACATGTAGAACATTATGGAACAGATATAGCTCGGTTTTATTAATAACTGACCTTCCGTTCAGAATGAGCTATAAAAAGATCATATACGTCAGTGAAATTATTATGTGCAATACAAAATTTCAATAGCTATTGATATTCTAACACCCTTTCATTTCAAGTGACTACACTAGCCTATAGTAACTAACATAGTTATGCTAACATAAATATATATTAATAAATATATTTGTGTGTGCGTGTACGTATACAAAAAACATATAAGCACATACACAGACATATATATCTATTCCCTGAATTAAATCAATTATATTTTACGCGAGATCTGTGGATCTAAGAAATTTTAACTATTTCTGACTCGATTGATGGTCGTCTCCAAATCACAGAAAGGATCATGAATGTCCATTTGGTTTGAACGGTTTTATAGGCTCTGCATTCTGTGAAAATATGTTTAATAGGACGATTTTCACCACAAAATATACATTCATGCCTAGATTCTCATTTAAATAAATAATCATGTGAGGTTAGTTTGTCCGATTCTTACCCTCGACAGAACCAGCTCATCTCGCCTCGTGTCTAGAGACGAGGTTATCCATGCCGAGGTAATGGATGTAACATCCCTTAGCTTGTTTTCTCTGCTTTGAAACCATTCCTATTGCCACTTAGAGAGGATTAGGTACTTAACCCTTACGAGACGGCAACCCGCAAGACCTTAGATGCCCCAGGAGCGGAGCCCGTTTCTATCTCCTGGTTCCACAGAACCGAATTAAAATAGCTAAGAATCCAGCTGAGAGTAACATGTTGGTTCCTTTTGCAATGCAAATCTTTTCGAGTAGTGAGGTCAGAAAATATCGCATTTCTGGAATTAAAGTTCAGTAAAGAAACAAGCGGAGATAAACCTCTGTGTATGCAAGACCGTTATTTTCATTTAAACTAAAAACTGCTTTGCTTAATGCAAGTAGTTCTGATGTATATATTGACCTTATATCTCGAAGATATAAAATTTGTGTTTTGGCCTTACATACTACTGCACATCCTACGCCATTATTAGTTTAAGAACCATCTGTGAATACCTCTATTGCTCCAGGATACTTCAACCTTCAATACAACAATTCAAGCTTTATTGCGATCGTTTAACATCAGATTGTGTAGGAGATTTAGATGCAGGCTGAGTGAATGTCATGTTCATAGGCGAGAATTGGCTCAGCTCTGAGTTCAGAGAAGAGGTCATGACATTTTTAATGAATGACTCGAGATAATTACAAATGTCGGCCCAAATCCCGCATTCTCCTGTCCGAGTTACAATTTGTCAGCAGTCCCTAGAGTAGAATGTCAAAACCTGCGTTTATCAAATATTTTTTAGTACATTCTGTTAAAGTTTTTTATAACAATATGAATTTATTTATAACAATAAACGTATTCAAATAAATTCAAAAATAATTGACAACAAACGTATGCGCGTGTATATTACAAATACTTAGAAATATTATGTTGATTACTCATAAAAAATATTTAAAAAAAACAAAACATTCGGTTGCAATATCGGGCTTGAAATTAAAACAAATGGCATCAGCCCTATCCTGGCTAGAAAAAGGTGGGAACCTGTAGATAACCCGTCCAAAAATTCGTTGTAAATAATAAATGTACGTTAAAATTTAAATAAATAAATAAAACGAATGAAAAGATAAAGTTAATAAATAATGTGTGGGTCAAAAAGAAAGCATTTTCCCTCAACAATTTTCATTTTTGGCAAAGCCGCTTTCAAGAACAATGTTAAATCATTAGTACAAAAGACAAATGGCAACTGAACTGGTCGAGCATAACAGAAAACAAACTTCGACAAATTAAACAGACCGTAAGCGACTGGGCTTCGTCATACAGGGATTCAAGGCGAGAAGAAGTAGTGTTAGCCAGACTAAGGATAGGCCACACACGTATAACTCATGAATACCTTATGACAAAGTCTGATAAACCACTGTGCCAAATCTGTAACAAAGACCTCACAGTTCAACATATACTGACAGACTGTAATTTGAGACAAGACTTGGAAATTCCACGAGACATGAACGAACTACTCCGTGATAGCAGTCACCATATCAACGCTATACTTACCTTTCTTAAAGACAACAATATTTTTAACAAAATTTAACAAACCCCAGACCAAACTCCTCAAATAGTCAACATGTGGGTGTAGTATGTATTACAACAACCACTTAATTTTCTTAATTCATTGTCTTTGATTGTCTAGACGACCCAAACTATGCTTTTAACATCGCCGTTGAAGGTGTTTTTTTTTTTTTTTTTTTTTTTTTTTTTTTTTTTTTTTTTTTTTTTTTTTTTTTTTTTTTTTTTTTTTCAACATCACTGATGACGTAATATATTCATTTATTCATCATTATTTTACATAGGATCCTTCCTATTGATTGTACATGGGGCTATTGTTCTTATGTATGTTGTCATATTATCCATAGAACCTATATTGTAAATAGAAATTGTTGCGATTATATATAGTCATATTATACATAGGAACTATTTTCTTCGTTTCCTTTATAATTATAAGTTTTTCTTAAAAATGTATTTTAAGTTTTTTACTAGTTAATTTTACTTTTAGCTGCATGTTATTCACAAAATTAATTGTATAATTAGATTGATAAATACAATAATGTAATTGGATTTGTAATTATGTAATATTGTAAATATTTTGTTGTTGTTATGTATTTCTATTTTATATGTGTACCTGGGCGAAACGCTGTCAATGCGGGGTGCTCATAAATAAATTATAAAAAAAAAAAAAAAAAATCATTAGTACCCTGCTGCCACATAAAGGAAAATTATAATTCACAATTAGTAATTTTAAATAGGAATAACACATCCATGATAAAAATATTTTATTATACGCTACAATAAATGTGGATTCCAAATTTACAGAACAGTGCCTTCTACAATAATTGCGCCCTAGATAATAATGTAATATAATCATAGGTATCTTGTTCTTGTTTTAAGTTAAGGATTATGAATCATAATATTGCTTTATGTTTCAGCTGGAAAGTGTTGATAGATTTTGGCCCTGAAAAATGGGTTTGCCTTATGAATACAAGACAATTGGCGGAAAAAGGCCTTTGATTCGAACTACATCCTATTCATAGTTCCTCCTAAATGTACGTTTTGCACAATATAAGTGCGGAACTATATTTTATACGTCACGTGTTTTTTTCTTCCTACGTTTTAGAGGATAAGGAGCGACAAATTCTGTATTTTCTACAGGTTGGTTAAACGGCGAATCAATAAAAATAATGTCTCAGTCTATGGCGGTTCTCTAGAGATTTTATTCAAATGGAGGGCTTCGATTAGGGGTATGGAATGCAACTTCAAATAAGGGGATCTTGGTGGATGAGGAACGACTGGTAACGAGGCGCCATGGAAATATAGAAAGAAGAATTAATTATTTTGATGACTTGGACTTTTTTCTATCGATATTCGTTGGTAATCAATTAAACGCGTCTAATGAGGAAATTACATTAACTGACAAATTTGAACATTTGTGAAATAACAGTAAATGTGGTTTTCCTCGAGAGCTTTCCATGAAAGAAAAACTTAATTATTAAAACATTTATTTTTATATATATATGTTTAGAAATTGATGAAATAGGCATTAGGTCAATGACACATCGATTCAAGCTTCAAAAATCTTTATTTAATATATTTCCTACATGTTTTACAAGTTTTTCATGCCTCTTCAGATGAATGCTTACATCCACAACTTCAGGTGGAGAACCAGCCGCAGATCTATATCTCGGCTAGATTTATCTATAAAATGTCGAAAGATATCAACCCTCGAGAAAGATGCATCGATGAGCAGGAGAGCAATCCGACAGAGCAAGGGTTGGTAGGTTATATTCTCATGTCTGGCTGGAGATAACCCTCTTGTAACCTTTCCTGTCAGGAGCACCCACTTCTGCCTGCTTATCTCCTAACTGAGATTACATATCATTAATATGCTTAGGATACAATTTATCTTGAGACCTTTAGGAAATATTTGAAGTTTGTCACTGTAACTTCTATTAAAGGAGGTCCTTAAGAATTTTTGCGTAGCGTATGCCTTTCAGCCGCAATGGAGGCGATGTTTAGGAGTGTGAATTTCAGCACTTTCTGAATGATGGTGCTATGGAGGTTGCACTATTGAAAAAATGTTTGAACAATTCTTCAAATCTCGAGACTACCTAGTAGACATAGAAAGTGAACCATTGCCACATGTTAGGAGAACTACTTGCATTAAGCAAAGCAGTTTTTAGTTTAAATGAAAATAATGGTGTGGTCAACACAGACTCTTTATCTCCTCTCCTTTCTTTACAGAACATTAATCCCAGAAATGCGATTATTTCTGACCTCATTGCGGTAATCTATTTGCATAGAAAAAGGAACCAACATGTTACCCTCTGCTGGATTCCTAGTGACAAAGCGAATTTAGCAGCAAAACAAGCAATTGAAGAAGGCATTCCTTACTCGTACCGTCAGATGTAGCACATCTCAACCCAATGGAGAGTGATAGCCACTTTCATGACAACGCGTACAGTATGTCCCGTTGCCTGATAGCTACTATCGTCAAAAAAAAGTCCGACTGGAAAGAACTGCATCATCTTAGCGCGGTTCCGTTCTTATCCGTTCTTATTAAGTTGACATAGAAACAGTTATAATTTTTGTTTGACCTTTCATGAAATAATTTATGATGCCAAATAGGTCACCGTTGCAAGGGTCCATACCTTATAGCTGAATACCTGGTCTTGTGAAGGTTCGCTCTAGAGAAACTACTTACTGTTTCTTATTTTCTTTTACTAAAATACTAATTTTACAGATAAGTTCAATTTAAAAAAAAAAAAAAAAACATTAAAAAGTGAGCTAAGCAACTACAAAAACCCGTTAAAAAAAACACATTTGAAGTTTTAAGCACTTATATCTCCGATTGACATCGCCTAATCAAAAATTATTCCAGAATCGTTTTTGTAGATCATTTAGTAAGCTTTTGAATGGTTACCTTCCGCTTACCAAGATTCCCAAACGTTTTCGAGATATTAAGGAAAATATACGACTTTCCACAAAACTTTTCATTTCTAAAAATAAAATATTTTATTCTAATCCTTCCTTAACTTCGAACGTAACCAAAATTAAAACATTTTTCTTTACATGAATTTCAAACATGCAGAAAATATTTTAAATGAATCCCATGGTTCTAAGTACCCAAAACAAAAACTTGATTTAACAAATATTTCTTCCACTTTTCTCGAAAACGGTTTAAGCTATCGCCTTAAAAATGGTTTCATTCGTTCTTATAAGCGTATAAACCTATAAAACGAGTTAAAGCATATGAAGTAAGCATAATGATTTTTAATCATTATGCGCGAATTTCGCTCCAAAAACCATGTTCCGGATTCTGCTGGTTAACGAACCGACTTTCATCAAAATCGGACCATTAATGAGACCAGGAAAGAACACACAAAATTTATATATATATATATATATATATATATATATATATATATATATATATATATATACATTATGTGTATATATATATATATATGTATATATATATATATTGAATATATGAATATTATGTGTCTATATATACATATATATATATATATATATATATATACACACACACACATACAAATTTGAACCACCGTTATTTTCGTTCTCTAGGGGATCTGAAACGTAAAGTTTCCTCCCTATGAAGGGAGGGAGGAACCGCGCTAAAAGGCCATTTCTTCGCTTCAGGCTAGGAAGCCACCGCTGTGTCAGCTTTTTACTATACCTTTTTTTTTTTTTTTTTTTTCTCTGAATACATGTTTATTTAAAATCTGTACAATAAAATACAATAATTAATTGTGCTGGTAAATGAATACATATCAGTGTAGAACAGAATATGGAAGGAGCCAAACATTATCGACACTTCCTATTATATCTTAATATTTATTTTTGGTGTCTTTAACCGCTGTTAGTTTAGCTGGTCACGGGGCCAAAGTCTCTTAAGCCTCCTGGGGAGGTTTTTAGGATGGGTCTGGGTGGAAAGGGATTGACCTCTAGGATTTGGGTGGGATGACAACTTGGAATGAAAGGTTAGGAATCGGGATTTGGCGAGATCGTTTACGAAAGGAATATTAAGGTCGTTGTGTAGGGTTTTGTTGGAGACATAAAAGGGAGCATTAACTATTCTACGAAGGACTTTGGATTGGAATGCTTGTATTCGTTGTATGTTTGAGTTTTTCGCTGTTCCCCATAATTCAAGTCCGTAAGTCCAGATAGGTCTAATTATAGTTTTGTAAATTGTGAGTTTGTTTTGTGTCGTAAGCTTTGAAGTAGGTCCAAGTAGTCGTTGTAGGAGTCCATATCTCCTGTTTAGCTCTTGTCTTTTCAGTCGTGTGTGTGGGTTCCATGTGAGTCTGCTGTCTAGTAGGAGTCCCAGGTAACGTACCTCATTTGATGTTGGAAGTTGACTGCTGCAAACGAATACAGGAGGGCAGGCGCTCCTATTAAGTGTAAATGTAACATGGAAGCACTTTTCTGGGTTCACTTTAATTTTCCACAAGTTGCACCATTTCTCGACAGACTCAAGGTGCTCCTGCAATTGTTGGGAAGCTGAAGTGGGATCAGAGGAAGAGGAAAAGATGGCTGTATCATCGGCGTAGGTCGTAATGTGTGTAGTTGGATGGGTGGGGATATCTGCCGTGTACAGGAGGTAAAGGACAGGACCTAGGATGCTGCTTTGTGGGACGCCTGAGGATATGGGTCGAGAGGAGGACAAGGTAGTACCAGACCTTGCTTGAAAGGAACGATTCGAGAGGTAGGATTGAAGGATGAGGTAATATGTGTGAGGTAAAATACGCTTTACTTTGTATAACAACCCCGGGTGCCAAACCCGATCGAACGTTACTATACCTAGCTGTAAGTTTTGTAAGCTCGAGTTACTCTTGTTCATCAAAAATGCAGTGTGAGCTATTCTGCTATTTGGTCTCTGGTAGAATGATGTCTTATAATGAGTTATTTGGCAAATGTTAGGAACTCTTGATAAATTGATGTATGCCGGAAATATGCACAGCTCTCGCATCAACCGCATTGTTCTCTCAGTTTATGTGGCACGCTGATAATTCTCTAATAAATTTAGATAAAATCACAAAACAATTCAAATCCCTCCTACCTTGTAGAGTGAGCCTGCCAGAGGAAGATAAGATGCCGACACGAAGTATGAAATCCGAAATAGAGTATCCACGGATGCTGACAGGGCTTGAGAGGACTAGCTGCAAAATCTAAATGCTAATCGGAGGTGTTGAATTGTTAAACAGCTTCCGAGAGCTGCTGTTTGGACTTACTGATTTATATGTAAATAACCTTCACAAACAATTTGCCCAGAAACTTCCTGTTTAGCCCTCGGTGTCATCTTCTAGGTGGGAGGTCAATGGTGTCAGTTTCAGTTCGCATAAACATTAAAGTCAAAAGTACTTAACTAAATTAATAATGATAGGTAGGTACTATTTAAATAGAATTCAATGAAATTCCCTGTTACAATGGGATTGCGCATTCGCAGTGGTAAATATTAGATTATAGAATACGAGAGTATAAAATTTACACTATTAAATCTTTGAATGCATAAATTTGAACGGAGTTAGCTGATTTAAGCTTGTTCCCTCCTTCCCCCTGTGCTGGACACCTTGCTTAGGACGTAAACTCTATGACGTTCTAAGCAAGGAGAGAACGTCATATAGGAGGTTTTGTATATATATATTTGTCTGTTCTTAGAGAAAAAAGAACTATAATGGTAGATTTGGGTACTCCGGAAAGACTTGCGGAAATATTTATTATTTAGAACTATGATGATATAGTTCCCCGAGTCCGGTTTTTTTAAAAATAAAGATTAGACAATATATGATTGTTTATGAAGCGGCCACAATTCTTGGTGAGTCTCAGACCGATTTCAAATAGAAGAGTTGGTTTATATTTAGAAAAAAAAAAAAAGGCATTAGCCTTATTGTGGCTAGAAACTGGTTTATCTGTAGATAAACCGTCCTTAAAATCTGAGTATTCAAAAATGAACATTTAAATATTAAATAATTAAATGAGATTAGCCTGTAAAAACTGAATTTCAAAGTTTTAGGTAAAAGTCTAAATAAGAAGAATTTCTGAGCTACTGAATGAAGCTAGTTCCTAAGCTTAATAAAAAAAATAGTGAAGTCACCGATGTAGTGAATCAGATAGTAATAAATAAATAAATATAACGATAAAGGATATTTATGATAAATCTGTATTTGTAGAGAACAAATATCTACGCTGGATTTACATATTTAATAAATGTTTGCTAAAAAGGCAGTATATCTTTTAAGTGTTATTAGCGTCATTGCTTAAAAGTAGTGAAGTGTTAGCAATGAAGTTATGAGCTTAGGTGTACTATGCGTCATATATTAGTCAGTTTAGTGTGAGTGTATAGTTTTAACACTTATTTAATGATGTAAATAACAAACATTGTTCGCGCATTACGGACATTTTGTTTATAAATGTAATGTTTTACCAATTGTTAACATTTTTTTTTATAATTTGTTTTGTTAAATATGTGATTCCTTTACTAAACAAAATTCGTTTTTTTTATAAATTAACCCCTTTTTTCAAGTTTTTCTAAAACCTTACATGCGCGAGAAATCTCCATCAAAGACAAAATATTTATCAATACTACAGTCGTACGACAGGGAACATGTTAATGAATGGTTAAATAATATGTAACCGCACGTGTGACCAAAGCTACATATAGCTGGTAGATTTAAAGCGACGGAGAATTTATACGCCCTTAGCCAGGCGAATGTGTATATGCTGGCTAACAGCGCATATATGCGGAAACTCATCAAAAGCTCTACACGCTGGATTTAATATTCTTCGTATTGTCATTCGTTCAGTTATAATTCACTCGAGTAAATTCCCTAGGATAAAGTCATATTCTTATGTTTCAAACACATATATTTGTAGCTTCACTCAATAAAATGGCCGTAATTTCTCAGCGTCTTAATAATTATTTACTTTTGTACATTTTTTTCTATGTATAGTTTATTTATTTACAGAAATATTATAGTCTACAATTATATATATTATGTAATTTTATATAGGTATAGGTAGCTTACCCACGCCCCAGGTGCCACCAGTTGTCAACCGAATACCTTCCTTGTTAGGAAGGATTCTAGGATGACCTGGAGTTACCTTACGCCATCCAACCAAACCCTCCGACTAGCAGGGAGGATTGGAGGCGAATGAGACGTGGCCTGTGATTTCATGAGGAGAGAAAATATCCATCGATATCACTCTCAATTATCATAATTACAATTACACTGATTTTTGATCACTTCACTGCCTAAGTAGGTCCCAGGGCCACTTCCTGTTAAGACGTCTTGGTGGAGAGGAAGGATGATTGGTGCTGGATAAGGATTTGGATATAGGATTGGGATGATTGATTAGTTTACTATGGAAGGATGAGAAGCGGATAGGGATTATATCTTGGACAAAAGGGATATTTAGGTCATTATGGAGGGTGCGAAACGAAACATAATAAGGAGCATTGAATATGGTACGTCGACTTTGGATTGAAATGTTTGGATTCGGTAGATGTTGGAATACTTTTGTACATTTATTACTATTAAGAAGTACCTTTATGAAATGATGATAAACACTCTATGTCACCTGAGCGTATATCCATATCCATATAATACTTATCGCTGGCGGTATATATATATATATATATATATATATATATATATATATATATATATATATATAATTGTAGAAGTTTTGTGTATCGAAAATCTCCAAATATCGAATTTTCTTTAAATTTCCAAAGTCATTACTTAGAAAACTGTTTCTTTATATCGAAAACAAATTCTATATATCGAACATTTGTTTGGGAGAAGGCGGAAAAAGTATGTTCATTCGGAAGGAGTGAGGAAACATACTAAAACCTGGACTTATTAAGTGAACAAAAATTAAGACAAACAAAATTCACTGTTAAGTGATGAACAATATTCAAATGCAAAGTTCGGTAATACAACGCACATGAAATACAAAATTTCGAACTGTCCGTGTTGTATAAACAAGCAAGCTGAATCCCAGTTAATCCACCTAATGCAAGAGTTGTTTCATTGTTGTAGGGCCCAAATGATGCTATCAGTGTTTCCGGTTGTTTCACCCATTCCTCTTCCACTTCATTAGATCTGTTCATCGCGGGATCCTATATCTCATTTTTCCATTTACTTACAGGCTGTATATATATGAACTGCTCACAAGTGAATTAGTTCATTTATTAGAGATTGACAAGATTTGTTGATTGGGTTGAGGCTTCGGGCCTACTTGGTAACTACCCGTAGATAAATACTTGGTTACTACTGCCCAATTATTTATGATCTCTTTCATAAATTAGTTACAGCCATCTACCGAAGTGCCTCCTTAATGTGAATCCTTAAATATGTCCAACGAAATCTGTGGTTCCGAGACATTTCAATTAAAGGCCAAAAACGTGGAACATCATGAAAATCAAACCGGAATGAATGGTCTCGGGAGGGGACTTGATCAAACTCTTAGATTTTATCGCCTTTATGACTTGAACCCCAATTACAAATTTCTGATCGGAATATTTAATATCCTGTTTCTGATACAATATTTGCCTTTTTCCTTTCTACATACCCCAGACACTTGTTGGTTACTCAGGCGATTGGTTGATAGAGAAGCCACAAATGTGATTGGTACCCATTGGACCTTCTTCGCTGGGGAAACCAGTGAAAACGTCAATCTTCACATGTTTACACATCTAAGTAACATTCCAATGTTATTGTGACGATGTTAAAGCAAAGTATTGGAGATTATTTTGCAGTTTTTGAACAATGAGCTGAACAAACAACATTTATCTGTGTAAAATATATGTATCTGATTATAACTCCTATTTTCTGTTCATTCTTCCGATTACATGTAGATAAGTCGACTTATAACCTCGTAAGTCTGAATATAGCTAAAACAAACAATTTTTCACGGTCCCCTGGAAGATCGGGAGCTGACTGAATATGGTAGTTGATGCGCGTGGTGATCATGTATTCTCATTTTTTTTTATTTTTATTGATTTTTTTATTGAACTTCTACCACAAATTAAAGTAAATAATAATTTAATTATATATTATAATAATAATTAGCTAAATATATATTATTATAATGTGTAACATAATTAATAGAATCATAAATAATCTTGGTAATTCAAAAAAAATATGTATACTAATTTACAATTTTAATTTGTAATTATTTACTGATTTTTTTTAATAGTTAGATTTAGAAGAGATTATTATTGCTGTCGAGATTCCTACAACCGAAGTTCTCGAATGCTGGCAGAAGGTTCCTGACTAACGAAGAGTTTGAAATAACCTCACACTCTTAATGGACCGAATCTTCTTATATTCATAATTCACCTTAATTATGTCTTATGAGAGTTAAATAGCGAGTTTAGATTCATGATAACAAGTGTTATTGCCTTTATGGGAACATTAGATATATAGGTCCGGCGTGTTCGGTCTAGCGTCCGGATTTAGCATTATATAGCCAATTTCATTGCAGGAAACCAAATATTTCTGCCGATATTGTAAAATTTAAATCAGAGGAACAAGCGAAAAATAAAATTAAGGATTACCTATTTCTAATTGAAAAATATACGAAAAATCCTTTAAAATCGTGTTGTTTTTTTTAATTCTTGCTTGAGTAACTTGATACAAGTAAATTGAACGGCACTTTAGAATATTTTTGGAATGCTTTAAGAATATTTCAAGGAAAAGAAAAAATTGGCAATATTAACAACGATCGATACTACGTTTGACAATCTTCGTCTAAATCTTGATATTCTATCACTCACCCGGCGCATTCTTACGCCTTAAAAAGGATTATTTATTTTTTTCTTTGATCCCTGCGGATATGCTTGCATGTTGTGGAGTGGGGAATGGAACTGTGTGAGATTATTAGCACGCTCTCTCCTCTGATAAGGAATTAATTAACTTTTTCATAAACAAGTTTAAAAATAAACCCCAACTGGAAAGAAAACTTGAAGGAAACATATTCCGACAGTTGGTGATATTTATTGCATCATGTAGCTAGTCCCTAGTAAACGCCCCGAGAAACATGCTAAGCAAGTCTCGTAACTAACCGAGATAATCTGCCTGTTTTAACGAATGATATTCTTCCACAAGCTTGGGGTTGTATTTCTCCAGCCTGTGTTCTCTCTATGTATCCTCGTTTTTATTAATTTACTTATATTTTCGTTTGGACCAGATGTTTATTGCTCTTTCCCATGGAATTTATCTATTAAGGTTGCACTCATGAAAGAAGTTTTGAACAATTTCTTCAAATCCTCATCGATCTTACCTACTAGATATCGAAAATGACACAAGTTAAACAGGGTTTACTCTGGAACCAAATTACTAGTTTGCACATGCCTGCCGCAATATTTGTTATATTACAACGAATAATAAATCTGCATTTTTTATAGGAAAATACGTTATACTTTTGCCGACGATTCGGCTTAAAATTCAAGTCTCCATCAGGGATGTAAAACAATGAGGATGTAAAAGAATGAGACATGGTTCTCCCTCTTCTCATCGGTAAGTCTATATTAATCATATTGAAATTTATTCATTTTATTTATAATCTCATGATACCCATATTCTATGGTTTAAATTGTCCTCCTTGTTTTGAAGCATTTATGAAGGCTTGAATTTCATCCCGAAGCTGCGGTAAAAATAAAAAGCATTTTGTTTTAGAAAATGTAGTTTTATTAAATTACCAAAACCGAACCCTGACTATATCTACCATCGAAAACTCAACGGTCAACAATCTCGTCTCAACTTATATTTTTTATGTCAATTTGCGCAAGATTGGAGCTTCAATCTGAGTCTCTGATGAAGAGTGTTATGGTATTTCCAGTTATCTATGACCTGTAGGAACAAAACATCATGCTTCGAAACAGTTTATGATCATTATCAATAGTTTATCCAAACCATCCCAGGTCCACGTCAAGAAAACATTTGTTAACACATTGTGAGATTGAATGTGTATGTAATATTGGATAATTTGATTTATATTTAGTCTTGTCGTCCTTTGGACATTTGTGCAAGAATTGACATTGAGTCCCAATTGATAATAATAAAACATGATTATCAACAAAAGGCTGTACATCAAGAACTCGCCCTTCGCAAAAACCAAAATCATAATCATTGGCATAAACAAACAATAGAAGGTCGTAGAAAAAAATATCGATTGACATTTCCTTATAACACTGTTGATGGGAAAGTAAAATTCTTCCAGTAAAAGCTAATACAGAATTTTAAAGTATTTTTGTCGTAAAATTTAAAATAAAAAATGGTCGATACTGCAGAACAAATATATTTACCATATTTCCATTATAAAGGAACGAAAAATTGTGTTGAAATCAAATATCATTTATGTCTAAATTAAAATTTTAATTCAAATAATGAAATTCAGAGCCCTGTTCATCGTTTCATATTAAATATATCGAAGTTTAATTTATAATATTTTTATTGTCTGTTTACAAACTTTAATATAATGTATTAATGTATGTGTAAACATGGGGGTAGCTTGGGAACCCGAACTTTTTAATGCGCCCCAGGCAAACCCGCATGGTTACATTTCAAACAATGAGCACATTTTGAATGCTTAAGTGAAATAGCATACTTTTTTTTAGCGCGGTTCCTCCCTCCCCCATAGGGAGGAACCCCGCTTATAAGGCTGATACAATGAAACAATCCGGAAGTGCCGACAAGAAAATTTCGCGTTTCAGAACCCCTAGAGACCGAAAATAACGGTGGTTCAAATTTGTATATATATATATATATATATATATATATATATATATATATATATATGTATATATTTATATATATATATATATATATTTGTCTGTTCGCTCATTTCTGGCTTCCCTGATGGTCCAATTTGATGAAATTTGGTACAAAAATCTGTCGTCCAATTTGAAAGGCCAAGTTCGTTAACCAGCAAAATCCGCCCACTGGAAGATGGCGTTTGGGGCGAAATTCGCGCAAAAAAATCGTACCGCTTACGTTTTTTTGAGTTCATAAGCTTGGGCTTATGAGCTTATGAAGAAGTATAGGCTTCTTGGGCTAGGAAAACGAATGGAACCATTTTCAAGGCGATAGCCGATAGGCGATATAACCGTTTTCGAGAAAACTGAAAAAATAATTTTTGAATGCCGTTTTTGGTTTGGGTACTTAGAATCATGGGATTCAGTTGAAACATTTACTGCATGTTCTACTTTCATTAAAACTAATATGTTGAAATTTTGGTTGAAATTTTCGGAGCTTACTAAATGCTCTTCAAAAAAGGTTCTAATGAAAGTTTTGATTAGGCGATGTCAATCGGAGAAATAAGTGCATAAAACTTTAAAGTAATTGATTTCGCTTATTCGAACTGTTCTTTTTGTCTTTGATTTTGGTACTTAGAATTATGGGATTCAGTTGAAGCATTTTCTGCATGTTTGAATTTCATCAACACTAATATGTTAAAATTTTGGTTACGTTTGGAGCTAAGGAAGGATTAGAATAAAATATTTTATTAACAGACATGAAATGTTTTGGGAACTTCGTATACATTCCCTAATATCTCGAAGACGGTTAGGAATATTGGTAAACGGAGGGTTACCATGCGAAAGCTTACTAAATGTTCTACAAAAAAGATTCTGAAACAATTATTGATTAGGCTATGTCAATCGGAGAAATAAGTGCTTAAACTTTGAAGTAATTGATTTCGTTTATTCCAACGGTTCTTTTTGTTTGTTTTTATTCCTTGTTATTTTTTAATTGCTTAAAGTTGGATAATGTATTTGACAATAAAACAGATTAATTGAAATAAGAAAAACAATTCATTGTTAAAAATATATCAGGCTGTACCGTATGAAATGTCAGTTTTGGATTTGTCGATTTCCTTCAAATGTCTTGAAACTGTCGAGGCTCCTACTCTGAGATCTTTGGTATCCCTAGTGTTTTTAATTGCTTATAGTAGTCAAATGTATTTGTCAATAAAACAGGATACGTATAATTAGAATCAATATTTTGTTTGTTAGAATTCGAAGATGCCGTATGAATATCTAGATGTGACAGTACTGGTGTTGATTTCGTTCTTTAGAATTATTCTTGGTATTCCCTATTTTCATCTGTTACCCATAGTTTTTTATTGTTAGTAGGTTTTTCTTATTGATTATAGAATATAAATCTATTTGGCTATAAAACAGGATACGTAAAATTAGTGACAATATTTCGGAGATTTCTGAGCGAAATACTTTTAAGATTTTCTACCACCACGAACGGCTTTTTTCCTCTATTTTTATCCACTCGATAGGCTTTATTTTGCATATTATTCTATATAAGTTTTATTCAGCAGAGGATTCTGATGAAATGTCGTGTTTTTGCTGTGGATTTTAAATACGATGTATCTAAGATTGGATAACATTAGCGAGTCTACATAGTTAAGAACCGACGACGGAGGATTACTTCTTGCTATGATTTAGTCTACATATGTATATTAAGTCCTAAATCCAAAAAATAAACTTCACAGCGGTTAGATACTATGAGCGAATATGGCGGTTCAATGCCCGTAGAAACAAGGGGGCCGCAGGAAATTTACCTGCTAAGAGTTAATCCTCAAGAGCTGTAAATATACCCCAGGTATCTGCCGACACAAATACAAAGCCTAGGCGGAGAGCACTCCAAACATAAGGTTATATACTAAATATTCATAAAGACTACTTAGTTGTAAACCGATTCATCAATTAGCAATCAATAGTTTTCAACTTTCAAGGTTATATACTAAATATTGATAAAAAGTATTTAATTAGAAAAAAAACAATATTCCACAAGACTTGTTTTTGGTCTATTTGTGTCTACTCCATGGACTTAATTAGGTATATTATTCTATTGTAGTTGGGCAACTAAACTTTGTTTTATTTTGTTAAATAAAGTTTTTTTTCTTGACTTGTTATTCGCCAAGACTTTTATTTGTCCTTGTGTATTTACTAGATAGGTTTTATTCGGCATATTATTCTATATAGGCTATATTAGGCAGGGTATTCTACTCAATCTTGTGTACTTCTTCTTGATCCTTCTGTACATGGGCGTATATAAAAACAATTTCGGGGGGGGGGGGGGCTGAGACCATTTCCAGGGTATGGAATACTAAATATTTAGAGCTTGGAATAGTTTTAGGCAACTAAAACGCTATTACACGTAAAATAAAATATGTTTTATGAACTAAGTGATCTTATTTAATTTATTTTTAAGGGTTTTACGAGAAGTTTTTATCATCAATTCAAAATTTCGGGAGGGGCTGCAGCCCCCTCAGCCCCCCCCCCTCATATACGCCCATGCTTCTGTATCCGCTAGAAAGGCTTTATTAGGCATATTTTGTATTGATTTATAGAGCTTTGCTTTAGAATGAGAGCCAGATTCTGTAATCTCCGCTTTTTTGTAAAAGTTAGCTACTGTCGGTGTCCCTGACGCCTTAATATCACTTTTATTCGAGATGTTCGAGAGTATTTTAACAATTTTCACGAGATATATATAAAAAAAAAAATAAGTTTATTTCTTTTCTAAGCTTATCAAATGGCACTAGGGACATGAACGGAACCGCGCTAAGATGCTGCAGTTCCTGCGAGTCGGACTTTTTCTGTGTAGCATTTATTTCTTAGATTGATTATTTGGACATAAAACGTGTTTGTGCCGTCTCGAATGGGAAGTCGTTTAAAAGAAGAAAAAGAAAACCATTCATTACAAAAATGTCTAAGGCGTTTAGCTAAGAAAAATAAATAACAGGAGTTATAAGAATACTTTAGAAGAAAGAGCTATAGAAGCTTCAGTTTTTAGAGAGAAAACTCCATCTGCAGTCCAAACACAATGCGAAGATAATCCGTGTGAAGGCTAAATGAATCATAGCATCCAGGATTATGGAGGATTCAATTCATTGATGCCAGGGGGAAAAAGATAGATACCCCCTGGACCATTTTATCAGGGTGGGGAGCATAGAAAAAAAAGATGTAAATTCCGAAGAGAGACACGGAGGGAACGAGACGCGGTGTCGACCGAGTGATTTGTGCTCAATATCCAGCCAGCGAATTGATTTACAATAATGAACAAATGAGCTATAAATCTCCTAGGAGAGAGAGAGAGAGAGGAGGGGAAGGGTTGGTTTGGAGTGGGGGGAGGAATAGTAGTGGGGGGTTGTTGGAGTGAGGGAAGGCTTCTCGTGGGATTGGTGCGGTAAATCACGCAGAGTTGGCTGACGAAAGGCCCCTTTCCAACGGATGGGAAAAAATTCGGACATCGGAGGGCTTCCAATGGAGTCCAGAACTTTTCTTTACCAAGATACATTGCCGATTTATCCTATTTGTTATGATATATGTATCTTAATAATATATATTAAATATCATATCCAAAAAGAGAAAATGAGAGGAAAGGTAAAATATAATTTTTACTTGTTATATTTTTATATTACTATCCGGAAAATAAACTAATTTCGTTGTGGGATAAATTAATTGTTAACAGTAACACAAACAACGTCAATTCAAGACTGTGAAAACAAGAAAGGGCTTATTTATTGTACAAACTGTTGCAAAAACAGTATATAAAATCACTGCTTTTCAAAAGAAAAAGGATACATAGATCCAGGTTGGACCATACAGAAACTCAAAAGACTAAAACTGGGGATCAGAAGAAACCAAACAATGTGTAATCATTTTCCAAGTCCATATTGATACTCACCTTTCTCGGGTATTCTGTGTAATATAAAAATAGATAGTAAGGCGAGAAGAGGCGATAATTCAAGCAAAGTAACAAAGCGGCATACTCAATAAAGGATGCACGCAGAATCAACGGGCCGGGTGAATAAAAACGAGTAGGACGAGTATTTACTTACAAGTAAAGTGTGACAAGTATTTATAGGGCAAGTAAACCGATGTGAATAAAGTGAAGAGTTTACTCGTGACCGTTTACTACCGTTTACTTTCCATTTCGAGAGTATACTTGCAAGTATTTACTCGCGAGTCAAATGAGTTCACTAGAAATGCAAGTAAATACTCGCAGCAGCCCACGGCTACACATCTTTCCTGTAGTGCCTTTCCGTCCATTTTATCTTATTATCCTTAAAGTTCTGTTTTAACTTCTTACTCGACTCATATCCTTTTTTCTGAGTAGTCAGCAGTTGTGCCTGATTGTGTTTGTCATTTTGCAGCTATGAATGAAAGCGATACGATTGCTGGTTGTGACAGTAGGGCTATTTTTCTAGCGTTATTGAAAGACTGCAGTGTATTAAATAAACCAATGTTGCCGAAAAATACATCGGATAAACAAATGGCATGGGGATGTTTAGCCGATCAGTTTTTGATACCCTACACCACTTTGAATCCTGAATCACTGACATATCTGAGAATAAGTTCAATTTTTTTTTTGCCGCTAACAATCCACCTCGAGCTTAGGTGTTTTCATCGAGAAAGTAGCTTCTAATAAAATTGACTCTTTCGCTCTCGAACCCTACTAGTCTCTTGTTAGATAGATCGGGACTTATATTTCGCCGGTTTCTGTAATGTTTGACACCACGCAGCACCGTGGGACGTAATGCCTGAAATGCGGCCAAAAGTCGAAAATAAAAGTTTCTATAAAAAAAAGGTTTTTTTTTTAGTTAGGGTTTTTTCATCATTGAGTTGGCATTTTTGATCAATTTGTAATCACCGACCCTAATAATCACAAAAAAGTAAGTTTAAGGTCAATGGATAAATTTTTATTTAATTTTTAGCAAGTTTTTTTCGTATAGCACGTCGCCATATTGCATTCCGCAATTTGGATTTTTTTCATTTTCGATAATCACAGACCCTAATAACCACAAAACAATAAGTTTTA
This sequence comes from Gonocerus acuteangulatus, assembly GCA_946811695.1. Lineage (NCBI taxonomy): Eukaryota > Metazoa > Arthropoda > Insecta > Hemiptera > Coreidae > Gonocerus > Gonocerus acuteangulatus. Next base: position 71,245,370 of record OX328125.1, read on the forward strand.
GACCAATTGCTAATTTTTTTCATTTTGTTCACGTTTTTTCGTATGAAAAGACGCCATATTAGATCCGCCATTTTGATTTTTTTTAAATTCTGATAACGAATTCGTGATCAGCAACCCCAAAAACCCCTGAATACATAATTATAGATCGTTCTCTTAACTATGCAGCCATCTCGAAACGCAAGTACGGGCTAGCAAGTCTGGGGTCAGGTGAACTTGCAAATCTACAAGTATTTACTCGCCACGGAAGTATTTACTTTCGCTTATTCACACCAATTCAGGGGGTTTACTTAGTATATACTTGCCGTACAAGTATTTACTTGCAAGTAATAGTAAATACTTGTTTTATTCACTTCAATTTAAGTGTTTACTTGTTTTTTGAGACTCCACAAGTATTTACTCGTCCTACTTCTTTTTATTCACCCGACCCAATGAGGGACGCAGTATGCCTTGTTGCCTGATTTTGACAGCTTACCTCACTGATCAGTCTATCAGATTAATGACTAAAATATAATACAAATTTCGTTTCCATTTGTCAACTACACCAAGACAAACTCTCACCTCACAAGCCTGAGTTTATGGCATAGCATTTGCACCTAACGACTAGTAGATCAGTATTACATTTCTGCGCTTTGTTAATAGCTAAAACAATTGGTGTTCTTATATTTCTACCGAAATAATATGAGTTATACATTGACGAATAAAACCAGAGCACATCTAGTCACACACTCCACGAGTACCTCTGTGAGCATCGATAAGATCTATAGAAAGATATTCAATATGAACTATGTTGATAAGCCCACAAAAGTGAAATCCTTACAGGGGTGGATTAACAGGTATGAACTGAAATCCATTTATAAAACGTATGTTTGTATATATATATATATATATATATATATATATATATATATATATATAGAGAAGGCAGGGCCATCCATCGTCCCCGTGTCTTTTGAACCTCGCTATGGGTTTGTGTTCTCCAGGCATTTCCAAGTCTCGTGGTGCACACACATTTTTCATACAATAACTCATCAAAAATTTCGGGTACTTGGGGATCAGGTTAAATCTCTTTTTCATTATATATATGATATATCAAGCAATTTATAGGAGTATTTCAAGGAGAATGTAAGAGACAGAATCCTCAACAGAATGAAGATTCCTTAGGGGTGTTCAAATTGGCTGACAGGAACTGAATTGAAAAGTTTCCCTTGGACATCTCAAGTCAATGTAATCTGTAGATGCTATTTGGAGACAAACTTATATTCATTTTGCATTGTTTGAAGAACTGTCCAGTGATCATTAACTTACAGGTGAATTATTTTACTACACACGTTTCCAATTCGAAGGCGAGTAATAATAATTTCTTCCTTTCTCGATTCATTATTTTATTTCCATCAATGTTCTTACATAATGTTGCCCAGTTCTGTTCAACCATTTTCATGAATGATAAAAATAATTCTTGATGGAAGAGGGATAATAGCGTAACGTCCTCCAGAGGTGCGGCGTTTGCTCCTTCATCAGCGACTTTGTTTCCATGTGCATTCTTATGGCTCGGTATCCATAAGAAGTCTAGGCCCTTGTTTAGTCGACTCAAATGACCAAATTCTTAGTTATATAAGAAGCGGACTAAGCAGACCCGGGCTTGGGCAGTGCTGGTAGATTTGCACGGACGAGCAATTGATTTTAGATCCACTAGCAGATAGATTTGTGTACAGGTTTATTATATTAAGTGAGAGCGGACTAGACATGTCGCTGCCGGGACATTGAGTGTTCCATGACAGAGTGGCCACTGCCTCTGACATCCCATTCACTACCTTCTAGCATTAAATTGAACTAATCGGAAAGCCACTCCCCTACTCTGACCAATCCTGTTGTGTTTTGCATATCTACTAGTCGCCGCCATCTTTAATTCAAGTAGATTAAGTCCTCGAATTTACAAATATGCTCCCGTCGTGTATAACTGTTCATCAATAGAGTTTACAGTTTTACAATCCTTCCATTTGAGGTTTCCAGTTGTTCTAACATCTTCTTTTACTTCTCAGGTTTTTTGACCTTTCTTTTATTTACATACTATTTTCCTCCCGATTCTCACCAAACATTACCTTTAGGGATACGAATATTTTTGCCTCCTCAACTTGGACTCTTTGGTCATTAACCACGGAATATTTCCATCTGAAAAATCCCGCCGAGTATCACTCTGGACTTTAAAGAAAATTACATATTGTCGAGTTGCTTGTGCTCCTCAGTTGTACCCAAATCGTTTCAAAAATGTATCTTTCCTTGTGGTTCTACCAGGATCCTGATTTATCCTAAAGGCAGTAATTTGGCCTCCAATAATACCCATTTTCTTCAAAAATCCTTATGAGAAATTCCACAATTAACATATCCCTTAAAGATGATAGTTTTTTCTATAAGTTAAAATTATATTTTACTTTTCCTATATTTCCACGTGACAGGATGTGCTATCCATATAGTATACCCGCTTGGGGCAAATTGAGTTTCTTCATGAATTGGCTCGTTGAAAATATTCCTTGCCCCATTATGAACGTTTAGAATGCTTGGCTACCAGTAGTTGACGGTGCCAATAGCCATAGATTCAGGTGGGCCCTAAAGATAACAAACATTATTTTATCTTTATTTACTAAAAGTGTTTTCTTATTTGGTAATAGGTAGACTAAGTTATTTAAAAAAAAAATGTTTACACATTATTTGTAGTCATTGACTAATAGTGGATAGTATCCGAATGAAAAATATCAATTTGTTAAAAAATAGTGGCAAATAAAAAAAAAAAAAATGTCTCAGCTTAGCAAATTACACGTGGGTTTAGAATGTCACGGACCTCGCAAAGAAGACACAGTTCCTGGGACTGAGACTTCCGTTGTTTCTGGCTAGAATGAGAACCATAAATAATTTACATGGAAAAAATTACCAAAAGAAATAGTTGGGCTAGTGACTTAAAAAACTGAGAAAATGATTAGATCGATATTCTATGCATTAATGAGGTTGAACATTTGATTTATTCAGCAGCTGAAATTGCCTATCTTGCTATTTAGGGGGGACGCGAGCAAACAACTCATTAATAATATAGATAATACAATACATACATTCCTGACACCAAAATGTATTCGGATGATTATCAATTGATAAAGAACATGACGAACACACACAATTTATCATAAATAATATTCAGCCGATAATGGGAAGAAATCGACTTTTATAATTAAGTAAGAAGAACAAGCAATTAATTAAAAACATTGAAGTGGTCGTGGCAAAATAGTGCTAAGCAATATTTTTAACAAAACTTAACTGTAACTGCTATATGTTGGATATTATGCGGGACTATCAGTTGAAATGGTTAGGGGTAATAAGATTAAGTAACATACAGAGCTTGTAGTCATATTTAAGCAGAATTTGCATTATAGACCCACAGTCCCACATAATATCAAACATATAGCAGCTACAATTGTTTTGTTAAAAATGATGGTTAGCACTATTTATCCAATGTGAACCAAAAATTAACTGGTACGCACCTAAGCAATACGTAGTAGCTAAATTACTCAAGACAATAACATACAATCAAACAATATTACAATAGGAACGAAGGTCTTCATGAATTAATCTTACATATCGTCAGTAACTCCTAGAATAAACTGTAACAGTTCAAACAAGGTATAAAGAATTCAAAGAAGAATTTAATGTAAACATATTTGCGAGAGTACAGAGATTTTTGGCAGTTAAAATAATGAAAGTTTTCAAAACTAATTCATTGGAATCTTTATCCATGCAAGCAAAAAAATATTTAATAATGCAAAAAGTAATAAACCCACAGATATTGAACTCTTATTGTACTTCAACACATTGGATTCACATAGCTGGATTTCCACAAATAAAACCGAACCTGACTCAATAATAAATAGAAGAAAGCTAGGGCGAAGAAAATGAAGTACAATAAGAGTTCAATATCTGTGGGTTTATTACTTTTTGCACTTTGATCTTAATATTTTTTTGCTTGCATGGATAAAGATTCCAATGAAATCGTTTTGAAAACTTCCATTATTTTAACTGCCACAAATCTCTGTACTGTCGCAAATATGTTTACTTTAAATTCTTCTTTGAATTCTTTATACCCTGTTTTAACTGTTACAGTATATTCTTGGAGTTACTGACGATATGTAAGATTAATTCTTGAAGACCTTCGTTCCTATTGTAATATTGTATGTTATTGGCTTGAGTAATTTAGCTACTACGCATTGCTTAGGTGTGTACCATACAGGTTCACATTGTCTACAATTAAAGGTAGCAGGACAAAATATTGCCACGCAACATGTTCAACAAAACAATTGCAGCTGCTGTATGTTTGATATTATATGGGACTATCAGTCTATAATGCAAATTCTACTAAAATATGACTAAAAGGTCCGTATGGTTCCTTAAAATCGGTTCATTTTTGAGCCAGCTATAGAGCAAACACACACACACACACACACACACATATATATATATATATATATATATATATACCTGATATATATCGATGTATATCTACATATATATATATATATATATATGTAGATATACATCGATATTTTCGTGATCTATGGGCTGTGAAACGCGAAAATGTCTAGTCGGACTTCCGGATTGCGTCCTGAGGTCCACCTCACAAGCGGGTTTCCTCTCTGTGAAGGGAGGGCGGAAACCCGCTAAAACATGAATTTCCAAGACGGCAAGGATCTATTTTCAGTAATGTTCTATTTCATATGACGACCCAAGTTTTACAGTAGGATGTGAGTCAGCGGTCACAGTTATATCGCCTGGGATGAGAGGAGTCCTGGATTCCTGTATGGGTGGAGTTGGTCCATTATCCCTGAGGATTAGTGGTTATTAGAAGGAGAATGCTAGGCTTATCAGTGCGTGCCTTTGTGGGGCTAGCCTAACTCCTATTTCTCCAAGCATGACTTCAAGTCTACACATTCGGCTTTATGATGAACCAGGTCAACCGGGACCATCCATTGCTCCATTGCTTCAATGGAGGAAATTCGCTCAATGACTTCGATTAATGGAATGTTTTCACTATCTACTATATATTTGTCAAATACCACTCACTTACTCACTGACCTATCATCGCCCAGCCCAAACCGCTTGACAGAAAAATTTGAAATTTTGCGGGGACACTCCCTATAGACCGTAGGCGCTCGCTAAGAAAGGATTTTTTGATATTCGAACTTTTAAGTATTTTTAGAGGTGTTTAAAGTTTTAGTTGGTTAGTGCGGGCAAGCCTAGGTAGCGTTGCTAGGACGATAAAGAGCAGCTGTTACCGTACAATATCTATTTCATAGTACTATTTTTAATTGAGGTTAATTTCTATTATTTTTTTTATGTTGGATTTAAGGCGTGTCAACCTTTGTGGTCATTAAGGCCAGAATTTCTAGAAATAAAATGACAGTTCTTGAATTACTAGAAATAAACTGTGATTTTGTCCCTCATAGAGTGTACGCTATACCTTGTGATGGTCCATCCGAGCTAATAATATCCCGAACCATTGCATAGCCTCCTCACCTATGTGTGTTTCCAAATGACATCTTTGAAACATAAATTTTTAAATTTTAGCGCCCATTTATTTTTGACAACGAACTTATACCGGTACGGGTTCGACTTCTATTGCTGGTAACCTATAGATAACGGGGTATGCCTAGGATATCTCTTTGTTGATACTGGTCCGGAGCGCCCCAGTGTCAAGAAACATTAGACTTTGATTACTTATCAATTGATAAATAACAAATAGTATGACGGGAACCGTGCTATAATAAACTGCACAAAATTAAGTAGGAGTGTTAATTTTGATGATACATCATTTAACGCAATAAAATAACTACTTATCTGCCGTGACGAAGCACGGGTATTAAGCTAGTTATTTATATAATACACTACTATATATTTGTCATATACAACTCACTCACTCACTGACCTATTATCGCCCAGCCCAAAACCACTCGACAGAAAAATTTGAAATTTTGCATGGACACTCCCTATAGAACGTAGACACTCGCTAAGAGAGGATTTTTTGATATTCGAATTTTTAGGTATTTTTAGAGGGGTTTAAAGTTTTAGTTGGTTAGAGCATACAGGCCTGGGCAGCATGCGTTGCCAGGACGATAGCAGGTCAGCTGTACTGTATCTATTTCATAGTATTATTTCTACCTGAGCTTCATTTCAACTATGATGGCAGACCTTGAATTAGTAGAAATAAACTGTGATTTTGTCCCCTCATAGAGTTTTTCCTGTACTTGGTGAAGGTCCATCCGAGGTAATAATATCGCGAACCCTTGCACAGCCTCCTCACCCGTCAGCATCCCCAGTCAGATCACTTCTTAGTAATGCTCGCAAATATAATTAGTGTTTCCAAATGACGTCTTGGAAACATACATTTTTAAATTTTAACGTACATTTATTATTGACAACGAATTTTAACCTGTACTGGTTAAACTGCTGTTACTGCTAACCTATAGATAACGGGTTATCTCTACGTTATCTCTTCCTTGAGACTGGTATAGTATGACGGGAACCGTGCTATCATAAACTGCACAAAATTATGTAGTAGCGTTAATTTTGATGATATATTATTTAACGCAATAAAATAACTTCTTTGTTTATATTTTGGACTGACTCCTCAGTGTGACATTGTTGTCTTTTATGTTTGTAGTTAGAGTGACTGAAGACGAGAAGGACCAGAGGACGCGAGCAAGTCGAGTGATACGCGTAATTTGGGGAATAGAAATCATAATATCTCAATCCAATAAATTTTGAATCTGGCTTTTCATAATGAAGTTCCGGTTGATTCCCGACGCAATCAACAAACCCAATGCTCCTGAAGGCCATTCACTTGAATGTAAACTTATAATTGCAGAATCTAACTTTTCCACCTCGGTGAGCTCACATCCATCATTTGGGTAAACATGCGCAGTTTCCTCTGTTCGCTCGGTAGCTACCCCAAAAATAGTCCTAAATGAGTGTAATTTCGAAAAAAATACTTAGTCTAATTCAAGAGGTCTTTTTAACCTGCAGAATCCGTCCAAAGGAACATGGGTTTTAGGGCAAAATTGGCGCGGAAAAAAAGTAAAGCTTACGTTTTTGCGTAACTAGGCTTCAAAGTAGACGTTTTATAAGTAATGTGACGTGAAAATTCTAATGAAGCCATTTCTAATGCAATACCTATAACCTTTGTCGAGAAAAATGGAAAACACCAGATTATTCTTGGGGGTTTCGGATATATTCATATATAGGCTTGCCATTCGTCCCGGTGTGAGAGTATTTTTGCTCTTGTCCCGGTGTCCCGCCCTGTTTTATTAATGTCCCGGAAACGGCTGTAAGTTGTAAAAAGTAATGATTTTATGTTTTCAAGAATCTTTCATCAATCGGTCACTCTTTTACAATAAACACTTTTACTACCGCGCAGTAATCTTTGAGCAAAAACTGGAAATACTTGCAAAGCGCTGCCAGCTCTTCTACTATTTGGCTGGGCGATTTTTTTAAGTAAATTAAGTAGCAAAAATTCCTTTTTTTATTTTTAAAAGGGGGATAGACTAAGAATTTAGGGTTTCAGATTTCCCACTCACGTTACTTGCGAGGATTAAAAAAAAATATTATTACTCATCATTTTGCTTCTAATTTTTTAAACGCTTTCCGGGGAGGGGTATTCCAAACACCCCCCCCCCCCCGACCCCCAGTATAGCCATCCCATATGAATGTGTCCCGGTTTCACTCACCAACAATAAGTCTATTCATATATACATATGTCAAAACGGGTAGTAAAACGTTGTAAATGTAAAGTATCTATTCGAAAACTTAAAATCGCCACAACTTAAATTTCCTTCAAATAAGTGCCTTATGCGATTTTTGAGAGAGCGATCTCCCCCGGAGAAATCTATGCTTAAATTGGAGTCACTTCCGTTAGAATTTTTTCAGTTTCCTCTTTTGGCGCCAAAGATCATGCTTTGCGTTGAGATTTAATTTTACATTTTTACATGTATTTGCATTTTTACGAAATATTGAGGCAAAACGTTCTAAGCTGTTCAAAAGACACAAATCATAAGAACAGAAACGCGCTAAAAGGTGACGCAGTTTCTGCGAGCGGGACTTTTCTTTAAGGTTTTAACTGGTTATGAAAAAATATTAAGAAAATGAATTTAGTGAAGAATGTTTGCTTGTATGAAATATTAAAGTTTGATGAGTTTGTTTCTTCCTCCTGTAAGGGTTTGTAGGAGAGAGCTGCGGCTAGGAAAGGAATCTCCCAGCTGCTTTGGCAACTATGAATCCCCGTGGCCGGTGGTTGGAAGAGCTAGAAGGGTGGGGGTAAAGTCTCAGACCACAAGGCCTGGCTACTCTCTTAGCTCGGATAAGCAAACTTCAACTCGCTTCACAAAGATGCTTTCAATTAACGAATAGTTCCAATTTAATAACAATTTAACAGAAAAAGTAATATTGACTGGCACGAAGTGCGCCACGCAGTAGTTGCATAACAAAGCTCATTTCAACAAGGTTGTTAGTTACGCCACGTTGCTGAGGATTATGCTTAAACTCGCCGTTAAAATAAATATCTTAGCGTAAAATATATAAAATGAAAACTCTAAGAAAAGGAAGAGTTTAGGTGCCACAACAGGAAACTGACAGTATCATAAGTGGAAATTACTCTGTCTTCTTTCTCAGCGTTTGCTCTTGAAAAACACTATTACCAATAAGTTTTTCATTTTCGTACCTTGTTTTACTAATATAGTTATTTTACTATTAAATACTATTTAAAAAATAACCAATTAAAAAGTGAGGCAAACAGAGACAAAAAAAAAAAAAGCGTAACCGACACTTTCAAATTTTAAACGCCGATTTCTCCAAATAAGTCAAATTATTTCAATCGTTTTCCTGCGCTAGAAAATAAATAGGTTTACCTGGAAAGAACTTTAACACTGCGATTTATTTCGGGCGACAGATTCTGCTGCTTAACGAACTTGACCTTTTAAATCTGTAAAAGAATTTCTGTACCAAAATTTTATCAAAATTGAACCATTTTTGGGACAACTAGAGTACGGACAAGTATATTATTGGGGCTATTTTTGTTAGGTCTATCTGTGTGTTACACAGTAGATGGGATCGACCAATATTTGAAGGCATTTTTCAAAAACTCTGGCCTGAGTGTAACCTTATTAGCTAGAATTAGAGCAATTTGCAACACAGACCTCATTATCAGACACATGCTAAGGGGATGCAAGGAAGGAGACAGCACAACACTACCAAATGACAAAAATGAACTTTTGACAGATAAAAGTGTTCACATTGACACAATTATAATAGTTAGGTATACCTTAGACAAAAAAAAAAAAAAAAAAAAAAAAAAAAAAAAAAAAAAAAAAAAAAAAAAAAAAAATTAGTAACTAGGAAGAAGAACTGATCAAACACCTCCACTTTAAATTTCTTTATTTTACAGAACGTTTTCAAGATCAGTAGGTACCTCATCTTCAGTGACCTTCTATAGCTGAGGGACCTCGTATATGTTCTGTAAAATATAGGAAATTTAAAGTGAAGTATTTGATCAGTTCTTCTTCATAGTTACTATGATGAACCTTCACCAGCGAACCAATTACAATAGTATACAAAATATTTACACAAACATAAAAATAAGAAAACATTTATGAGCGACCGTGAACTGAAATAATAGATACACTTGGATAAATAAATAAGTTGATATCAACTCCAGGTGTTAACTTTTCAAAATTCTTATTCTAATTTCTTTATTATTTTATATATATATATATATATATATATATATATATATATATATATATGTGTAATAAAGAAATTAGAATTAGAATTTTATATATATATATATATATATATATATATATATATATATATATATAAAATATATATATAAAATTCTAATTCTAATTTGGAGACCCGGTAGCCATGAGAGTTAAGGCGTGAGCTCTTAACACTCCGTGCCAAAGGTCGCGGGTTCGATTCCCACTAGGGGCGGTGGCTTTTCTTTCGAAAAAAGAAAAGGCATCACCCCTATCCTGGCTTGAAAAGGGTGGTAACCTATAGATAACCCGTCCTAAAATTCGTAGTTAATAATAAATGGACGTTAAAATTTAAATAAAATTATATATAAAATAATAAAGATTTTAGAATTAGAATTTTATATATATATATATATATATATATATATATATATATATATATATATATATATATATATATATATACAGGGTGATTCAGTTCTAAGTAGGAGGTGATTGTAGACATAATTTCCAAAAAAGTTCATTTGAAGAATCGTCTGATTCCGAAAGGAAAAGGAGCTATGTCCAATTTTCTGTTTTTTAACGTAGTCATTTTTTTTAATGAATAAGAAAGGATTGCTCAAAAACTATTCAAGATAAGCAAATTTGAATTATGCCATCATAAAATAGAGAAAATTTCCTCTAAAAAAAAACAGTAATTTAATTCACTAGAACCATTATTAAAAGATACTTTCTGGGCGTCCAATAACACACTTCTGTTTTTATCAATGAATCAAAGTTTTTATCAATGAATCAGATTTTTTTCTTCTGCCCCCTAACTGAAATATTTATTAGCAAATATTTTAGTGCCAACTTCATCATGTAAAAGATAAATCAATGAAAATTTGTAAAACACAAAATGTAACATATCTCCCGAATGAAAAACTTTTCCAATCATTTCTTACAGTTACTTTTTATTTCTGCCGGACTGGACAATGTATTCCCTCAGTTTGGCCTATGAAAAATGAATAATTTTTTATTTCTTCACATAAGGTATTTGAAAGTAACAAAACTACATTCCACATTTTTTTGACAAAAGAGAGCCAATCGTTCAATTTATCCCTCAATAAACCTCCACTTCATTTGCATGGATTTAATGCTTACTAAATGTAGAAGTTTTCGTGTAAGTATTGAATCTGTAGTCCGTTAGGGGGCTGAAGAAAAAAATCGCGAAGAAGCTTTGATTCATTGATAAAAACAGAAATGCGTTATTGGACGTCCAGAAAGTATCTTTTAATAATGGTTCTAGTGAATTAAATTACTGTTTTTTTAGAGGAAATTTTATCTATTTTATGATGGCATAATTCGAATTTACTTATCTTGAATAGTTTTTGAGCAATCCTTTCTTATTCATTAAAAAACATGACTACGTTAAAAAAACAGAAAATTGGACATAGCTCCTTTTCCTTCCGGAATCGGACCATACTTCAAATGAACTTTTTTGTTAGAAATTATGTCTACAATCACCTCCTTGAGTTTGGCTACTTAGACCTGAATCACCCTGTATATATATACATGACAACAAGACTGCTTATATATTTATTATATATACATGACAACAAGACTGCTTTAGTGGATCATGCTATAAAACATAAACACACATTTGACTTTAAAAGTGTTAAAATTCTGGATAAAGAAAAGAGCCTCATAAAAATGAAAATAAAATAAAATATACACATTATAAAAAAAAACAAAAAAAAACAGTTAATAAAAAAACGGAAATAAAATATTTAAATAACACATTTTTCAATGCAATAAACAGAAATAGTGATATCAGTTGGATTTTGTCTTATTTTATTTTATTTTAACAATTTTAAAACTAGAGCATTCTCTGGATTTTTAAACCATGACACTATCGAATCCAAGCAGCTGTTTTGTCCACCATCTACCGCTTGAAAATCTAAGGTATTAGCCACTAGACCGTGAGGAGTCCCTGTCAGCAGTATATTATTCTCCATTTCAATAACTACGACGTCTATAAGAACATACTTTCATTCCTCCTCCTGCTTGTTTTTTTTTTTTTTTTTTTTTATATCTCACCTTTCAGTCTTGTTTCTCAATCAATTTGAGGTCAAATTTCTATTGCTTTTAAATAGAACACGTTGTGCCATACACACCATATATAGAATGAGTTACAGATATTTTAAAAGTTTGTAATTTATACATTATAATTACTTGTTGGAGGCCTGTTGGCTGTGAGCCGTTAGGCGTGATCACTCCGTGGCTTAAGTCATGAATTCGATTCCCACATGGGGCAGTGGCTGTCCATCCCAATAAAAAAAAAAAAAAGAAATGGCATTAGCCCTATCATGGATAGAAAAGGACGGTAACCTTTAGACAACCCTTCTCAAAAACCTGTGTTATTTATTAATGGGTGTTAACAATTTAAATAAATACTTGTTGAAATAGACCAATCAAAATATGTTTAAAAAATTGCATTATAAAATAAATTAAAGGATCTTCTTTTCTTTTTCTTTTTTTTATTTTAACTGTAATAATTTTCCAATTGTATATATTTTTACAGCAATATTTGTACACTAAAATCGTATTGCATTAATAAAATAAAACTTTTTCCATAACAGGCCTAGAAGCCATGAGTTTAATCATGTACATATGTCTCCAGTATTTTTTTTCTTCAGTCAAAAGAGTGCTATAATGCTGATATATATGTGTTATGTTGAAGTGACAATGAAATCATTTCAATTGAATGAATTTACTGTTAAATGTCCTGTTAATAACTAGTTTGTGTAAAACTCTGTTACAGAAGAAGTTTTGTTAAAGTATTCATTGATGTGTGTTATGAATAACTTTAATGATGTCCTTTAGTATATAACGTCCTACCTTCTAGACATTTTCTAATAGTATCAGCCAGTAACAGGTTTTTAAAGTGTGTTTTTGTGATGCTACAATGAGATCAAAAACTTATTAAAAGGCTTTGTTTTTATCTACTACCTGAACTAAATCTTTTGTTTTTTCATTTCTTCATTAATGTTTCGGCTTTAAGCCTTTTTCAATCTAGAAGAAAATTTAAGGCCTGTAATATTGAAAATCGCCCCTTTATTTTTATTTTTTTTTTTACATTATTAAAAATACTTGTTGAAAAAATACATCATAAAATTAAAATTTTACCTTAAATCATTATTATTTCATCTCTACCAATAAAAAACTATACAATTCTTTTTTAAGGGTAAAAATCTAGTCTTGTCTGCACTTTGTCCTCTATTTTAACTGCTCACTTCAATTTCTGATAAGATATATCTGTACCCCTTGTCCATTTTTTTTATTAAATTGACTTAACAACAAGTTCTTATTGTGGACTTTTCAATCCATATAATGGTATAGGTCTCTATGTCCTGTTCCCATAAATAACGAAGATAGGAAAGTAAAAAATAAAATCATGACCGTTTTCATTTGAGGTAAAACACGCCATGTGGACTTGTGATTTTGTTTGACTATGATCAATATTTCCAATTACTTATCGATGCCAATAACAATGTAACACTTTCCTTAAAACTGTCTCTACAAGTAACCAAAAAACAAATTTTAATAGTTCAAAGTTATGGAACATTTGCATCATGGTCTAAAGTACGTTTCAATTCATAAACAAATTTACTCAGTTTGAGAAAAACTTATAAAATTCTAACAACCAAAACAATTTATTATTAACATTATCTTTTCCTTATTTTTCCAATAAAAATAAGAGACACATGTAAATACAACAGTGTCTCACAGTCAAAATGATGCAAACCAAGATTTCTATTTCTATAGCTGGTTGCTCTCAATTTGTAGCAATTTAAATGCCAATACACATGAGGGCATAATGATCCATTGTCATACATTAAGTTTATATAAACAAATCAACTCTACAACATTTGTACAAATAGAAAAAAAAATCTTCATTAAAACTCATAGGAATTGAAAAAGGTGCAAAGTTTAGTTCCGTTTAGAAAATAAGTATTCTTCAATTTTTGGTGACATGTGTGTACTAGTGTTTTACTTTATTTTCATTGTTTTAAAAAAACGAAAATAAACAATATGAATACAAGTAATCAGCCTTGTTCAAGCATTTGCTTAAATTTGGTACGCATACAACTATTCCTGAACGAGAAATAGTGATTAACAAATTTAAAATGGGCAAAACAACATGAAATCGCCTCTATTATCAATAGGATTTATGTGACCATTCAACATATTATTGATCGTTTTAAAAAAGAAAACAGAATAATAAGAAAATCTAGAGTCATTACAAAATAAACGTTTTACCGGCAATGATCAAAGTTGGATTTTGTGCCAAATAAAAAATAATTCAAAATTAAGTGCTGCAAAGTTGGCTACGTTAGTTAAAAAACTTTTATATAAAATGGTCTGTGCTGAAACCATTGAAAGAGTCTTAACCCTTTCAATGCGACGCCCGAGAATACTTGCCGGAGAAAGATGTTCCTCAGCGGTGACACCCGAGTATTCTCGCCACAGCTGTATCTCTTGATTGTGAGCCCTCTTTGGCCTTGAGCGTGTACAGAGTGCTCTAGCAGGAATGGGGTATAATTGCTGGTTTAACCCTTAACTAGTAACATACAAATTTTGAACGTTATAAATAACATGTGTCTGTAAGGCGTGTGCACGGTAAAAATGTTCTTAGGGAATTTTTTTAGTGAAACTGTAAATAATAAAGGAGTAACTTATTATTACAGTGGTTTTGGAATGAAGTAGAAAGAGAAATATAGGGAAGAAAAGTAAGTAAACTTTGTTTTAAATGGTTATTGTATGTTTGCTGTGTACCTAAATTGCAATAAATAAATCGTTTCAAGTAATACACATCATCGTTCACATAAGATAAACATAAAAATGATGATTAGTAACGAGCGCCTAAGTAAGTAAAAAAAAAAAAAAAAAATACGGGTGCGTCTGGCCGCTCTAGGAGAGGGAGTTTGGTCCACCTGAGTTAGGAATAGGCAGCTAGCCCACATTGCATTGAAAAGGTTAAGAAAAATGCAATACAATGGTAGAGTTGCAAGGCAAAATTCTTACATAAACAAAAAAATATAAAAATATGCAAATTATTTTTCCCAAGAATTACTTAAAGAAAAGATGGACTTCTGGAGAACTGTTTTGTTTTTGGATGTGTCAAAATTTACTCTGTTTGGCTCTGATAGAACAAATTTCATCTGGAGAAAGGCAAATGAAGAGCTCCATGGGAATAAACTTCGCCTGAACATCAAACATTGAGGTAATCATGTTATGGTTAGGGGGTGTATGGCTGCTTCGGCGGCAGGATATCATCATTTTATTGAGGAAACAATGGATAAACATTTATATCGTGACATCCTTAAGAAAATATTGCAACCAAGTTCAGGATAATAAATTATTTTGCTTTTTTAGTTATAACGATCCCAAGCATTCTTCTTATCTTGCAAGAGAATGAGTGCATTTAATTGCTCCAAAACTATGAAAACACCCCTTCAATCATCAGACCTTAACACCATAGAGAATTTACGAAGTTAATTAGAGAAAAAGTGAGGAAACGTAAGATATCAAACGAAGATATCTCAAAAAGACTCTTCAAGAAGAATGAGAGAAGATATGTCCATCTTGCACAGAAAAGCTTGTCCAATTCATGCCCAATTGTTTGAAAGTGATAATACATAATAAAGTATTACCAAAAAACTACTAAAATTTAAACTATTTTTAAATTTTTGTACGTTTCCCATTTTGCATCATTTTCACTGTGACCTTAAAAATTTATATTAATGTGTAAAGTTTTTGTTTAATATTATGATCTGATGTCAAATTAATTTTCAACTATTGTATATTATAGCCGGATGATCCTACTGTATTTTTGTAAACAAAGATTTTTCAGAATAAATTGTGGGTTGGTATTAAATATATTTTTTAAAAAGTAAATATCTTGCATCATTTTGACTGTGAGCCACTGTACATGCATCAATAGAATTTTTAATATATCCTGTAATTGTTCTATCATGAATTACAATTTCTTTAAATATTAATATGTATAATATTCTACTTCTTAATTCTATTTAAATTCTCTGAATGATTAATTTTTTGTGTATGCATTTATAGTTGATTGCGTAATCATCAACTGTTATGTTCAAAGATAATAATATTTTATTTCTCTTCTTGCTGCTTTTATTACACAGAACAATGGTGATTCCAAATCAAAGTGTTATTTTTCTTCTAATTTAAAAATGGCTGGAAGCCGAAAAGTTTATGAAGAAATGAAAAAATCTAATCTATCTTCTCTGTAGCTAGAAGAACTTCGTGGCACAATTTTTCACGGCATTGAAAATGGGGCTTAGTCCCTGAAAACGTTTTGCCAATAAAACACCTGAGGGAATTTTCGACCATTATTTCATCCTTGGAATATCAATTTTCCACCATCCAGCAATCTCCAACAATGAAAAAATCTAAGTTTTGTTTCAGGTAGCAGATCAAAAAAGGTGTTTTAATATTTTGATGAAAAGGTGAAGAGTATTTAGGAATAATTTTTATTTAATTTATGACGTTTAAATGAAACTATTATTTTTCGATAGGACATGGTGAGTTAAAAATTAAGAAATTATAATTTATCAATTTTTTAAATATGACATAATAGCTTGGTTAATGGTAATTTATATAATATAGTTTAAATGGTATTCCTGCAGTATCTATTAATTAATATTTTAGCACTCCTGAAGATGGAGGAACGAAACTCGAGATTATGTAATATTTATAATAAAAGTATATTTTGAGCTTTGAAGGGTTATTCCTTACCTTGGATTGTATTATGTGTTTTAATAATTATTTATTTATTTATTCCATGTGAGCTCTGTAACAGTGGCGATGAGCTCAAAATAATTAATAAAAATCGTTAAATTCTGGCAAGCCTACCTGCTAAAAACATAGAGATCAGCCTCTGTTGCTCCATTGTGTGCCCCCCCCCCCTTCTGGTTTGTACACTTAAATTATAATTGTATTTTACAATCAAACATGCACATTATTTTTTATTTTATGGAGAATGCAATTTAACAAAATGGAAAAAGATTAAATATTTTTAAATTCTGGCAAGCTTTCAACCTTAGTTAATCTCTTGTGTAGCCACCTTCTAGTTTCTAAATTTTAATTTGACTATGTAATGAAGTTTGGCCTCACTTGTTTACATTATATATAGAATGCAAATTAAAAACAAGTAAAAATGTAGCAATGTATTTTTGATTGTATTTTTAAATAAAATGTAAAAATAAATAAAAATAAATTATATTTTTAATTGCTGGGAACACAAGTTGGTAACACTGACAACAGTTATTTGTAACTCCCTCGCAGCAAAATTCTTTCTCTTTTTTTTCTGAAGGTGTTTGGTAGGTATGTTCTAAATAATATAAACAATCTTATAGGAAAGCAGATAGAGGTTGACACAATTTCCATTTTCTTAATGAGACTTAAGCATTTGGTTTATTTAATTTTATTTCTCTTTGAATAATTCTCACTCAAATAGTCTAAAATACAAATTTGAATATATACGGTGAGAATGTAAGTTTTCAAAGATGGCGGGCAGCCACAAGAAATTAGGAAACTCTCAAAAGTAATATACATTTTTATTGAATGTTTTGAAAAAAATAATTAGGGGCATTCAAAAAATATGCTTTGAGAAAAAATGGAATTTACCTGATAAAATTGAACTAATTTTTAGCCTAAAAATGCTCTTTTAGGGTATGGGTTGCTTTCCTTATTATTTAGGTGTAACAGAGACTAGCTCTTTAACATTTAACAAGATTGTACAATTTTCTCCATTTCATATCAATTGTTTTTTGAAGGACTAGAAGTTATAACTAATCTATAGTGAACTTGTCTCCTTAAATTAAAAATAATTATAAAATATAAAAACTATTTGTATCAGCTGAAATAGCAACCAGCTTAATCAAAGTAACCTTTTACCCTTTCTTTTCTTTTTTTATGTTGGCTTGCTATCTTGATCTTTTTATTTGTTATTAGAGTAATTTCTTGATTTTATAAGAATGTGTTTTTTCTTTGTTTATTCAAATAACATTTGATATTAGAAACCCGCTTTTGAAGCTTTCAACAAACCCTTTTTCTATTCAAAATATTAGATTTTTATAATTTTGGGGGCAAGAGAGAGTTGCTATTTTTTATTTTTTTTTAACGGCTATCAACATTACCAATCCTCTCTGATCCTTTGGAATGTCAAAAATGGGGACAGCCCTGTTATTTCAACATACTCGAAGTGCTGGAATTTATTTTTTGCTGGTACCATGCAGAAAACATGAAGAGGGATTTTCTCCTCAACACCACATTTACGTATAGTGAAATTGTTGCCAGGCCTAAGATGCTAAAATGTTGGTTCATTCTAGGATGTCCTCTATAAATGACAATCACTTCTTTCATTGCCTTCCAACATGGGCTTATATAAAGGGGGGGGGGCTGCAGCCCCCCCCTCCCGAAATTTTGATTTGGCCGGTAAAAATTTCATAAAACCCTTAAAAATAAATTTAATAAGATCATTTAGTTCATAAAACATATTCTATTTTAGGTTTAATAGTGTTTAAGTTGGCTAAAACTCTTCCAAGATCTAAATTGTTACTGTATTCACTACACCTGGTCTCAGCCCCCCGAAATTTTCCCAGCCCCTCTGAAATTATTTTCTATATACGCCCATGCCTTCCAATGGAGCGAAAGCATTGCTGTTGTCTGCTTAACTTATGGTTATTTAAGAAAGTGCTTAGAATCGCTGCCCAGGGTCTCCCAAGGGTCCTGTGGCTAACACTTTGAATACTTATGTGGGTTTGAGTTCAGCTTGCAGCAATTACTAAAATAGTTTTTACTTGTTTAAGTAATTATAATAGTAAGAACATTAAATCCACCTAACGAGCAATCTCCTTGTTAGTGATTAGCTTTCTTCTACTTCCTCCATGTGCCTTTCAGTGTAGAGGTGCCTCAGTCCATGCCAGCCATTCATCACGGACCTTGGCCAACGCTTTCATGGCATTCAGCCCGTGTCCTCTTAGCTGTCCCAGCATGGAGATGTGATCCGTCCATGTTAGCCTGGGTCTACCCCGGGGCCGTCTTCCAGTTGGCCTAGCTTCGAAAAGCTTGCTTAGTCTGATCTTTCTCCATTTGGCAAAGGTAGCCAAACCATTTCAGCTGCCCCCTTTCGACCACTTCCTGCACACCTGAAACTCCATGGTCCTCTCTTATTCGCTGATTTCTGACCAGGTCTCTTCTGGTCCAGCCAACCACTCTCCTCAGGTATCTCATATCTGCGGCTGTTACTCGGCTCCAGTGCTTGTCCAATGGGACCCAGCTTTCGTTTCCATAGAGAAGAGTAGATACGAATATAGCCTTGAGAATGTGCAGCTTCACGTTTTTATCCACTTCCCTTTTTCCAGCGATTGTGTTGCATAGTAACATTATTCGCTGTTCATAGTAGACATTATTGGCTTTCCTGATCCAGTTGGGAACCTCCCCATTCCTTCTGATGATTGTACCTAGGTAGGTGTACTCCTCTGGTTTCTATAGGATATCTCCTCTGCATCAGATTTCCACATATTCTTCATTTCGTCCTATACACATTACCTTGCTCTTACTTGCATTGAGCATCATTCCCTTTCTATATATCGTATTTAGTTTAGGAGTTATTAAATTATTGGTTACGTTGCAAGAAGGTAGTTAGATTTTGTACTTTTTATTCATTCCAAAGGATGTTAAAAATTCCTATTTCTTAAATCTTCTGTTTTATCAGCCTTTTGTAAGCTTCAGTGAATTAAATTTGAGGAAAGAACTTACACCTATTTTACACAGTGACCACAATAGTTTACTATTGAAGCAATCTGAGTAGCCAATTTTCAAATGTTTGCTTTTTAGAAAAATAAACTCACCAGGCTGGGCCAATGTATTTTATTTCACAACATGGGAATCTAATTCATCTAAAAAGCCCCAGATTGTAAAAAAATCATGGTTTAAAAAAAAATCGGATTTGTTTGATTTGAATAATATTTTGTTGTATTTAATTTTTTTTTAATTTAAATCGTTTTTTTGATTACTATAATCGGATTTAAAAATAAACAAATCAGATTTTTTAATGTATCTAGTCTATATATAGAGCTGCTTAATACCTAGTTGTTCATTATATAAACCTGTAACTAAAATATTTGTTTCTTTAGTATGCAAAGCAAATAGTGAAGTAACTATTCTAAACTTTTTGTCCTATGTGGTTAACTTTAGGAGCACAGTAGAATTGACAGATCATATATTCAGGGGTTCCAGGTGTCCTATATTTTGAGACCGGAATTTCTGTAAATTTAAATTTAATGGAAAAAATCTTTATTTTTTTTTATTGTAGACATTAACTTCAAATTAACAGAAATTCCAGTCTCAAGATATAGGATAACTTTGACCACTCTATATATTATGACTTAATTTTCAAATTTCAAAACAAAGATTTTAGAAATTAAGCTTTACAGAAATATGAATCACATGCAATAACAGTAACATTCTTTATTTGAACATAAATACCAGTTTGGCAGCCTTTTCCACCCCTAATTGGTTTCTTATTTGACTGTGAACAATTGATTTAAATCAATGATTTAAAAAATAAAATTAACTAATTTAAATCATGATTTTAATCACTCATTTAAATAAATTGATTTAAATCGTTGAGACCCTGGTCCTTATTATACCTGCTTTCAAGGGCCGCTGAATCCTCAGCACGGGTAGCTGTTGAGGCACCAGCCCTGTAGCACCCGGTCAAGGTGAAGCCTTGCACTGTTCAGGAGCAAATAGGTTAAAATTGCAATAGAAAAAACCCCACTGAAATTATGAAAAAATGAATTTTACCATTAGTGCTTTAGAGAATTTTAAAATATTCACTATTGGAAAAAAAGGCCTTTCACAAGGATCTGTGTTATTTTATAAAACCAAACCTGACTACTGGCTTTTAAACTAAGTGCAATTTTTGTGATTCTAATGAGTTTCTGGTATACTTCTTCAGTCACAATCAGGATTGTTGAAAACAGACATTTCTTAATTCAGATAAATGCATCATTTGCCATGCTCTTGAATGGCGATCGGTTGACTAGGGCATTCAAGCAAGAACAAAAAAGTAGGTTTGATCTCCTCCAAGACAAACAAACTTTCCTACAGTACCATACTTACCCACGGCCTTAGCCATGTTGAATACAACAGTTCCCAAAGACCAGCGAAGCTAAGCAATTCAGGGCATGGACAGTACCTGAATGGGCCACCGCCCATGTTTTATTGGCATGTTAGAAGGGTGGTGACCTGTAGTGCCTGTTAGGCGCAATAGCACCATAATTAAATTTAATAACTTCATTCCAACACCTAAATTAACAAGATGCTTATTGTATATATGAGAATAATAGATGACTTCTTCATTTATTGTTACAGCCTTTTGAATTCCTGGGTTTATTTCTTAGGATGCAGAGTTACTAATAATCCTAATGAAGCTCCTATTAAAGAATAACTTGTTATTGAGGCTCATTTTAAGGCAATGGGTAAGTTCATTTTCGGATCAATTACTTAAATGAATCAATAATTTAGATTGGTCTTTAGTTTTGGAAACAACGACAATAACTTACCAGGATCTTCAGACTTTAACCAGGGGGCATGTAACAGATCAGAGTTGGGCAATTACTCGAGTGAATAATTACTCGAGTAAAAGTAGTAAGTGAAAATTTAATCATTACTCATCACTACAGACCGGATTCTTAGGTTTTCACCTATTTTTTTCCTTTCAGATGAACATGATAATGCTCGGTTTTTTATATGATTCGCGTATTGTAGTATCAGACATGCAAATTTGGAATAACCTAAAAAAAAAACTATTCAGGATGATGTCACCTAAAATCACCTAAATAACGATCGAATGACCTAGACAGACCTAATCTTTAAAATAAAAAATATAATTCAATGTACTCATTTCCTCGATCAAACAAATTTTCTTAAAAGCATTTTCCTGGGTCCAGATGTTCAGAGAAATTTTACTAGGAGTGTCGCTTCCACCAAAACCCATTTTAACAAGCTAGGGGAAAAATAAAAACAGTTGTTGACGCTTTAGATATGAATGAAGGAGCTGCCATTTCTAAGCCTTTGATGGTCCTCCAGAGCAACGAGATTCGTGGTGCACTCGCATTCCTAAGAGCACATTTCGCAGATCATCAACACTGGAGCTAAAAGACGAGACAAAATAGTCTCCTATGACGTCTTGTGACATAAACAGGCACATCATTATCTTTCTCCGCTTTTAAGACAGTTCTCTAAGATAATAGGAAACATTTCACCGCCGAAAACCTTGGAACCTATATGGGAGTTTACTGTAACAAGGGCTAATACCTATTTTAGTTTCATATTTTCCCTTTTAAATATTTCCAAGATTTAATTATTTGGTTTTTAGCATAGTTAAATAGGCAGTGAACATTAGTCTAAAGGCAGTGAAATTATTCCTGATGTCCTTTATAAGTTTTTTTTTTAAACATTGATTTATTTCTAAAATGTATTTTATTTATATAAATTTCATTCACTTTGGGTTTTAAATAAATATTTTGTTGTACATTTGGACTACTTATTCTTTTTTAAAAATAATAACTCATATTTCCGTTTTATTTTTATTTGCTCATCATTTTTTCCTTCTCAATAAACTATTCTATGAACTAATGTTATTTGTTGTTTAATTTTATGTCACTATTTATATACATATTAATTTATTAATTCTAAATTAATCAAAAATTAATAATGATAAATTATAATAGGTTGAAGGGGTCTCCCGTGGTCTAGTGGCTAGCGCGCTAGATTCATAAGCGGGAGATGGTGGGTTCGATCCCCACCGGCGCCAGAAATTTTCTCATCTCAGGGCTCGCTGAGAAAATTCCTGGCTGCACCCTGGAGGCCGGCGCTAATGGCCATGATTTGTCGATGCGCCGTAAAAAAAAAAAAAAAAAAAAATAGGTTGAACTTATTTTTCGAACCTATTGAGACATTTTTATCACCTAAAAAACCTAAAATGAATTTTAAATAAAAAAGACCTATTTTTTGAACCTATTCAAAACATTTTTATCATCTAAAAACCTACAATGGGCTTTTAAATAAAAACCTAAAAAGACCTATTATGCTTCTTGCAAAAACCTAATTGAGTGCTTATTTTATCCTAAAAATCCGGTCCCTACTCATCACTCATTACTCATACGTAAAATGTTCAATCATTACTCATCACTCTTAAAAATGAGTGATTACTCGTACTCATTACTCAACACTC
The DNA here is from genome assembly GCA_946811695.1 of Gonocerus acuteangulatus. Classification (NCBI taxonomy): domain Eukaryota; kingdom Metazoa; phylum Arthropoda; class Insecta; order Hemiptera; family Coreidae; genus Gonocerus; species Gonocerus acuteangulatus. The sequence goes on from OX328125.1 coordinate 71,268,473, forward strand.
ATTTGTCAAGAGTAAATTATAATTCCTTTGCATTTTGTCTACGTTTTAAACATTTATCTACAAAGTTGAATAACGCAATAGACGATTACCGAGTACAATTCAATCGTACTAACCCGCAATGCCGATTACAAATTTAATTGCAATTGCGAACCCCATGATTAACAATTAATTCTGTAATGAACTTCTGGGTATACAGGGTGTCTCCTATTGAGATTTCATAACTTTAGGGGTTTATTCTGCATATCATTTGTAGTTCAGGGGCGCAAAAATGAGCGTTCTATCAGAAAATGTAGAGTAGCTACTCAAACTTTTGTCTTTTTTAAAAAAAAACTGAATTTCAGAATTTGTGATCCATGTATCGTAAATAAAGACCACATTTTCAGAATCTACATTAAATTTTCAATATGAAACAACCATTATTGAAATATTATCATGTAAATTAAGAGCTATATTAAAAGCCACATAGGCGAGGATGTTTAATATTAGTTTTTTATTAAATTATTCAATATTTTCCTAATCAGCTATTTTTAGACTTAGAGGTTTGCCTCCACTTCAAAAGTTGCATTATTTAATAAGCTTCAAAATGGTACCTCGTAGTTTTAGAAAAAAATCTATTTTTTTCTGATTTCTAAGTCAAAACCAATAAATGTGCTTTAGCGTGAAGGAGCCATTCTGAACAAATTCTTTAATTTTACACGATGATGGTGATGTCCCATCTTTTGCACACTACATGACATCTATAAAACAAGCCCAACTACCAAATTTTAACTCACTCTAGTTTCAAATAGATGGTTCCCCAACGAGTGGCCTTTCATTTAAATCTATTTTTTTTTCGCTTTTTATTTGCAGGAAAGAGTTTTTTGTACACAATTTCAAATTATTGTAAAGCATAACCCAGTTTACTTATAAGCAGAAATTGGAATAAATAGAATAGAATGAATATTACAAATAAAATAAAATAAGAACCTCAAGGCATAACTTTTGAGGCGGAGGCAAACCTCTAAGTCTAAAAATAGCTGATTAAGAAAATATTGAATAATTTAATAAAACACTAATATTAAACATTCTCATGTATATAGCTTTTAATATAGCTCTTATTATACATGGTAATATTACAATAACGGATGTTTCTTATTGGAAATTTAATGTAGATTCTAAAAATGTGGTCAATATTTACGATACATTGATCACAAATTCCGAAATCACAGTTTTTCTTTAAAAAAGCCAGTAGTTTTTGAAAAAGAGAAAAGTTTGAGTAGCTCCTCTGCATGTTGAGATAGAACGCTCATTTCTGCGTCCCTGAACTACAAATGAGATGTAGAATAAACCCCTAAAGTTGTGACATCTCAATGTGGGACACCCTGAATATAAAAAAAAAAGGTAAAAACAATTAACTAGAAACAGTTCTAACTTTTTTTACACTTCGGGTCCTATTCCTGCAAACAGTAGAGCCTGGAACTCGGCTGGAAACGAACCATTAGTTACCTGGAAGTGAACCCGACATTGTTTCTGGAAAACCCGGAAGTGACCCAGGTAGAAATTTAGTTCAGCAAAAATGCTTGTGGAATCGAGCTGAAAGTATCTGGAATTAACTTAGATTTACCTGGAAATGCCCCAGGAGTGAATATAGTGATTTAAAAGTAATTATTGGATACTGGAAGTGAACCGGATGTGAACTGGAAGTGCTCAAACGACACTTAAAACCACCCAGAAGTAATCCTGGGATTAAGTTATCACCCTTTAAATTAATATAAATAATTAAGGGAGACAGGAAGTAAATAGGAAGTACCTGGAAGTTACCTAGATCCACCCAGAAGTAATCCAGGGCTGAATTTAGCGTCCCAGAAGTAATTATAGTTACCGGAAGTGCCAGGCTGCCCCTCTGGAATTGGCCTCTGGTCCCATAAGTTATTATTCGGCACCGAATGTGACCCAGCTTGACCCGAGTGTGAATAGAATGTCCCAGAAGTGAAAAAATTGTTTAGCTCAATTTGTTTTTATAGAAATCAAATATTTGTTTACCTACTCTAATCAATATAAAAATCAACCAACTATTTTCAATCATGGTTCATGATTAATGAGTGAATTACTCATGTCTAAAAATTAAAGAGTGATCACTCATCACTCATGACCATGAGAGTAATGAGTAATTTAATCATTACTCATCACTCATGACCATGAGAGTAATGAGTAATTTAATCATTACTCATCACTCATGGCCTATGAGTAATTCACTCTTCACTCTTATTCATTTACTCGAGTAATTGCCCAACACTTTAACAGATAAATGACAAGGATCCCTTGGATAAGTCTGAAAGCAAGCTTTGAGAAATCAAGAACACTGCATGAATGAACTTTCAGGAAAAGATCAAAGAGACAAAATAAATTATTTTATATTGTCTCAAAATTGTCATCAAGCTGAAAAGTCTGCTTATATTCTTATAGACTACACACCAGATCAAGTCTTAAATTATGAGGGTTGCCATTAAATTGATGAACTAATTTACTCATATTTACAAAAGAATATTAACAAATAGAAAGAACATATAGCCATAATTTATTTAGTGTTCTTTTGCCTGACAAAAATATAATCTCTTTTTGGCGTGTGAATTGTTAATATTTGAATAGCCCACTAAGAGCATTTCAAGCAGGAAGTAGTTCCTGAAATAGTGGCTAGGGTGGCAGCACCTTACAGGTGTCACTTTTGGTTGTAAAGATTATAATGACATGGCTTCCTCCCACCATGATGTATTGTAATGTTCTTTAATTGAAAAATAAAATGGCTTTGCTTCTTCTGAAATGTGTTGTCATTCATTTATTAATATGACATGCAAAATCATAAAGTATAATTTTAATTTGGCACAAATACTACATATTACACCCTTGTGGATGGCTAGGGAAGAAGAACCAGTTTTATATACAAAAGGTGTAAAACTACTAAAAATAGTTCCATAACAGATAGTGAACACTCAGAAAGTTAGATACTGTATATATGAAGATGCTCTTACTTTCAAATTTCGTTTTTTTTTTTTTTACAGGGTAACTACATTGCGGGCTTAGACAACCATATATATTGGACTCCCGAATACAGTCCAGGCAACGAATGCTTAAAAACAGCTATAGGTGGAAATTTTTGGAACACAATTTTGGACTTCGTAACTTTGTTTGGGCTGGATAGGAGGTGAACATATCAAAATTCCCCGCCTGTAGCCTTAGTGCCGGGGGGAGGGGGGGTTAGAAGGTCCCATTTTTCAGGTTTTCACTTATATCTCGGAAACCATGCGTCCTAGCGTCATGACTATTCTATAAAAAATGAAAGCTGATTAAATTTCCTACAAGTTCTATTCAATAAAGTTTACTGGATAACTCTTCAACAATGAACCCAAAAAATAAATGACGGTTATAAGGCGCGCTAATGGCCTAGTTGTTGATGCTCCGTAAATATATTTATATATATTTCCATGTATACTTTATTTATTGATCCTCAACCTCAGCCAAATATATTGATGAACTAGTTACAATTCCTCATTTTTAAACGTTTCGGCCTCAGGGCCATCCTCATTAACTAGAAGAAAAATAAATTACATTAAAAATTACCCCCTTTTTTATCCATACAATGTAAAATTTTTTTTTTTAAAACTATCTTTAACTTATATTACCTTCCTTTCTTAATCCACATATAATCCCCCTATTTTCACAAGGGCTTGTCATCACATTACATCTAAAACTTTAAAACGATAGGATTTTCCATCTTCTATAAATAACACTTTTTTAAACATTTGAAATTTCCACCAGACCATGTGGCCACAACTTTCCACCATTTTCTATTTACACTATCATAACATTCTATCTCTAATCCCATATGATGTTATGATAGTGTAAATAGAAAATGGTGGAAAGTTGTGGCCACATGGTCTGGTGGAAATTTCAAATGTTTAAAAAAGTAAAAAAGTGTTATTTATAGAAGATGGAAAATCTTATCGTTTTAAAGTTTTAGATGTAATGTGATGACAAGCCCTTGTGAAAATAGGGGGATTATATGTGGATTAAGAAAGGAAGGTAATATAAGTTAAAGATAGTTTTTAAAAAAATTTTTTTACATTGTATGGATAAAAAAGGGGGTAATTTTTAATGTAATTTATTTTTCTTCTAGTTAATGAGGATGGCCCTGAGGCCGAAACGTTTAAAAATGAGGAATTGTAACTAGTTCATCAATATATTTGGCTGAGGTTGAGGATCAATAAATAAAGTATATATGGAAATAATTTATACCTCAGAAAATCTTTGTCAATAATTCCTAACATGTCTATATATATATATATATATATATATATATATATATATATATATATATATATATATATATATATATATATATATATAAGTTATGAGGTTAAAAATTGTGTTCCAAACATTTCCATCTATAAATCTTAGTTGCCTGGATTATTAGTCGCTAAATTTCAGATTTCACGAAGAACACTGGAATTATTTTCTACGTTTCAAGGAAAATATATGAAATAGCAAAGTAATATGTATTATTGAAGGGAATGCAATACTCTACAACCCTATAACCGTTATCTATTTTTGTGGTACATCATTAAAGAGTGTTCCGGTCAAAACGGGGAAAAAATATGCAGCAAAAGAGTTTTTCAACAAAATGACAAACATTCAAGAGCGGATATTTCGAAAACTAAAGATATCTCGAAAAACTTTATTGAATAGAACTTGTAGGAAATTTAATCAGCTTTCATTTGTTATAGAATAGTCATATCGCTAGTACGCAGGGTTTCCGAGATATAAGTGAAAATCCGAAAAATGGGACCTTATAAATCCCCCCTCTCCCCCGGCACAAAGGCTACAGGCGAGGACTTTTGATATGTTCACCTCCTATCCAACCCAAACAAAGTTACAAAGTCAAAAATTGTGTTCCAAAAAATTCCATCTATAACTGTTCGTTGCCTGGACTATAGTCCAATTTGGAAATTATATTTATTCATACTTAATTGATGCTGAAAGGAAGTTAAGAACTGAAAGTCATTGACAAGCCCTGATATCTGCTTTTAGACAGTTGATTTTTTCACTATTAATACACGCAACTTACCACTTGCACTGAGTCCAAGGTGCATAAATAGAAAATAATTTCGTGGGGGGTGCACTGGGCGATTTGGGGGGTATGGAATACTAACAATCTAGAACTTTGAATAGATAGCCAACCAAAACGCTAATACACCCCAAATAAAACGTCTGAACTAAGTGATCTTATTTAATTTATTTTTGTCGTTTTTATGGCACATTTCTACCGATTAAATCAAAATTTCGTGGTGGCTGCAGCCCCCTCACCCCCCCCCTATATACGCCCATGCTGAGCACATCTTGTAAATGGAAACAATAAACAGTACAACTCTGGATTCAAGAGAGGGGAGAAGGCAATCATCCTTGCCCTCTCTGTTTTATAAAATATGTCCCAGTAACTTTCAGACAATAAATAAGTTTTGAAATAAATAAGTTTTTCTTACACTTATTCCTGTTTGCAGACCATTACTATTTAAAATGTAGTTACAATGAACAATGTTTGTGAAAGCTTCTGATGTAAGATTGTCTCTAGGTCAATGTCTTCAGAGACAATATGAAGGATTACGAGGGATTGTAGGAAACTACCTAGAGGATTTGGATGAGCGCAGTGTTTCGAAGGGAATGTTAGGAATTGGAGTTTGGCTATTTATTGTAAAGATTGGATCTCTTGGATTGGCTCTAGGTCTTGATGAATATTAGATTTGGAAACATAAAAAAGAGCATCAAGGATTCTATGGAAGTCGAATGTAAATGTAATATTATGTTGATATTTGAGGGTTTCCTCCCTTAAACCCTCCTCCCCTCTTTTACCCATTTAATCCCACTCCAACGAAATAAGGAGGCCAAATTAAAATTAATAAAATTAAGAGGTAAATTGGATGGTAACTATGGCCACTCTAATTGCTTCTCTGGCCTTAATTAGAATTCTCATAAAAATTATTTATTCTCATTTATTTTTTAATATTTTTTTTTCTTTTTTTTTAAATTGAATACAATGAATTCATATTCTTTACCCTTTATATAGTTTTAATTGATTATTTTTATGTGAGCAAATCACCTTACCGTTGTGAAGCTCCATGAATAAATAAATAAATAAATAAAATCATAAAAATTATTGTGAGAATTTAAAAAAGAAAGACGTTAGAATTAAATGGGTCATTTTTTCTTTGTTAGCAATGAGACATGGATTTTTATTCCTGAAATAAATATCTTCACGTTTTGGGATGTTGGCATTACATTTTTTTTTAAATTTGTTTGTAATGTTATTCACATTCTTTTGTTTTAGAATAGAACTGTCCGATGTCAATTTAATTAAAAATAAATAAACAATTGTCTATTTATTCAAAGCTCTGCTGCTCTATACATCACTTTTTTTTAAATAACATTTTATTTATTTTTTTTTATTCAAGAAGACCTGTGGCCACTGTTTAGGATACTGTTCATGTACCAGGAGGAAGGTCTGTCGTTTGCAAAAATCAGCTCTCCAAGTTCAGGTGTGTAAAGTTCTACCATAGTGATAATCTATTATTTATTTCAATACAGCCTCCATCATCTGAAGAATTAATAGACATCACAAGATAATCCAGGGGATATCTATATCAAACAGTATGTTATATTTTATCAAGAAAAAAAAATTCCTGTGTTTCTTACATTTAAAGGTGTCTGAAATTCTTGTAAAGGTCATATGATAAGCCAAGAGTATGCATAAATTTCCTTAAATCCTTTGCTATCTCACCAGCATTGGAAAGAACAATAGGGATCTCTTCAATATCTTCTTTTCACAAATCCTTAGCATCTAAATTGAATAAGCCGTTTCTGAGATTAGTGTTCACAAACACCCAGAAAAAAATGCTATCATTGTTTTGGGTGCTCTTGTGTTGATAAAGGCTTCCCATATAATTTTTTTCTCATATATCTTCCATGTACAGACAGCGATCCGTTACATTTTATTATATGTGTAGGTAACAGAAGGTGGAGCATGACTAAAATATGGAGCTCTTAAAGGGTGCAGTAGAAATAGGATAAATACAAGTTATAGCTTATAGGCTTAGATTTATTTTGATAAAACAAAACAACCACGATCATGGACAGAACAGAACAGACAGAGATGACAACCGCCAACCAGATCACATAGTCATCTACAGTGTTGCCCTGCTTTGTACTACACTAAAAAAATAATTAATCATTAAATGACCCTTTGCTAAAATTTATAGAATTATCGAATAAGGCGGAAGGTCAATACAACTATGCCACACACTTTCTATTAGACTTCCCTACATGTTTCGCACCATTTTGGCGCTTCTTCAGGGGAATATACTTAAAAAATAACTTCAGCCTCAACATGAGGAGGAGAACCTTCCACTAGCAGGGCCATGCCTAGACTCAAGTCAGACTTGCGAAACATATAGGGAAGTCTAATAAAAAGTGTGTGGTGTAGTTTTATTGACCTTCCGCCTTATTCGATAATTTAAAAAAAATAATAAACGTACTAAATAATATTACTTAAAGAGGAAGTACTCCAATAGGAACTTCAGTGTACTTTTCTTAAAGTCCATGTTTGAGAGCATGTTCTAAATGCTTAATTTTTGCCTCAAAGTTGTGTCTTTCTATGTAATGTGTGGATGCAGCCATCAAACTTCCACTGAGAATATGTTCAACTGACTCAATTGCTTGCTTACCTGTATGTATCATCCATGACATCCTGCATTATTTGTACTTTATAGTTTGTAGTAGTTGTGATTTTATCTTTAATTGAAATCATCGTGCACATGATGCATTTAGATCTCCATAATTGCTAAACAAATCATTGTCTATATAGCTTTTGTTGGTCCAGTTTTTTTGCTGACCTGGATTCTAAAAAACAAAAACAACTCCTGGCAATGCTTTTGTATCTTGACACTTTGAGTCTGTTGATAGTTCTGCTTAGATTACATAGGTTCTGATACAATCACCAACTTGGGAAAAAAATATAGCAACAAATTGCGGAAAATGTCCCCTGTGTTTTGTATTCCCATGATTATTTTGTTCACAATTTTTTTTTTTTTTTTTTTTTTTTTTTTAATTTACTGAGAACTCTTGGGCTCCTGAGCGATGGTAATAACTGATTTAGACTAATTGGTTCTAAACAAATGATACTTCCTTCCTGGAGGCCCGGTGGCCGTGAGTGCCAAGGCTTTTTTTTAGGGTCGTGGGTTCGATTTCCACTAGGGTGGTGGCTTTTCTTTGGGGGGAAAAAGCATCAGCCCTTTCCTGGCTAGAAAAGGGTGGTAACTTATAGATAATTCTGCATTAATTATAAATGGATGTTAAAATTTAAATAATTATAACTTCCCTGGTGCCAATGGCCATAGCAGTCGACGCACCATAATAAAAAAAAATAATAATAACTTCCGTGCTAATGGCCTCAGTAGCTGATGCACAAAAATAAATAAATAATAACTTCCTTACTGGGTTCCCAGACACAATCATTTTTTCTCATGATTTTTGTGAATTGCATAAGTTTTTTGCTGTTCACTCAGGAAACTGGGTACCCGAGAAAAAGTAACTATGCATAAGAATTCAGCATGTTAAAATTAATGAAGATTAAAAAGTCCAGAATTTTACAAGTGCCCAGGAGTAGAAATACCTCCTAGAGGCTTTAGAATACCAAATGTAAGCAGACTATGGAGTGAGTTTTGGTATGGATGTTCTGTTGCCTCCATGACTGCGTGAACAAGGTAATAGTCACTGCGGATAATGATGGATCTGGCATATGTGCCTAATATTGTATAAAATTACTACCATTTGGTTCATTAAGCAATCGTGTTTCACATTTTTTGCTTAATCTCACATTCTTGCAGTTGAGGTGAGCTGTTAAAGCAATTGTAAATTGATATCATTCAGAAGAGATTGTTAAATGTTGTGGTAGCGAAGGTGGAAATAGTACGAGTTCAGTCCTAATAGTTAATAAAACTACATTTTTGTATAAAAATAAGCTTTTATTGCCTACCTTGTGGCTGTGTCCTCTTCCATTCTTTTTCCTAGTGTCGTTTGGAAAGCTTGGAATAGAAACAGTTAATACTTTTTTTGATATTTTATGAAAAAGTTAAACATCTAACCCACTGACATCTTGAAGAAAAGTAAAATTTTATGCGCCATTACGCAAAGAAAAAACTTACAATAGTTGCAATTATTCACTTGAAATCTTCCACTTCCACTCCGAAAGCTCTATTGCAAACAACAACAAAATTTTATTTTTGTTTCCTTTAGGTATCCTGTTTTAATGACAAATTTATTCTATTACTATAAGCAATTTAAAAAATAACAATTAAAAAAAAAACTGAAGAAAAGATAAAAAAAGAACCGTTGAAATGAACAAATCAAGGTTTTAAGTTTTAAGCACTTATTTCTACAACTAGTATTTCCCATACAAAACTACTTGAGAACAGGTTGAGTAGGGAATTCAGTAAGCTTTCGAATGGTTTGATTCCACCTACCATGAATTCCCAACTGTTTTCAAGATATTTAAGAAAATATAAGAAAAACCTAAAACTGCTCGTCTGTTTATAAAATATTTGATTTTCTAATGCCCTTTTCTCCAAAGGAGAAGTTACGGGTGTCAAGGGTCAAACAGACTATTTACCAATGGCTGACAAAGAAGGAACAATGCCTATCGGAAATTCAAACCTTAGGCATACTAAATATTTTATTCAAAAGCCCTCTGAAGAACTCTGAAAGGAGTAGAACTTAGTAAAGCAATTGAAATAATTAGGAGACAGTGTAACCCGAACAAGTACCTTTAGAGGATGAAAATATCCAACTCCCCCATCTGTAGGTGGTGTGGAGCAGTAGAAGAGATGCTGATACACATCATCCGTGATTGATCATATACATTTTAGGTACTTTAGGGATAAGGAGACTTCTTGATAGTTGGAAGGAGTTAGCACTCTGAAGAGAAATAGCAGTGGGCAGCACAATGCACGTTTCGGCAGCAGTGCGTTCCCCAGAGAAAGACAGCCCAAGTTTATTGTATTGTAGGGATAAGGAGATAGTGATGGCGATCGGCGGGGGGGGGGGGGGGGGGAGGGGGTTGGTTTTGAGAAAAATTGTCTCCTTGTATATCCTTGACAAATGGTTGGATATCTTGTAAAAATTACAATTTAAACTGTGAGAATATTTCTCTCAGGAATGAGAAGAAAAGGTCACCATCTTCAGAAGGTTTTATTACTTTATAGCTTATGAAATAAAGTAATAAAACCTGAGACCTTTTCTTCACATTTCTGAGACCTTCACCGTCCTGCCATGACAAAATGTGGATTTTTGTTTCTTTACTTGTATCTTAGACTTTTTCTTCTTCCAAAATAACAAAGAGGTTGTCATTCAAAACTTAATTATTTTTTAGGCAATCAGGGAATAATTGGGATTTGGTTAGGAATAATCAATAAGATTTTGTAAACATCTATATTCAGGACATTTTGGCTACTCATTATAGATATCCTATAATATATCTACTATATATTTGTCAAATACCACTCACCGACTATCATTGCCAAGCCCAAACCACTTGACAGAAAAATTTGAAATTTTGCATGTACACTCCCTTTTGGATGTAAAGACTGGCTAAGAATGTTTTTTTGATATTCAAATTTTTAAGTATTTTTAGAGGGGTTTGAATTTTTAAATTTAAAGAGAGCATGCTCGCCTAGGCAGCATGCATTGATAGGACGATAACAGAACAGCTGTTGCCATACTGTATCTATTTCATAGTATTATTTTTAATTGTGGTTAATTTCAACTATGATGGCAGTCCTTTAATTACTAGAAATAAACTGTCCCTCATAGAGTTTACGCTATGAGGAACAAAGTCACCATTTTAATTGTGGTTCATTTCAACTTGTCCCCCATAGAGTCAGCATCCCCAGTCAGAACAATTCTTGGTAATGCTCGCAAATATAATGGGTGTTTCCAAATGACATCTGAGAAACATAAATTTTTAAATTTTAACGTACATTTATAATTGACAACAAAATTTAACCTGTATTGGTTAAACTGCTGTTACTGCTAACCTATAGATAACGGATTACCTCTAGGTTATCTGTTTCTTGACTGGTCCGGAGCACCCCAGAAACATTATACTTTGATTACTTATCAATGGATGAATAACATATAGTAGGACGGGAACCATGACATAATAAACAGGACAAAATTATATAGTAGCATTAATTTTAATGATACATAACACAATAAAAAAAAACTACTTATCTGCCGTGACGAAGCACGGGCATTCAGCTAGTTCTTTATAAATATACTTTATTGTTTCAAGATTTTCATCTAGTCGAGAAACATCAATCAATTAGCCTTCACATTGTTTCAAAGTATCTTTTAGTTTTTTACATTTATTATCCTGTGTAAAGTTTATTTTGTCTACATTCAATGACAATGTTGCGACTGTATAGAAGAATAATCTTTTACTTTGCAAATTTGAAAGGAGGGATTAGATTGATATTGGAGGGATTACATTTCTATTTTGATACTAAAATGATTTAATTTTTTAAAGAATTATGCTTTTATTTTCCTTTCTCAAAATTAATAGTAAGATAGAAAATTTTAAAAACTTTGTAAAAATGTGTATAAAGGCAAATAATCATTTCAAATTACGGGATAAAAATGCTAATCTGAATAGATAATATATAATATTTAGATACTGTATTTCAGATAATTCAAAAGAACAAATATCTCCAACAGAGAGAAGAGAGAGAGAAAACTTTATTTAAAATAAATAAAATGGGCTGCCCAATTAAATTGGGTTGTTAGATACACAGCGTGCTTATCATCCATTCGGAAATAGGGTTAATTTGGAGGCTGAATGTTATTTCAAAATAACATTAAGCAGATAAGGACGTACTTGTTTGTAATTCTTATAAACGTTGTTATATCGACATGATTGTAGGAATCATGTCGGACGTACTTCCTCATCTAAACTGCATTATTTTGTTTTGAGAAGCAAACTTACATTATTAGGTGTCCTATTAATAGTTAGTCATTCAGCTTTTGATAATAGCAACATTTTATAAACAATAAATCAGTGATAATGTAAATAAGAAAGAGTTGCACAAGCTTTTGCAACAGTGAGGATAAAGGCTTTTATTCTCATTCGTCCAAAAACTCAGCTTCCAAGTGAAATTTTGAAAACATTTTCTTAATCACCTGGTCTAGTTGTGAGCTTAAATTTGGATTTCACTAATGCTCTGGTAAATTCTAAGGATTTTGGAATCCTAACTGTAAATATGCATTGTTTATTGGAGGAGAAAAAGCATTACAATTGGGTAATATGTTTATAAATTCTCTTAATTTAAAATTGTTTGTACTAGCCATCTACATACTAGGAGTAATGTTCTTACACTTCCGCACATGACTAACCCTACTGAAAAGTGGGGTTTCACTATCCTATTCCTAATCTCCTACCATGATTTTTTATTCTTTGCTGATCTCAAAAATCAGAAATTGGAAGAAAAGATTAGAGCCCTCTAACAGCAGACTAATAATGTTTTTATTCTAATTGTTTTGAAACTTTGACTGAATAAGCCCCATCTGAAATTTCAACATTTTTTTTTTTGCTTCTTCTCTTTGGACTTATGAAATGAAATTTGTACTTCACTGATTCTCTGGTAATTCGTAAAACATTTAAGTGGTTGGTAGAGTAAGTAATGTGTGATTAGATTCAAAATCAGTGCATGCCACACTAACATCTCTAAACATAAGTCACATTGTGGTTTAACCCTTTTGTTGCTCTAAACGAGTTGACTTGGGTTCGACTTGCAGGGCCCTAGACGCTCCACACAAGATAACTTGTGTTCCACCCCTGGTACCCTTGATGCACTCCACAAGAGTTAACTCATGGCTTTTTTTAGCCCAGTATGATGTTTCTCCGGCCTAGTGCTATTAGCTCGTATAAAATAAGTGGGACCTAGCGAGAATGAGGAGCATTCTCAGCTACATTAGATCCACGTCAGGAAACAATGTCTTATCCCTGAGGCATCTAAAGAAGTCATTATGAATTAATACATTCCATTAAATTTTCTGAGCATTTTTAAGATCTGTAATGACGATGCACCTCGTTTTTGGTCTGATGAAGTGGTGTAGATGAAAGCAAATCTGAGATATTTTTTCAGATTAATTTCCATGAAAGAAAATTTATTTTAGTTAAGTATAAAATTACCAATATAAAGGACATTTGACATTATAAGTTAATAATTCCAAATATATAACAAGAGGATGCTGAGAGAGACGAATGGGTCAAATGGTAGTGAGGTCGAGATGAAGAAAGATTGGGGAGCGTACGAGGGAAGCTAGATAAGCATCGAGCATACCGGGTGCTGCGAGTCTTCATTTGGTGGCAATGAATGGTTTAAAATTACTAGAACATTCAAAATTTTGGTACTTCTTAATATTTTGTTTTCATTTAAATCCTATGTCTGAAGTCATGGATACTTAGAAATGTTAAGACATTAGAACTATGCACTTTATCTTTGTATTAACAGCCTGTTTAGTGGCAACACTGCTATATAACGCGTGTGATCATGTTGTAATGGAGGTCTCTCCAGTATGCTTTGCTCACTGTTCTAAGACGCTATGTTCTGTACTATATGTAAGGCTTCTCATACCACGTTTCTCATGTGTTTATTTCCAATTACAATAAAGTAGTTGTTCAGTAAAAGCAGTTCAATTTCAATTCCTCAATAAGAAATACTATCAACATTTCAAAGGTCTACTATTAGCCATGCCTGAGCCTATAACTGATGAAATTGCATTTGACATACTGACAGACAGATCAGATGTTTCTTTAAATGAAATGAAAAATGTTATTCTTATTCCGGGTCACATGTCCCTTAGGCATAATTTTGAATTTGGAAGAATCAGGGAAACATGACTAGGGGTTGAGTGAAACTTGCAGGGATCAGAAGTGGTGGAAGGGTCGGGATTTAAAGGTTTCTAGGTTGGTAGAATGGTGGACAGACAGATAAGGATTGTATTTGGTTGAAAGGAATATGATGAATTCCTATGTCACACAGAAAAATGTTAAAAAATATTATGCTAAATATTTTCTAAATATTTTAAATGGAAATAATTTGAATGCTGCACATTTATTTCCTATTGAATATTCGTCAGATTCCATGGCCAGACTAATTGCTCATGGAGATTGGATATGGTTTTATTTTTTCAATATATTTGGTAGTATTGTGTATGTCAGCAGAAAAAAACAAAACAAATTTGTGAAGTATTCCATGTTTTAAATTGATTACCAATGGGATAAATAATTCATGACCTTAATTATAAATTCAGTGACCACATGCATTAGATAATTCAAATAGATATAACTGTGAGGGATTTGTGTGCTAATGGCCCAGCAGTCGATGCACACAAAAAAAAAAAAAGAAAAAAAAAACAGTGAAAAAAGTAGAGCTCTCTCTCTGAGTCACCATGCTGAGTATAAAAAAATATCACATTTCTTAATTCTCACCTCACTCTCCTTGAAAATATACAGAACTTGCCAACAAAATCACAAGGCAGAACCATGAATATGTCATCGATACAAATGCAAAGTATCGAATGTGAAAATCTCCACTTTCCAGAGTGAAAAAACTTTTATTCATTACTTTGCTTTTGGACAGTCAAATAGACGGCAGATTCAACCTTTTGACAGTGGTTACTTTCCCCTTTCACTGAGTGAACTTAGATTCGAGAGTTCGCTGTACATCAGTCCATCAGCAATCAGTAAAGATTGAAAATGAAAAATGGCTTTTTTCACATTTGATAATTTGCATTTGTTTCGACGATATATGCTAGCAAATAGCAGAAAATAGTTACAACTGTAACTAGCAGTAGGATTGAGAATAATAATGATAGTAATATAATAATGATTATTATTAATTAATAATATTTCATCATTAAATTAAGTTACATCTTTATTACTTTTAATGGTGCTTACTATTACATGCTTATGAATTATGTTGTTCAGTGTAGTAAATGAAGACTTATTTTACAGAAGATAAATTGCTATTCTCAGTAGGTAAGTTACAAGAGTTTTCCTAGGTTAATGTACGCAAGTTTTCCTAGCGTATTGGTCAAAGTACAGTAGGTACCGTTTTGCTGTTTCGTTTGCTCGTCCGCGATTGCAATGAAATGTAAAAACATTATCCCGACTATGGAAAAAAAGGATGGAAGCATTCACAAGAATTGATAATCATTAAAGAACTTGCTGCTTTGGAGTAGGAACACACTGACCATATCTGATTGGAAAATGAACAGAAAACGCATTGAAGGCTTTTGTTTCAAGAGGATTTCGAAGGACATTTTATGGTGCCAGAACCCTAGGACTGTCTGAAACAATGGTTCGGCATGCAGTCTGAAGGTACCGGGAGACAGGAAGCTACGAGAAGGCCGGGATCAGGGCGCCCGAGAACGACTGGCCCAGCTGATGACCACTTTATTCTCATTCAGACCCCCAGAAACCTTCCCAGAATTCAATTGACTTCTCTCACAGGCTTTATGATGCTAGGGAAACGATTGTCAGCTCATGAACAGTACGCAGAAGGCTCACTGAATCTGATCTGAATGCTATGGTCTATGCTTCCGGTCCTCTCCTATCCCTGCACCCTGAGCGGTTTGCCTCCAATTTTTTAGAGAACAACTGAAGATGATTGGACCTCTGTTCTGTTTTTTGACGAGGGCAGGTATAACCTTTTTGATGCAGATGGTCGAGTTCGAGTATGAAGAAGACCAGGAAAGTGGTACGCACATTGTAATATAGCGGGAAAAGTGCAGTTCAGAGGAGGGTCGGTGGTGGTTTTGGGTTGCATTCCTATAGAGGCCACAGACCTCCGTGTGTTCCAAAGACTAGAGGAATATATGGTGCCTTTTGGTCTCCAAGGCACGAGAATTTCCCAGGTACATCAGTGGAACCAGATTCCTGAAGATCAGGTAGCCAATTTAATTTTTGGTATGCCAAGAAGCATGGAGGCCGTTATTTGTGGCAGGGGAGGAAACACTAGGTACTAGAAACCATATTTTGTATGTAAAACAAGAATGAGAGGTGCTTTATTTTTACTTTGTATGTGTGTTAATTTTCTTTTTTTACTTACCTAACTATATTTGCAGAAGAATTTTGTTTTATCTTCACTTATGGTGTCCTAAAAGCTGAATATACAAAATACATTTTTTATTAAAAATTTGCAAATTTTATTAGCCTGGAATAGAAATAATGACAAAATTCAAGGTGCACCGTTTTTTTTTTTTACCGGCAGTGTATTATTATCATTGCAATTGTCAATCCTACTGCTAGTTATGGTAACTATTTTATGCTATTTTCTGGCATATATGTATATTCCGGCATAAATATTGGGGCATATATATTCTGGTATATGTATATATATATATATATATATATATATATATATATATATATATATATATATATATAGGTGTATATATTCCATTATATATATTCTGGTATCTACATTCGGGCGTATATATTCTGGTATATATATTCCGGCATATATATCTCTTATGGGAAGCTCAACAAGCCCAACTTCTACAGAGATGGTATTCCATGCCCCAAGCTTCCAAGATTCATCCTTTCCCTGCATTGGAAAAATTTTAAGAGACCAATGATCTACAGGCCAAATAACTGGAGCTAATCAAAATAACCAATTAAAAAAAAAAAAAAATTGGAAGAACTTATCACACATTTGGTCACTACCCAAGAGCAGTAAATATAATAATGTTCCCTACTTACCCGTAGATTCATGGTTCATTCATATAACACACGAAAAATGCCCAAATCCCACCATATCCTGAGTAAAATATTACACTATTGCAAAAGGACCACTTAATTTGTGACTTTCTTCCTGTCTTTGTGAAGTTTGCTTCGCAAACCTCTACCACTTAACTGTGACTAAATCTACCTGCTACATATCATGCTGATTGAAGGGGATGTTACTCTCCAATATTGCCTTTAAATGGTATTTGTCAAGATGTTCACCTCTAAGTATATCTTTGATAAGTATTTTAAATAAAGGATGTAAAATACCGAACATTTTGTTGTTGAAATTTGAAATATAAATGCAAAATAATTCTGATTTTGTATCACAATTACTGGAGCTTTACAAAGTATATTTTTCAGGGTGGGGGATAGCGGAAAAGAGTTGTGAGTGTAGTAGTCAGTGCATAAGCTTTGAACCATAAATTGTTAAGTAATGTAAAATACAACATATTATTCAATGAAAATGTTTTCTGTGCAACAATTTGTTAGAAAATAATTGCAGATTACATATACCTTAATAATAATTTCTGATCTAAGCTTAGTCCATTTTATCTTAATAATAAACACCACTCAAACAATTGATCTTTCAACAATTTCATTATTGGAGGGTCCATCAAAGTCATGAATAAAAATAGTCATTCTTCTATTGATTCTGATGTGGCCTGTAGCATATTATATTTTGTGAAAACAGTTTTAATACTGGCATAATCCTCAGGTATCTGTACATTTTTTTCCACCACCAATCTACTAAATTCTTTAGTGTTTCAATTTCACCTTGTCCCATGATACGTTGGTTGTTCTGAGACAATTATATGAGTCGATATGTTCCATTTCAGAATTGAACTAATCATCCATAAGTTTTCTTCCATTTGTTTAGGAATCCAGATAATTTTTCCTAAAAAGGAAAAAGAAAATTAAAGGTTCTTTCTTCTGGAGGCTCTTACGAGGGAAGCTTCTGGCTCATCACTAACTTGGTGATTCTCAGTCCATTATTATCAGTTTTTGTAGATAATGGGATAAAACTTTCACTATACCAGTTAATATTAAATTTTGTATGCCATTTTTATTTATTAAACTTCATTCATAGAATTATTATCAAAGTTTAAAAGCTATGAAATCTAGTAAAGTATTCAAGCTTTTGGAAATTATTTCAAGAACTGCGGTGGGGGGGGGGGCTAGCTAGTCAGATTCTACATGAGAGATGCGCGTACAAGTCCTGCTTGCTATCACCCTCCCAATTTATGAACAACTTCTTCATCAATTCTTATTTTTTATTTTATTTTTTTTTTGTGAGTGTTTTACGGCGTATCAACATTAGGACTATTAACGCCAGGCTGTCTACAGGTTGTCACCCTTTTCTATAATGCCAACAGCACGTGGTCGGTCACCCATTCAGGTACTGACCACGCCCGACGTTGCTTAACTTCGGTGATCTACGGGAACCGGGAGGGTGCATTCAACGTGGCTACGGCCGTAGGCATCAATCCTTATTTGTTTGTTTTTTTTTTTGTTTGTTTTTTTTTACGGCGCATCTACTTCTAGGGCATTAGTGCTGACAGCCAAGGTGCAGCGAGGAATTTTCCCAGCGAGCCTTGAGATGAGAAAATTCCTGCCGGAGGTGGGAATCGAACCCACCATCTCCCGCTTATGAATCCAGCGCGCTAGCCACTAGACTACGGGAGACCCCGATCAATCCTTATTGATACCAATAATGACTCCTTTTAAGATATATATATATATATATATATATATATATATATATATATATATATATATATATATATATATATATATATGTATATATTGGCGCACAGTAGGGAAAGGAGGGAGAGAAAGGTATATATGTGTGTGTTTATGCTAACACGATATCATCCACCATATCATTTTGTCTTTTTTTTTTTTTTGTTTTTGCCTCAAAACTTGATATATACTACTTCCCCAACAAAAGGTTGGACGAGTGTGTTAACCAGGAAAATCAATCCATCTGACATTGTTCCCCCCCCCCCCCCCCAGTAACTTTTTCAGCTATGCAGTTGATATCTTAAAGTAGCAGGTTAGCTTAAGGCATTGTGTCATAATTGATTTCTTATAATTGAAATACACCTGTATATTAAAGGAAGATGTAACTCTGTGTGGGAATTGATCCCAAGACCATGGGCATGGAGGCACTCGGCTTAGTCAAATATTTTACAAAATATATTTGAATGTGCTGAAATAAATACTTAAATAATTTGTACGATCACAGATAATGTCTTGAATCTTACTCGTATAAAGAATAAGACATAGAGGGTCTCCCCGTGGGCTTGTGGCTAACGCCTTGGATTCTAATGTGGGAGATAGTCTCACCTGGAGCAGGGATTTTTCTTTTCTTTTTTTCAAGGCCTGTTGAGAAAATTCCCAGCTGTACCGATGTTGGTGTGCCGTAAAAAAGAAATGAAATACAAAAACATAGAATCTTTTGATGAATATGAAGGTACAATAAATAAAATCATTTAAAAGAACACCCATTGAAAGAACATACCACATAAAAGAAAGACATTTTTATTTCCCAGTACATTTCAATGTATAATATTTTTTTTTATGTTAGAAAATTGTTTGTGAGAACGTATTACTTTTGGTGTGTATTTATAAAAAACAAAACAAACCACTTATAACAATGGATGACTAATTATTCAAGAGAAAATAAAACCTTTGAAAGAGTTGATCGGAGGAACATATTCTTCAAAGATATTTAAGTTTGTTCCTGGATTGTTTATTTTGGTTTCATACTTTATAATCGGATCTTCTTCAGATATATTTCTCAGTACCTGCTTGGAATCGAGTTAAGCCTTGAGGAGAAGGGAATGTTTTAGACATGGTGGCTACCTCTGGGATTTTGTTGAATACCACAAGTTTGTAAGAATGAAAGAATTAAAGACCATAGGATTTGTCTGTTGAAAATTTTATACTTAAAAGATGTAAAGAAATAGATTTAAGCCTTACTGCTCACAGAAAAATCACTGATGAAGACATAGTCGCAGAGGATAATATTGAAAGAAATAATTTAGATGACAGTGTCAGAGCAGATGATTCAAACGAAATTTTGTGCTCCGCTTTAAAGAAAATCAACCAACAATCAATTAAGTAAATAAATTTGTATTTCTGAAAAGGACTTTCCTTTCTGAAGGAAGGATAATAAAAAAGCTGAATAATGTAGCAATCACTCAAAATAATTTCTATTTAGACAAAAAATAAAGACACCAAATTGTTGGCTATTTTTAAGTCAAGCAGTGAATGAAACATTTTTATTATAAACTTTTTTTTTTAATGAGTCGTGAACCACAAAAAATGGTAATTGACAGGAAAAAGTCAACACCTGGCTTTATAAACCACGATCCAATTCCATGGATATTCTTATATACAGTTTTTACTGTAGTTCCTTAACTGGTAAATAGTTTACTCTGATTTTTAAAAATTTAAATTTAATTGCCTAAGTTGACACAATATAGGTTAAACATAAACTTTTACTTAAAATTATTATTTACTTAAAATCCAATTGACTTTGGAAGTTTTTGATTTATGTTAAATATTCAGAATCAATGGGGATGCAATTTTACTAACTCAGTGTCATAGAATGGGATAATTTGTGTCTATTTTTGCTTAAAAAAAAACAAAAAAAACTGTTTTCATCATCAAACGGGGGGAAAAAAACTTAAAAATGATTAGTTTTATTCTGAAGAGGAACATATTGAAGCACGAAATTGCTGAAGAACAACCTTATCATGGACCCAACATGCAACTGAAACGCTGACATATTTAGTAGATAGATTTATACATTCACTGATGATTGATGATTATGCCGATAATAAAAAGTTTTTCATAAAATATAATATGCCATATGCATGCAATATGTAATCAGGAATACTTTTGTTAAAAATTGTGTTGAAATAACTTTCATTGATTAAAATTTTGAATTAAACAATTTATTTTTAAAAGTTTATCCTCTCTCCTCCCCCTTAAACAACTCTTTTCCACTATCTCTTTCTAGTATTCTTTGTGAAGTGGAACTAATTGAGAAAAATATCTGGAGTATTTTGCATTTATATTTCCAATTTATTTTACTAACACTAAATAGCGTTGTATTTTACATCCTATATTTTAGATATTTATTTTTGATGATCATAGAAGTGGACATCCTGCCACTCTGACAATTGCCTTTTAAAGGAAACATTGGGACTCATTTCAATCATCAAGAGATTGATAAAAAAAATCTCAATCAACTTTTGGGGGTTTGCCGTCGTCTAGAAAAGGAAACAAGTACAGGTATTACACAAATTATGTTGCTTTAATTGAAAGAGTAACATTTTTTTTTTGCCTATGTAGTGGACCTCAGCCATTTTTCCTGTGTGATAGGAGTGAACCGGGACTCCCCAGGGAAGTATCAAACTTTCTCTTATTTGCTGCTTTTGGATGGGGACACTATGTGTTACAAGGTCACGTAGTTAGCTCTGGTTCTGTAATAAATCTGTCAAATCTGTCTGCTTTATCTCTTGGATCTTTCATCTAAGTTTATATCAAATGTACGGATAAACTGATTAAAGATATAATTTTAAATCCATCACTGCCATTATTATTTTCATTGATTGTATTAATAGTGCCATAAGATAATCGTTGTGAGCTATGCATGTTGTTCCCTCTTGGACCCAAGCATGTTTTCCACAGGTTCTAACTTTCAGATTCTGTAGACATGTTTCAACAATGAATTTTGCGATTCTTAATTTTTTTATTTAAATTTTAACGTTCACTTTTACATAACACAGATTTTTGGGTTGGATTATCTACAAGTTAGTACTCTCTTCTGGCTAGGATAGAGCTAATTCCTTTTATTTTTTCAAGAAAAAAAATTCACTACCCTACGATCTTAGGCAATGAGTACTCACTAGGGTGGGCCGAAAAAACTCATTTTTTTATTTCGTAGTTGTAATAGTGCAGGAAAGTTGTGACTTATAATAAAAGGAAACAAATATGATCAAAATCGGTTGACATCTTCCGTTCGCGCATTGGCTTTGAAATTTTACAAAATATGAAAAATCTTACTTTTGCGACTATTTTTAAAAATTTTGAATTTGATGATTTCTTAGTATAATAGTTTTTAACGTTTTCGATTAGAGCCACAAAAACGAAAATGTGTTTTAATTTGGTTTAGATCAGTTGACATCTTTCAGTCGTGCATAGTAGGGTGTCCCTTATTTTTCAAAGTTTTGATTTTCAAACGCATAGGTCCTAATTTTGTTCATTCACTCCTAAAGCACTCGAAAATAAATTCTTACCTTATTTGGAGTAGGATAACCCGTGCCGACTTCCATAAACGTGGCCATACAGGTTGAGTTTGGTAATAGCTATAGCCGAAGCTCTTGGATCCTTTGCTACTGTTTTCCAATCAGAAGTTCATGCAATTGAAATTGCAGCCCGAGAAAATCTCAGGAAAGGTGTTAAAGGGCAGAAAATACGCATTAATAGCGATAGTCAAGCTGCATTAAAGGCACTTGCATCGCATAGCGCCTCCTCAAAATTAGTTCTTAATTGCCACAACAGGGTTACGCTTGTGTGAGTGCCGGGACATGAGGAAATTGAGGGCAACGGGAAGGCTGATGAGCTGGCAAGGAAGGGATCGGAGGAGATACTCCATGGTCCTGAGCCGTTCTTTGGTGTATCTAAAAGCTTTGTCAGGAAGGTAGTAAATGCCTGGGAACAAGAAGAAATTCTCAGGAATTGGCAGGCCAAGCCAGGCATGAGGCAGGCAAAGCTGCTTGTCCAGATTTCGAAGGACAGGGCAGGGTATTTCCTTCAACTGACAAGGACAGAACTAAGGAGGATAGTCGGACTTCTCACAGGACATGGTCCGCTAAGAAAACACCTGTGCACGATGGGACTAATAGAGGACCCTACATGTCGCTGGTGCCTCGAGGAAGAGGAAACCTCACAGCATGTCCTCTGCGAATGTGAGGCGTTGGCCTACAACAGGTTAGTGCATATAGGGAAGGCAATTGCTTTGCCCAAGGACATAACCGAGGCTACTCCCAAGGAGCTCAAGCTATTCGTGAGGAGCTGCAAGTTGGAAAGGGAGTGAGTTAGAGACGCAAATCACAATAGATCCAATAGGGTCGTAGTGAGCAAGGGCAAATTTGGCCTAGGTCCCCTTTTATTGTATTTATTGTATTGGTAATAGCTGCGCGCACTCGCCTTATTTATCAGTTGTTCTCTGTTATTCTCTTGATTAACACATATTGTTTTACATTTAGAAGATGACAGTACAATTAAGAAGCATTAAAAACAAATATTTTCTATCAAATAACAGGTACAAAGTTACCATCTAACTGTCAAATTTTGGCAGTAATTTTTTTTAACATTCGCGAATTTTTTAACATACACTCGTTGAGTGTATTATATTCTGGGAAAAAGGTAGAATTCCTACCAGAGCTATACCTAAATGTGTAAAACAACTTGTGGTTTAAAAAAAAAAAAAACAAAAAAAAAACAAGCACCGTTAGGAGGGCTTTCAAAAGAATTTATACCATTTATTCAATAAACCACACGCTAATGCTTTGGAATGCATGAAAATAGAGGGAGATCAAACCTTTTTAGAAAACCAAAGAGAACCTGGGCGTCCAGGATGGTTAGGAAGTGTAGATAAAAAGTTAGACTAACAAAAAGAAAGAGCAAGACTAAGAAAATGAAATGAAGAGAGAAAAATACATGAGCAAATGTGTTCCGAAAGTTTGTTATCATCTTTTACTACACAAAATTTTATACAAACGCAAGAACATCACGATCAACATACTAGCTCTGATGAATTGCTTGAGGAACCCTTGCCATCAACATCTCAAACGATTAGCTCTTGAATTACTACAAAAAGGGGAAGGAAAGAGTTTATCACGCATAAGTTAGTTGCAGCTTTAGATAGATATCAATTAAGCATAAGGGATTTTGCCTGTATACTTCAGGATGTAGTAGGAGCACTAGATCTTAGCTGTGATGATTTACCAATAAAAAAAAATCGTCTATTCAACACATTCGAACACAGAGTAGGAAATATAGAGCGGAATCTATAAAATCAGATTTTCAGAAGATTTCCAGACCTTTTGCTGGGATGGAAAATGATTACCTGTACTCGACGTGAGAAGTTGCAAAGAAGAACGCCTGCCAATTGTTATTTCATTTGGAGAAAAAGAACAACTTTTGGCTGTACCCAAACTGGATAGCTCTTCCGGTCAAGATCAAGGAAATGCTGTGGGTAACGCACTTTATGAATGGAACCTCGATGACGCAAGTACAAATAATGTGCTGTAATACGACTAATACCGGACGATTAAAAGGAGCTTATGTACTTTTTGAACAAAAATTAGACAGGGCCAACATTTTAGTAATGCAACAATAGAAGAAGTATGGGGAACTGATTGAACTATCTATTATTTTCTTAGGAGGAGATAAGGAGAAGAGAATTAAAACCAGACCTCCCGGAGCAATTAATCAAGCAAGGTAGAGCTATTCCCGCTTTGAAAATATGTTGGTTCCAATCCCAGTTCAAAATTAACACCATCGATAAACGAGCCCTTGAGGACGTTAGTTTATTCGTTGTGGTTGTATATGTAAAACTGTGGCTTGGATTTATTCGGGCGGTGAAGACACCAAATCAAGATTCCTGCTTTCTAAAATGGCATAAGAAATATGAAACTGTTGACAAAGAGATCTCCAAAGCAGCCCTGAGAAAATGTTGTCAACATCTTTGGTATTTTTCAGAAGAAATTGCCTTTTTATCACTCTTTGAAGATGAAGTTGATGAACAAACCAAGAGTAACATTGTAGTGAACTTAAAAAAAAGATAGTTTGTATGATTCTGGGAACTGATACATTCCATCGAATGGAGATATGTCTCAATAATTGTATGCTGTGTGGGAATGCATGGTTTTATTTCTTAGTCGGTTTTCACGGACTTAATAATAATATTACCTTATTTATTGCCGCAGAAAAATCATTAAATGTTTTTGTGTATGGAAATATCATGAAACTATTTTCTCGATTAAAAATTGATGAGAATTTCCTTCAGAACCCCATTTCTATGTGGGAAGAAGATGTTGCCTATTAAGATGCAAAAAGGAAGGTTCTTTCTTTTGAGATGTAAAACTTGTGCAAAATTTTCATGGCTTGATCGCTGCAAAGGAAGAGCAAAAACAATATTTTCTAGGCTCTGTGCAAGAGCACAGAAATCTGTACCCAGACTGTAAAAAAAAGGACTTTTAAAAGGAAATTTCCTTGCTGATATGTGTTTTTACTTTCTTTTAATAAATAATTATGTATTTACGAAATTTCTTTTTTTATTATTATTTTTATAAAACAGAAATATTTCATTTAATTTAGGTACATAATGGAAGGGGTTAAAAACAGCAATTTTCAAAATTTTCAGAGCCAAGTCAGAGCCTGTTCTTGCCAACAGGGTTACTGTTGACATAGAAAAATAAAATTATGTATATAAGTAATTCTAAA
This sequence comes from Gonocerus acuteangulatus, assembly GCA_946811695.1. Classification (NCBI taxonomy): domain Eukaryota; kingdom Metazoa; phylum Arthropoda; class Insecta; order Hemiptera; family Coreidae; genus Gonocerus; species Gonocerus acuteangulatus. The sequence goes on from OX328125.1 coordinate 71,293,869, forward strand.
TAGTTTAAAAAGAATTAGAGGGTATGCGTTTCGATATCGACAAAACATTTTTTTTCGCCCATATAAGGGACACCCTAGTGCATAGGACTCAAAATTTTCCCAAATATTGAAAATTTCACATTTGTAAGAGTTATTTTATGTATCTTTAATATACTTTTTTTTTTAAACGTTATAGTTATAGTGTTTCTGTTTTTGAGCATAAAAACATTGTGTTTTATTATAAATTTCGGCCACAGACTGAAGCCAATGCTACAGAAAAACTGGACTTCAAAAAAGATAGTTAGGCCTATGACATGATGGGCAATAACTGTTATAACGGGCATGGTACATTTCTACTTGCTGTATATTTAAAAAGCTTAAA